>CM055108.1:36259894-36630230 GCA_029204225.1 Diphasiastrum complanatum | reverse complement strand
GGTAAGAGAGTTTTGTAAGATGAATACATTATGGAAATACTTGGGTATTGCCTCCAATATGAGATCAGAGAAACATGTTAATGTTTATTTGGACCACCAGTCATGTTTCAATCTCTTCTTTCCTATGAGATGCACGATGTGTTGGCATTGGAGATGTTCTTATTGCGGTGAAAAATATGTTAGTCATATCAATAGAGTCATTCTGATACACAATTTTAGATTACATATTTGTTTACTAGGAGGAGACCACAAACAAATTGAGAGTTAGATAATGGTGATGATGACATTTTTACACATACTAGAGACCATAGATAATGCATCGCCATATGCCATGTTGCAATCAAAGCTAACCACCCACCCTACATTGAGGGCATACACCTCTCACAGACGACCTTCATGAAGATGACAATAGTGCATTGATTCTATATATACCTCTAACACCAATTCACATCATATATTTCTTCAACAACATCATGACATGATGTCATTAATGATATCATATTATACCATACCATTATATCATATCTTTTGAGTCTTGTATATCACTCAAGCTTTATAAAGTACTTTAGATCTATATGCATTTTTTCTATATGAATTTGGAATCGTTTCATATCCTCCCATTGATACTACACACTTGACATGTACTGATTTCATCTTATATATTGTCTCTTCACAGGAAAAGAGAATCAATAAAGCTAGCTTTCTCTCTCTCTCTCTCTCTCTCTCTCTCTCTCTCTCTCTCTCTCTCTCTCTCTCTCTCACACACACACACACACACACACACAACACACACACACACACACACACCAAGGGGGAAGACCAATTTCAATGTGGGGATCACATATGACTTGTCTCTTTCTCTCTTATCTCTCTCGAGGAATGTGGGGACCATCTAAGACCAATTTCAATGTGGGGATCACATATGACTTGTCTATTTCTCTCTTATCTCTCTCCTCAAATGTGGGGACATTTCTAGGGTATCTCATGTGCAAATAGGATATATCATACATCTTCTTTGAGAGAGGTTGATTTCAAGGAGCATTTTGTTTTTAGTTGTCTGGTCAATTATGAGATTCGTGAAAGATATTATTGCCTTTTCAAAAAACACACACTTTACGCTCTCTCATCAACTATAAGAATCCCAAAAATATTGCCCTAGCCTTGCAGTACATGAGATATATTTATGTATGTATGTATATAAATATATATCTATGTGTGTGTATGTATATATATAGATACATTTATTTATTTATTTATTTATTTATTTATCTATCTATATTTATCTATTTATTTATTTATATCTACATGTATATGTATGTGTGTGTATGTATGTATACATATATATATATATATATATATATATATATATATATATATATATATATATATATATATATGGCTAAAAGCATGGTTTGGTGGTTAAAAAAAAGTTGCATAGTACCTTTTGGTAGTACATGTCAATTTTTTGGGATTTTATTAGTCATAATTTATATTGCTAATACAATACTTATGGTAGTACATCTCACTTTTTGGAGCTAGCCAGATGCTACACACGAGTTAATGAAATGAAGGCGTCCTTAGTAATGATGGGCCTACTTTATCTAATTTGAATTTGGATAATAAATGGTTTGTCCTCCAAATGATAAGGGGCTTTATCCTATCAATTCATTGCTTTTGTTGTTTTATGCTATCAGTTCATTGCTATCCTTCTTTAATGCTATCAGTTCATTGCTATCATTGCTTTCTGCTAGATCGGTTCATTGCTGCTTTCTGCTATCAGTTCATTTTTATCGTTGCTTTCTGCTAGATTAGTTCATTGTTATCATTGCTTTCTGCTAGATCAGTTCATTGCTTTCATTTAAATGCTCTTTGCTGCCTTTTGTTCGAAACCTCTTGTTGCATTCCGATCATCTACTGTAAAATACGACGACACCTGCAAGGAAGTGCAAAGCCGCCTCTAAGGCCACTGCTAAAAATCCTAAGACATCGAGCGCACCTCCCAGCATACAAAAACGGCCACGAACCAGTTACCACGCTGGATCACCAAGGAAAATGGGGATCATGGATCCATCAAAAACCACAAATTCACAGCTTGACGAATTGTTTGAGAGGATGGCTGCTACGGTCAGCGATCGTTCAAGCCACAAGAGAAAGGGTATTAAGCATCGTAAGGTTCTGTCTGTAATGAATTTCATTACTTTTAGTACTTTTGGTACTATGGTAGTAGTTAGCTACTTTTGGTACTTAATGAATTTGGTACTTTCGGTTTAGAGTTTGATACTATTGGTACTACCTTTTGGGGTATTTGGCTATTTCCAGCCTACTTGCTTGGTTATTTGGTACTTTTCATGTGAGGATTTACAGTGAATACTTTGTGCTAAAATTTACACTTTCTGTTTTGCAGGGAAAAACAAAATGGATGAGTACTCGATCTTGCAAATGTTTTGTTGCTCAGCCCAGGAGCTTCATGAATAGTATGGCTTGTGTTGGAATTAAGTCCACAGTTGTCTCCTTGGTGAATACTAATTTCTATTTCAAGATCCTTACTACACATTTATTGATCATTGATCTAGGGTCAGATGCAACCTACTTTGGTTCTATGTCTGCTCATCTGATACCTGCAGGAATCGCGGCCGAAATACTCGAAGTCAACTTCATCGACTTCTTAGCTAATCTACATCATAACAAAGGGTATCCATTCCCATCTGTTTCTACATTTAAATATCATGCTATTCGAAGAACATCAAAGTCCTGGCCATCTTCGACAACTTTGACAAACAGTTCACTAAACCACTTCAACTTTGTCCGACTTGTCTGACATCTTCGATGACTTTGACCGTCGATTTACTAAACAACTAAAAAATGTCCAACTTATCTGACATCTTCGACAACTTCGACCAACGAGTCACTCAACTACTTCTGTCCAAAGTATCTGAAGTGCACAACTTCATCGACAACATCAGCAAAGTCACTATTTCAAACAGTCTGCAAACATGATTCATTTGTCGAACAGTTTGCATTTTCCCAGAAATGCAACAAAAACATTCCCTTCAAGAAAATGAACTATTTTTCATGACCTTTGGGGTTGTTCAAGCTTTCATTGTAATATAAAAGCAACACGTTCTTCATTTGTGTTTAGCGTAGATGTATGATGTTGTGATTTTATTGCACTCTTATTGCTTGTTCACGTTTGTTCACTCACTCTGATCATATCATGGACGTCAACAACTCCTTAGTATCTGATCAGATGATGGCTGTCTTTGATGCTTGAGGAGCTTGCATTATCACCCTGCATTATCATTTTTACATTCTGAACTAAACTTCGTTCTGAATCTAGTTTACAGTTATACCACACCTCTTCTAATCTCTTCAATGTACTGTACTCATTTTATTTGGGTATAATTTAATTTTTAAGATCCTGTAAATGAAAATGCTTGAGTTGTGAGTCCATTTCTGTTGTTTGCTAGTAGTAGCCAATAAGAACAAGAGAGTTTTTTCGCAACCATTTTCTTCTCTCTTCTTCCGTTCTGTCCTCTATTCCTACAGATTGGTATAAGAGCATCATCTCAATAAATTGAGAGTTTAGGATTGTTCTATTTGTATTACTATCAACATGTCTTTTACTGGTAACTCCTCATCTTTTTTACCCAATGAAAAGAATCATTGACAAGTTTAATGGATCTAACTTCTAAATCTGAAAGTTAATACTACTTTTAACTATCTCTAAGTTGTTATGTACAATTGGCCTCAATATGCCAAATAACAAATGACAAAACTAGTTGATTTTCTTCGCATTCCCTTTTCAACTAGTTTTAGCATAGTTTTAACCATAGAACTTTGATCCAACCTTAGAATGATCTCCATCCTAAGTATAGACCTCCGTTCTAAGGCTTTATAATAAATTTCATTATTGATATAGATAATAGTGTCCATATTGGATGCTTCACAATGTCTTACATCAATTTTACATATCAAGGTGTAGTAGAACATGAAAAACCAAATAGATTGTAAATGCAATGATTCCTCCGTGCTTCCACATTTGAACTCTCTGGAAAAGAACAACAAACAAACAATAAATGTGAGTAATCAATCAATGCTTTCATGTCTCCTACATCTTTGTCCTTTCTTGATATGTCTAATGCATGAATGAGCATCCATTGCCATCTTGACACAAGATATCCTCAACACTTCATAACTTAGCCATGAATGATTGATATAATTATCCCCCCTTCACTTCATTTCCATCAATAAAACTAGCCAAGAATTCTAGTACAACTCCAACATCAAAACGATGCAAAACAATGTAACTAGTTTCACCATATATTGACAATTTGCACACATTCACATGAAATTGCTCAAACATGAGATAGAACAAGTAAAGTAACTTTGAACAACACTTCCTTTCTGCTCCCTTGACTTACATGAGTCTTCAAACACCTACAAAAATAGATCCAAAGTGCTTTGTCCCCTTGATTTCCCTTTGATGCTCTTGACTAGCTCCAAATTGCTGCCTTTCCTTTTGTCTTGTTTAAGCCCTTCAAGAACAACCTCTTGATCTCCCACTTGACCAACAAAGTCATTAAATAAGAACTTTTTTCTAGATCGATTAGTTTCTTCCATTCTATGAAAATCACCATCCACTTGCATAGCCTCATCTACACAAGAAGATTCACCGAAATATGTGAGAAGTGCAAAATGAGTAACTTTGACTTGCTTACCATTCTCATCATATGAGAGCCTTGAAGGTTTTTGCCTTTTTTTTTATGTCCTCTCTGGATATTGACTTGAAGATGCTTCATCATGATCACCATCCAAATTATTATCAACATTGTCATCAAATCAAGAATGTTAGATCCAATAACCACATCCTATGACCACTTTGTTAGTTGAAGGAATATAAACTTTGTAAACCTTGCTCACCTCACTATAACCAACAAATATACCTTTATTTGAAGATGGATCCTCTTTTTTCCTATCATCAAGAGTAATGTTGATATAGCATACACATCCAAAAGTTTTGAGATACTTGACACTCGGCCTCCTACCAAATAGAATCTCAAAAGGAGTCTTACAACACTTGGCCACCTATTACATCAATAATTGGCACACAACAAAGCTTCACCCCAAAAAGGTTAGGAAGATTGGCACCTAACCTCATAGCTTTGGCTCCTTCACATAAGGTTCTATTCTTCCTCTCGGCCACTCAATTTTGTTGTGGTGTTCTTGGATTTGTGAGCTCCCTCTTGATCCCATTTGCATATCACAAAATTCTTTGAACTGGTAGAAATATACTCACCGCCATTGTCATTCCTCAAGCACTTGACTTTGGTGTTGAATTGGACCTCCCTTGAAATCTTGAACTTGAAGAAGACATCATACACCTCATCCTTGCTCTTTAAAAGATACAACCAGCAAAATCTACTATATCATCAATAAATGCTACATACATCTTAGCACCACCATTGCTAATTGTAGTAACTCCATGAATATCCAAATGAACAAGTTGGAAAGGCCTAGTAGATCTAGATATAGATATCTTTTAAAGTAATCCATGTGACACACATTGCTCACAAACTTGATTCATGTTAGTTAGATATTTTGAAAGACCAAAAACAACTTGCCTCTTTGCCATTACAAATGACTTGCCCCAATCTCTTGTGCCATTGTCTTTTGGTGGCGAGTTCTAGCTATTGGATGTGAGTGTTCTTATGCATTAATTGCTTGGTTTGGAAGGTGATGAACCTGTTTACAGGTCTGAGAAGCTTGATGTACTTTACTTTGGTTCATTTGATCAAATCTATGTGCCTAATGTGGAGTTAAATGACAAATTTGCTAGTTTGGTAACTAGTCTTGATTCTAGCTCATAGTTGGATCTAGATATTTGATTTGTGCATCCTCCATCACTTTTAGAATTGATTGGGATTCATTTTGCTAAAAAAAAATTTCATGGTATCAGAGCCTAATCAACGCGAGCTTTAGATTTGATTTTCTCAATCTTAGATCCTAAATTTGAGTAGTATTGGCTTTGTCCTTGCTACTAGTTGCTAATCTAGTGATTGTACCTTCAAATTTGGTTTCATTTGAGTGAAAATAGATCAAAAGAACTTGTTTTGCTGAGTTATAATTGCAAGAACAGAGATTGACCCATTTCCATTCAGCCAAACCAAATTAGAAAGCTCTTATGAGTTGATACTTGGAGTACGTGTCTCCTAGTAGAGATATTCATAAGGATTTGAATGCCACCACTCTTTAGAAATTTGGATCAGTCATTTGAGAGCTTAATTAGGTCGTTCTTAGGCTTCTTACGGTCCTAAAATATATCTTATAAGTTTAGATTGTGAAAAAAGTACAAAAAAGACCAAGAGTGGATCCTAATCTGATCCTTAAGAGGGATTGGTTGTCAGATTACTTGATCTATCAATCTACTTCAGATTAAGATCAATCTAGATCAATTCTAGACACAAAATCCTAACAAGAACAATCATTAATTGAAGGTAAGTGTACTTTAAGGTTTCACATGTGTGAAACACTGTCTGAGTACGGACTCCAACCTGAAAATCAAGTACACATTGATAGAACCTCAAAACAATCAAAACAAATGTAGACAAATGGAGAGAATCACTCAAAATTGCTTCCAAAACCAAGATTGGTGTCTCACAATGATTATGGCCAAATGTGGCTCTATATATACAATAAGTGGGAGCTCGTGGTACTGATCATCCCTCTTATCCCACATGTGTGAAGGTTCTTTGTCATATGATGATTCATCATGCAAAACTGACACTTGGACAAAACCTTCTATTTTGAGCACTTTTGGTCCATTTTCCTTCTATATGGAGATCTACTTGGAAATCTTCTAGCATTCAAAATTCGCCTACTTCAGCTTATTCCACACATGTGATCTGTCCTCTACACATGGGATATGATACCTAACCAAAATATTTGGCTCATGCAATCAATAGATTGATGCCATGTGTCATATATCTAGAAAACTAGTTTTTGGCCTTTTTAGCCACTAGAACTTGAATTAAATCATATGTACAACCTATATGATTATGGTACATGACAAGTACATTATTTTCACACGTGGGAACAGGCTCCACACATGTGTAATCATCCATATACAAGATTTTTGGCCTCTACCAAGCTTATTTTTGCATTTTTCACACTCCTCAAAAATCTAGCCTGGTAAATCTAGCTTGATGGAAAACATGATATTTGAGAGCTTTGCACCATCCTAGCACCTCCAAAATTGATTCCTTCCAATTTTCATGTAGATGCTTGACCTTGAGGCTTGCTCCTTCACATGAGATATGCTCCTCTTTCCCTTGAAATGTGAGCCACATGGGTTCAACCATGTTTCTTGAGTTTCTTTTTGGAATCAGAACTTGAGAAGGTCTCTCCTCCTCAATCCTTGGCACACCTGAACCTTGGGATGACTCCTTAAGATCCTCTTCATGATGCTCCTTCTTGATGGAAATTCGAGAACTCCATGTCTCATAATGATCACAACAAGTATGACCATTCAATATGCACTTCCTATGATTATCAAGATTACTTATGCTAGAAACATAAGTCCAAAAATCACCACAACTTGGCATGATTTTTCCAATATTGAAATCAAAATGTATCTCCATCTCAATAAGGCTAACTACTTGCTTATGGATATAAGTGTCCAGTTTGGATGCTTCACTTATTCTCATAAGAAGTTTACAACTTGCCTTTAGGATTGAAAACATACAATTTTCATCTTTATGAATGAACACATCATTCATGATCTTATTGAAACCAAAAGATCCTACATTATGAAGATATTTCCATTTCCTTGACTTCATAACTAATGTAAGCTTACAAGGAAAACATATTTTGCTATCTTTTAAGGCATCACACTCAACTAGTATTGCCTTAATCCACCTTTGAGATACAAAAATCTCTTCAAAGCAAAATGGTTCTTCATAAGTTGACATGAGAGCATAAATGAAACTATTTTCATTTTGTGATTGCTCCTTATTCTTAATTGATTTCTCTTGGATAATAACAATAAGTTTGAACTTGTCCAAAGTTACAAGCAAAATACTTTCCAAGGACATAAAATAATTCCAAGTTACTTTCATGAAAGTGACATCTATCTTTGCATCTTGAACCCAACAATGAACTTCCAAATGAAAAATCTCAAAAGATTCAACATGTGTTGTGATGGACTCTTGAAGACAAATCTTGCAAGTCCTTGTGAGACTCCAAGCCTCATTCACCTTTCCACAAAGGAAACACCTTTCCTCAGATTTGTCCTTCTTGTATTTGCATTTCGAACTTGAAGCTCCATCCTTCACCTCGGCCCCCTTGCTTTGGTTCTCCTTGGATGGATTGGTCTTCTTTTTGTAGTATCTTGAGAAAATATATCCTCCCTTGTCACAAAGGTTGCACTTAGGATCCTTTCTTTCCTTCAATAGGATGTCACCTATTGATGCTATGTGAATAAAAACTTGTGATATGATTCTACAAATGTAATTTGTGACTCTCAAGAGACTAGATTTGAACATCTTCAACAATCTAGAAGGATCTACAAAAGATCTAACTCACAAACCTAAAAATCAATCTTCACACTAATGACTAGTCACTTGGAAACTTTGCTTTGATCACTAAGACAAAAGCATACAATCTTTGAATCAAATCACAAAATAAATCAGATCCACTCTCCTATTGGACTCATCAAATACCAATTTTGAAAGTTGAAATGGATATGAAAAAATTTGACACCTAGATTTTCCTTTTTACGTGACTAGTTCTCTCAACACTTGAGATTCTTGAACAAAAGATGGATTTTGTTCCAAACACATGAAAATCAAACTTAATCACTTCTTTTGGACTCACTCTTGACCCAAATAGTCTCACTCTTGAGATTTAGAATGAATTTGATTTGATTTGAAAACAAACTATACCACCAATTTTTCACAAAGCTAAAAAATTAGACAACTAGAGATTCACAAAGATCTCAACCATGCATGAATACTCAAATATGGACTTCTCCTCATTCTAGACATCCAATGGGATCAAAAATTGACCCTCACACTCTCACAAAGAAAGTTGAATAGAACTAATTTGAGTTTCATACATTCTATGTCAATTTTTGCTCAACAAATTGAATTCAATCACTCCTATTGGATTCCACCAATTACTCTACTGTTAAGACTTGGAATGAAATTCAAAATCAAAAGTTGTGATTTTTCTCACTAAGATATTGTGCTTCAAAGAGCTAATACCACTTAGAAATATTTGATCACCTAGGAGAAGACAAATTCTTCACCTATAACAACACATAATGAGCTTCTAGGTCTTGCCCTCTACAAAGGAACTCTTTAGAAAATTGGATTTCTCTCTACACATTTTCCATAGATACCTTAATGAATCTTTTCAAACCTTGCAAACACTCAAACAAATTGAGTAGGATTGAATAATGTGACTTGGATCTCAATCTCTTTTCTAGAACTCTCAATTTAAGCCAATCTATGTCAAATTCTACAAAAGATTTGCATAGATGCTCTATATGCACTAGAAACTCTCAAAGGTTTCACTTGGAGGACAGATCCAAGGATGTTTTCTAGAAAATTGATGCTTCTAAACTTGACCCTATCACTCTTGAACAAATCTAGAGTGATGGTACAATGGATTACAACCTCTCACCTTGCATATCACTCCTTAATCTATGATTTTTAGCAAAATCTCTCTCAAACTTCAACATGCACTCAAAAAATCAGAGATGATCAATTAATGCACCTATTTCAAGCTTCAAATTTAATTTCTTGGCTGATCTAATCCAATAACTAATCAAGGGATTAGATTTTCTATAGAAAACGCTTGATTTTGCACCAAAAATCTCTCAAATTGGGTGTGTGAGTCAAATTGTACAAATTTTTGAATTTTCTCAGCCAAAACCGGAGCTGTACGGAATCACACGTGTGAAAAGGGTTCCTACAGCCCACAACAAATTCTGGTCCAAAATTTTTGAGAATATCTATCAAATCCAACTCACTACCCAAAATTTGACTAGTTTCCAAAAACTGCTAATTTTGGCTTTGATTTGGATTAACCCTTTCAATTTCAACAAAACCTCTTGTACTAGGCTCTGATACCATGTGCAAAAAGTACAAAAAGGACCAAGAGTGGATCCTAATCTGATCCTCAAGAGGGATTGGTTGTCAGATTACTTGATCTATCAATCTACTTCAGATTAAGATCAATCTAGATCAATTCTAGACCCAAAATCCTAACAAGAACAATCATTAATTGAAGGTAAGTGTACTTTATGGTTTCACATGTGTGAAACACTGTCTGAGTACGGACTCCAACCTGAAAATCAAGTACACATTGATAGAACCTCAAAACAATCAAAACAAATGTAGACAAATGGAGAGAATCACTCAAAATTGCTTCCAAAACCAAGATTGGTGTCTCACAATGATTATGGCCAAATGTGGATCTATATATACAATAAGTGGGAGCTCGTGGTACTGATCATCCCTCTTATCCCACATGTGTGAAGGTTCTTTGTCATATGATGATTCATCATGCAAAACTGACACTTGGACAAAACCTTCTATTTTGAGCACTTTTGGTCCATTTTCCTTCTATATGGAGATCTACTTGGAAATCTTCTAGCATTCAAAATTCGCCTACTTCAGCTTATTCCACACATGTGATCTGTCCTCTACACATGGGATATGATACCTAACCAAAATATTTGGCTCATGCAATCAATAGATTGACGCCATGTGTCATATATCTAGAAAACTAGGTTTTGGCCTTTTTAGCCACTAGAACTTGAATTAAATCATATGTACAACCTATATGATTATGGTACATGACAAGTACATTATTTTCACACGTGGGAACAGGCTCCACATATGTGTAATCATCTATATACAAGATTTTGGCCTCTACCAAGCTTATTTTTGCATTTTTCACATAGATCAAGTGTTTTGATGATTTTTTCATCTAGAAATGCAAAACTATTGAAAATTATGTTTCTATTCTACTCGATTTTGGATAGGTTTGTCATTGAATATGTCAATGTGATTCAGCCTGAATTTAAGAGGCTTTATTTGTAAGACATTTGTGTGCTATAAAATGCTTTTGGTTCAGTATAGGTGGATTCACCCTTCTTGTGAAGTCGAGATCAAGGAGGAGACTAGTTTTGATCAAATCTATAGTAAATTTGGATCTAGTTTGTATCTAGAAGATAGATCAAGCTCAAGATCACCTTGGATCTTGTTGAGAAATCAGAGAGTGATTCATCTCAGGTCCCAAAGAGAGTGGGATAGCTAGTAGTGATCATATCTTGTACAGTCTATCTTGTTTCTTTGAATCTATCTCCCTATTATTGAAGACGACATCCATAAGTGCCTTTCTTTTGGATTCTAGTGATAGATTGAACTCTTCAAATTATTCAATTTGGAAGTTAAGAATGGAATCCATCCTTATCATGCAAAATTTGATGGATTTTGTGAATGGAGAGGAAGATGAGCCAATCCATCCACAAGAAGCAACTAAATACAAGAGAAGGTGCAAGATTGCACTTCATTGTATTAAGATGAAAGTTGCAAATGATTTGCTCAGAGAAGTAGGAGCATGTACCTCAGCCCAAGAGGCTTGGGAGACTCTTCAAAAGATCTATGAATCCAAGAATACCTCAAGGTTACTTTCACCTAAAGAACCAAGTTCCTCAATGCTTCCAAGGGAGGAGTGAGAGTGGATATCGATTTGTTTTGAGAGTAAAAGATTTGAACAAAGAGCTTACTTATGTTGGTGAACCTATTAAAGAGAGTGAGATTTTAAAAATAGTTTTGAATGGCTTATGTAGTGATTTTGCTAACCTTGTCCAAAGCTATGCCATTATGGGAAACAATTAAAGACCTTCAAAGTGTGTTGATGGCCGAGGAGAGTAGGAAGGCTTATATCAATCAAGGATGGAGAGGCTCTCCATCAATGATGGTGATGACAAAGCCTTAGTTTTCAAGAGCAAAGACAAAGCAAAGACCAAGGGAGGAGCATTCAAAATGGAGCAAGCAAAGGATGGAGATCAAGGAGGATCCACATCCTCATCATCGCAAGTCAATCCCAAGAAGGACAAATCTAAGATAAAGTGCTACTATTGTAGCAAGATGGGGCATTATGCCTCAGAATGCTTCAAGAGGAAGCAAGATCAAAGCCAAGACAACATTGGACAAAAGGAGGAAGAGAGCTATCATGAGGGGACTCACTCATGATGTCAACCTTTTCATCATCAAATCTCAAAGGTGAAGATCCTTGGTGGATAGATAGTGGGGCTAGCTCCCACATGTCGGGTAAAAGGGAGTATTTTTCTCAACTCACACCTTATGTAGGACCTATAAAGTCCATTTTTATAGCAAATGATCATGAATGTAAAATTGAAGGTGTGGGATCCATTCCCTTATGCTTAGGATCCTCCAAGAAGACTAAGATAGATGATGTTCTCTTCATTCCTAGCATCACTAAGAATTTGCTTAGTTTTGGCCAACTTTCAGATCATGGTTTCACTGTGGAGTTCTCTACTAAAGTATGCAGCATCAAGAAAAGTAGAATATTCATAGCAAGGGGAACAATATTCATGCATGCCTACCTAAGTCTTTTTTGGGGAGAAGCTCTCATGTGTGCTAACTTCTTATGTAATAGAGTTCCATGTAGCTCTATAAATGGTAAAACATCTTATGAGTTATTGTATGGAGAAAAGCCTAATATTCTCAAAAGCTTGAAGGTGTTTGGATGCATTTGCTATGTACATGTCCCTTTGGACAAAAGAACCAAAGAAAATCCATCATCCATGAAGGGGATCATGGTAGGTTATGATAGTGTTAATGGATGTAGGGTTAATGCTTAGTGTTAATGGATCTTAGAGTTAATTGTGGATCATCCATGCATGCTGGATTTGATTAATTCTATCACCCTCATGGGATCGAACGTCCGCGTGATGACTAACTTCATCTCCTTGATGCTTGTGTGCTTGGATCTAGGGTTGAGGATAGGATAGGAAATAAAGCCACTACACTTTGTTTCTGAAATGTCACTCCTAATTCAAATTTTTGAGTGTTTCCAACTATTGGGAGGGAATATTTATTTTAAAAATTATACTTTAACTATGGTTAAGCACTAGTGAAGTTTGATGTGACTAAAATAAAGTACATTCATTTTCATGGAAAGTAGTGTGGGCAGATGCGTAAAGAAGTTAGAAAATGATATTTTAATAACTTTATTGTTATTTTTCTCTCCTACATGGCATTTCTTATAGGGCCTTCTTTGGGCCATATTTTCTCTAATGCTTGCCAACCTTGGCTATTTTTGAACAAAAAATGACTTAACCACTCTTTCACACTTTGATGTACCTTCAAGACCTGTAAAACAAGTTTAGAGGACCTGATTTCAGCTTGGATTAATTAGATCTCATGAAACAAATTCAAATCTAATCAATGGCACTTGATCTTGGTAGCTTATCCTAGGATTTCCACCAAAAATAACATCAAAAGCTCTCAAATTGAATTTATAGTGACCAAATGAATATGGTGCATTAAATTCAGGTTCAGAAGTTCCCACATGTGGGAACAGTAGAGATTTTGATCCCTTTCAAGTTTGAGATCAAATCTCCTCACCAAAACTTGGCCTAGTTTTGAAAACCAAAAACCGCTAAAAATGGATTTGAATGGATCTATGATCAAAGCTCTTGTATTTGGCTCTGATACCATGTGAAAGTACAGTACGTTTTAGACCATAAATGGATCTTAGAAGATCCACAAGAGCTTGCTTAATCAATGCATCAAAAAACTAGTCAACAAATCTTGATCTAGATTGGAATTTGATACACAACAAGCATTGATAACCAAAAACATGAATCATAGACACAAATCTGAATCCACACGTGTGAAGAGTAACCTGCTATATGGATTTAGAACAATGTTTGAAGTCCACAAAGTGATGTTTCATTTGTTTCTTAAAATCAATGTACATAGAGAGTAGAAACTGAAGATTTCCAATGAGCTCCAAAAATAATCTATCTTCTCACTATGGGAGCTTGGAATACATAGCAAAACTCACTTCCTTCGTAAAGTTACGTGAATTTTTCAACATGTAATAAGGAAGTTAACTCACCACTTTTGTCCTAAAATGAAACCCTAGTCTATTTCCTAGAGTCATACTTGGTAGGTGCATGGTTGGTCAAAATCTCATCACCAATCAAGGTCGAGATCCTATAAAGTAGGGATCTCTACCAAATGAACAGAATCACTCCTATTGACTCAAGCTAACCTACATTAGGTGTAGATTCCCATGTGGCACTTTGGCCATACAAGTGTAAAAACAGAGAAAAATGTACAATATTCTACATGGCTAGATTTGTCAATGTTGGCAAATTTTCACAATTCAAAAACATTTGAACTAAAATAACTTTGATATGACTATCTCTAAGTCTTAAATGTAAATTGACCTCAATTGCCAAATAAACAAATATGACCAAAATATCAAACTACTTGACGAATTCTCACAATAAACACACCTTATTCATAAAGAATTGTGTCTCTGATAATAATGGTATTGATGGTCTTTGTAAGGTAGTTTGAGACGAATTGGGTAGTAAGAGAAATCCTACAATGTTAATTCAGGTTCAAACCCCTACTACTTTGCTAACATTATTGGAGCCTTGTGCTCTTAGTTTGTGTTTTTTCCATAATTTTAACATGTATAAACTATGCTAGTTGCATGCTTAATGATAAAAGGTTTGGATCAAGTTGAAAAACTTCACCTACAACTGATCATTAGAGAATACAAGCTTGAACCGATGCACCTACTTTGTTGACATGTTTGGAGCCTTGTGCTTCCTAAGCTATATTTTCCCCACAATTTAAACATGTGTATAAAGTAGTTGCATTATTAACGATAAAGAATTTAGATCAAGTTGAAGTTCTTCACCAAGAAGACTACAAAACAACATCAAAGGTTGCAGTTGAGTGTCAATATGTATGATCCAGATCATTATCAATATAGTACTAATAGCTAAAGTTATGAAATAAGATCAAATTTGATATAGTGGTTATTTAAATCTAAATCATAATTTTGTAGTTTGTAATATGCATAGTCTACTACATATAAACTAGTGGGAAATTATAGTGTTTGATCCTATATTTGGTGAAAAACATATGTACTTTTAAAGAAAAAGACTTTGCCAAAATGTCTCTTTGACAAAATTAGTAGCTTATGCATTCATTTTGTGAATTGATTCCTTTCATTGTTTATATTTCATGTCTATTTTGAAGTCAAACTTAGTGATTATTGATCAGTTTGAGTTCTTGGCAAATCAAGTTCTTGCAAAAAGAAAAACTAATGAGAATGGCTTTTTGATATTTTTTGCAAGATCACATACACAAAACATTTCAATTTTTGGATCAAACATTGGTGAATTGTGAATATTAAACTCTATTGTACACACCAATAATTGTGAGTATCTCAATTTACTTTTTTCTAGATTACATATAAAATTGTGAATATGCATTTCTTAAAAATCATGACCACTATCATTTATGTAATTTAAATCATGAAGTGTTATGAGTATGTATTTCTTAAAAATCATGACCACTACCACTACATTCATGAATTATTTCTTTTGAAATGTTTATTTGTGCAAAGTGACTAGTTTCAAAAAAAAAATTGTGGTCTATCATGGATGCCTTGCCACAATGGTGGTATCTCTTGGATATAAAACATCACCAATACAAAAGCTTGAATAGAAATGAGTAGCAATTCTATAAGTATTGACATTGTGAATTAATTTTTTTTTTATTGTAAATGTAAAATCATGATGGAATCTGCAAATGTAAAAAAATGAAATATTTGAAGAAGTCACAAGCAAAGTCTAGAAACTATAATGGTGAAATAGTAAAATGATCATTACAATTGAGTGATTACCATTTTGAGTAAGAAGCATGAACTTTTGACATTATGAAAAAATAATGAATGTAGTAGGCACACTTGAAATTATGTTTCATTGATTGTTTTATGAAAATGTTCCACATAGTGATATTGTTACTTAATGTAGTACTTGTTCAATGTTTGCAAATTGAAAGCCAATTCTTGCCATTAATGGTAGGTTATGCTATAAAAGGTACTAAAAGTTAGAACTATCCACAACTTGACAAAACATTCACAAATTTAACTATGATAACAACTAATATTTTTATCATAATCAAGATTGAACTATGATCACTTAATGATAGACATAAACTAAAAAATGGAATGTCATTACAAAATATTTCTTGCAGCAAAGCATAGTTTTGGAGATCATACTCATATGCTACATAGCATTGTTATATGATATTGTGAAATGTTAATTAAAAGCATTGAGTATTATCATCATTGTTATATAAGAGTCAAAATCATATTTTGCATTTGTTATGTCCTTTTAAATATGAATATGGCATATCATATGTATGTGATGAACCATGAACAATTAGTGAGATTCACCCACTATCACCATCAACATTAGATTTTCAGATAGGTATGCAAAATGATGTGGTAGAAAATAGATTTTCCATCTCAAATGGAGTATTGTTCAAGAATAAAAAGGTGTGTGTAAAAATTATGATTATACATCAAGTCTTTAATGAATGTCATGATTCATAGAGTGTAGGCCACCTAGGAGGCATACGTCGAACACTGGATTTGTTCCAAAAGAAATTATATTGACCTAAGATAAACCCTTTATAGAATCATATGTTCTTTATTTCAAACAATGTTGGCTTAGTTAAGTGGAATGTTTAAAAGCTAGTGGACTATTGCATTCATAGAAAACTTCAAATAAGAGGTGGGACAACATATCTATGGAATTTGTATAAAATCTTCCACAAATTCAAAAATGTAATGATGAAATTAGGTTTAAATAGTTGATCACCTTACCATGTTAGCTACATTTGTCCCTATGAAGATCTTTGAATTATGTTGTTACAACTACTACTTATATGCAATAGTCATGATGACAACATAGTTTTTTTTAAAGATCACTACATTTGCAAACAAATCCAAGAAGCATCTCTAAGTGACAACACAATTTTATGTGAAAGCTTGAGTCATAGCATCATAGCATTTGTAGAGATAGTCAATATGCATATCTAGATAGTAGCTTGACCTTCTACAAAAGCTTGAGTGCATCAATTTGTGGCAACCATAGCCATTCTTTTTAAGCTTCCATTCTACCTTTCAATCATAGTTTTTATCATCAATCCATGTTTTAAAGGAGCACCATGTTTGAAACTTTTGATAACATTTAAATCAACAATTATCCTATTGTAACTTATTTTCATTGAATGCTTTGCATACTCTCATTTGTTGCAACAAGTCTATCAGAGTTCTCAACTCTGTTATTAGGATTAATCAACATGAAACATAATAAAAAAAAAGTAAGCACAATTTTTAATATCTTATATGCCCACAAATCAAAAACACTACTAATACACAATCCAACTATGAAATTAGCTTGATAGAGATTGTCAATACACAATGGAAGAAAACTAGATCTTAGAAATATGGCACACAAAACAAGCTTTTAAGAACACAATGTTAGAATATAATAATTTCATATGAAAATCATATGTGAAGCAAAAATGTTTGGAAGAATCATTCCCAAGCTAGAAATCTTACATCTACTATGTTAGAACTCAAAAATTCATGTAGATCTGATCATGATCACTAAGATTTGACATGGTACTATCCCTTTTTGTATAACAACAGCAGCAAATAGTACTTCACACGTGGACCCAAGTACAACAAGAAAATTCACATTCTATACGCTAGAACTCAAGATATCATGAGAAATATGCAAGAGATGAACATAGAATCACAAGAGAAAATTTATCCACATAAAATGACAACAACAAGATGATTTCTCCATGCTGGTATAGCTATTTCTAGCAACCATAATGCCGCTTTGCCACTTGCCCTAAACTTTCCGTAAAATAGCAACTTCTATGTACTTCACCAAAAACCTAGTTTTTAGTGAAATGCAATGTATCTATATCATCCAATTATAGTAGGTCTAAATCCAACCTTATCCACATATCTACTACAAAAAATAGTACAAACACTATGTAGCCCTTTTTTGACATTAAAAAAAAAAAATCTATCTCTAAGTTGAAATTCCAAGTTAGCATTAAAATTGTCAAAATAACTCAACTAAACTAGTTGAATTTTTCATATTCCCTCTTCAGCTAGTTTTAGCATAGATTTTGATAGGACTCCAACATGAGTTCTATGTTTTATAAAAAAATATTTCCCCAATGCTTTGTTGAAGATATCAACCACACACTCCCTAAGACATGTTGAAGCTCCACTTCCTTCTCCATGATTTGTTCTCTCACAAAATGATAAGCCACTTCCATATGCTTGCTCCTTGCAAGAAAAACAAGATTGCTTGCCAAAATTTGGGCTGAAAGGTTATCAAAAAAGATGATTGGGCACTTGTGGAAATCCAGCCTAGGTTTGCCAGCTGACTATTATAATGAATGCAGACGAAATGTGCTTCAAAGCCTCAAAAATGTGTTTTATATTTTGAAGAGCATATGATTCCATAGTGGTGGCATCCAGGAAGCAGTTTGCGCAAATTCCAACCACTTTAAAAACCAAAAGAGGAAGAAGCACGGTCTAAACCAAGTAAAATATTTTGACGAATTGAAACAAGCAGCATTGGAACCCAAGAAACCGAACAGAAAGAGATTCAGAAAATCTATATTTCAAGAAAAGGCTTAAAAAGAGAACTTATGTTTCGTCTGTAAAAAGCCTGGACATATGATAAAGTTTTGTCCAGAAAGGAAGAAAATGTCGACTCATATGATCGAGATCCTAGGAGGTAATGGTAAGACTTTGGAAATTAACTTGACAGATTGTGATTGTGAATGTTCTTTCAATACTACTTATTTCTTGCCTAATGAATTTTTCATATTAAAGATCAAGAAGTGAGTATTCTATCGAATAGTGGTGCAGCTCATAATTTTATTAATTTTCGTCTTGTGCAGAAAATCAACTTGGAAACTGAAGCCAGCAATCATAGATACAAAGTTTATCTAGCTTCAGGAGCAGAGTTGGAGACTTGGAACATAAAAATCTCGAATCTCCCAATGATGATACAAAGACATAGAGAATTAGTTAATTTTTATGTTTTAGACCTATTCCGTACTGATTTAATTTGTGGGATATGAATGGTTATTTAGTAAATCGCCTTCTCTAATAATTCATTTTGAGAAACATGCTCTCACTTTCAAGGAGGGTGATAAGGTAGTTACATTATTTGGCAGTTATTTGTATGTTTGTTGATAAGATTTCTACAGTTAATGAAATGGAAGCATTGGACTATTCACAGTATGAAGTTTTTTTTATATTTGTTATTCCAGTTGTGGATGTTCCTAAAATGTATCTAAATGGTTGTGAATTCTCAACAAAAAAAAATTTAGATCATGAACAAGCAATGGAAGAACATATCATAAATAAATTTAGAGATGTTTTTCCAACTGAATTAGCTCATGGTTTACCACCATCTAGGTCAGTAGACCACATGATTGAGTTAATTCCAAGATAAGATCACAGTTAATGAGATCAAGATTGACGAGGATAAAATCCAGATTGTGATTGAATGGCCAATTCTAAAAACTGTGAAGCAAGTTAAATTATTTTTAGAATTTATCGTTTTCTTTAGAAGATTTATTGAGGATTATGCTAAGGTATTAGCTCTGCTTTATAATTTGACAAAAGGGATTGTTAATAAAAAGAAAAGAGGAATCAACCTAGTCTACTTGTTTTGAGAAACTTAAAACATCGGTTGTCTTAGCTCCCGTATTAGCATCCAGACTTACCTTACGTCATGAGAACTGACGCAAGTGATATTGCAATTGGAGCGGTTCTATTACAAATAGATAGGCCACTAAGATTTGAAGCAAAAAATTCATTGGTCTTTAGTTGTGTTATACTATGTAGGAAAATGAATTGTTTGTAGTATTCCATGCACTTAAAACCTTCCAGACACTACTTGTATGGTAGTAAGTTTATAGTGTATACAGATCACTAGCCTCTTAAGTATTTTTGCAATCAACGTGATCTTCGGGGGAGGAAAGCTTGATGGGCTAAATTGATGCAAAAATTTGATCATGAAATTCGTTACATAAGATCCAGCTCTAATCAAGTTGCGGATGCTCTTAGTTGGATTGGTGAACTGAACGAGTTTTCATTCACCCAGATTTCCACGTATATATATATCTTTCGCTGAGGAAAATATGAATTAGACTCCCATTTTGGTCATATTTGGAATATTGTTCAGACCATATATCTTAGGATTCCAAAACATTCTAAGATGTTACGTAAAAGGAAGCATTAGAAATTGTCTACCCGTTTTTGTGGACCGTTCAGGATTGTACGTAGAATTGGTTCTGTGGCGTATGAACTAGGGCTTCAAGGAAAATTGGCTGCACACCCAGTATTTCATGTAAGTCATTTGAATCTAAGTTTACATGAAGGTGATATAGTTGGATCAGATGAGAATTTATCCCATTTAGAAAATTTGTCGCTTAGTCTACCTTTGGAACTTGAGAAACTGCTCAGAACTAGAGATAAACAATTGAGAAATCGTTATGTCTTTGAGTGCTTAATTCGGTGGAAAGATCATACTGAGGATGATGATTCATGGGAGAGAGTTGATAGCATAAAAAACAATTTTTCCAAGTTTAGCCAATTCAAGGGAGGAAGAATGTCATGTCCATGACCAGTACATAGGATTTAGTATACTCCTAGTATACACGGTATTCCAGTGAAACAAGTTGTTAGCTATGCCACATCATACTGGAAGTGACCCAAAAGTAACTAATATCCTTGTGAGGTCCAGAACACAATATATGGAGTTAGTACAAGGTTTGGGACAGTGTATGCATGTGCAGAGTTATCAATAGTAACTAATATCCTTGTGAGGCCCAAAACACACTAAATGGAGTTAGTACAAGGTTTGGTAGTGTATGCATGTGCATGTACAAGGTTTTGGATAGTGCATGCATGTGTAGAGTTATCAATAGCAATTCTATGAATAGAGGATCCATACATAGAGACTCAATTCTAGATGAATCTATGTATAGTGGAGTTAGGACCTTGCATGACTATGTGCACAGGTGGTTCTAAGCTCTATTAAGAAGGCCAAACTCGCCCTACTCGCTTCAACGTGGTTGGCTGGTTTCTCCATTGTGTGTTTTCCATTGTTTTTGTTTTGTAAGAAGGAACTTGAGGAGCTTTCTCTTATAGATCCCCTACAAACAATGCCAAAATATCTAGAAACCGAGATGTACCTCAATACTCTCTTGCCTAGCTTCCAATGCTCCACACTAGGATCTGATCTACACATGCTAGAATTGAGAAATACATGTAGATCTGATCATAAAAACTAAGATCCAGTATGGTATTGTCCCTTTTCATACAAAAGAAGCAACATACAACATTTTACACATGTGGATTCAAGTACAACAAGAAAAATCACATTCTATACACTTAAAATCAAGATATCATGAGAAATATGCAAGGGATGAACATAGAATCAAAAGAGAAAATTTTTCCACATAGAAAGACAGCTACAAGGTGATTTTTTCATTCAGGTACAACTATTTATAGTAGTCATAATGTCACTTGTCCAGTTTTTCTAAGATAGCCCTAAAATAAAAACTTCTAGGTACTTCACCAAAAACCTAGTTTTTAGTGACCAAATGCAATGTATCCATGTTAGCCAATTGGAATGGGTCCAAGAAATTTCTATTTAAAATCCTTGAAAGCATAACTCATCACTCATTGAAAAGTACTAGGAACGTTGCACAATCCGAATGGCATCACTTTATAGGCATACATTCTCCACTTAGTGGAGAATCCAATTTTGTGCTGATCCTCAAGAGCAATCTACACCTGATTAGCAACTTAGCCCATTGAGAAATCTATAGGCTTCAACTCCAATTATTCTTTCTAGCACATTTTTTTGTAAAAGGTAAGGTAAAATAGTTTTTGTTGGTAACAACATTAAGCTTCTTGTAATCTACACAGATTCTAAGATTATCATTTTTCTTGGGCACCACCATGATCGACAACACCCAATCCATGTGTTCCATCTCATAGATGAAACCTATATCTAGAAGCTTAGTCAATTTCTCTTGAATTAGCTAAGCATAGTGTGGGTTAGACCGGTATGATCTACTTATTGCGAGTTTGGCCCCATCAACTAGTGGAATGGTTTGAACCACTACATCTGGTGATATGCCCTTCAACTCATCATAATTCCATGTCAATGCAACTGTTTTCTCCCTCTTTGGCTAGATCTAACTCTTTAAGACGCGGGTAGGACCTTCGTAGACATTGGTCCCTAGGGAAGTACTCTCTACTACCTCTCTCTTTGCTTTCGGCATGACCACTACTACTTCACCCATCACAAGGTCCTTGAAGTAATGTGATAGTCATTTTGTCATATTTTACCTTACGCTTGGTGGGAGGTCATCAACTTGGTTCAGATTCTTTGCAGTGGTTCTTAGGGTATAGCCTCTAGATCCATCATAAAAAATGGTATGGATATCGATGGCCTTCATTGGGTTCTTTAGTTTGTATCTCAAACATCTTTAATGGAAGTTCACCCTCATCATAAGAAGTGCCAATGGAAAACCTCGACTTAGGTGATTGTTCAAACATCGAATTGTAAATATACAATCCACCTCCAATGACATCCATTTTATGATTCCTCATTAGAATGGTTAGTGACAACAGAGATGGCAACCATAGCCCATTGGTCTATTGGTTTCATAATTCAAGTATTAAGGTCATAGCATAATCACTATTCTAAAGGACATCCTAAACCCAGTCATGAAGTGCTTGAGACATGTGGAGCCATGGTCTACTAAGTAGAACTCGGTAAGATAGAGGGGATTCAA
The DNA here is from genome assembly GCA_029204225.1 of Diphasiastrum complanatum. Classification (NCBI taxonomy): domain Eukaryota; kingdom Viridiplantae; phylum Streptophyta; class Lycopodiopsida; order Lycopodiales; family Lycopodiaceae; genus Diphasiastrum; species Diphasiastrum complanatum. The sequence goes on along the minus strand of CM055108.1, from coordinate 36,607,245 downwards.
ATAAATCCAATACCACGAAGTCTAGCACAAATCTAATACCTTCTATTCTGGTGTGCACTTCCTTGACTACACCTACGGGTTTCACACTGGATTGATCGGCTTGTTGAATCATAGAAGGGGCATCTACCATGTGAGTAAGTCCCCATGCATGATAAAGTTTGGAAGAGATTATGTTGACTCTTGAGCTTCCATCAACTATGGTTGATTCTTGTGGTAACCCTCAATGTGTGATAGCAATCGTCACATGTTTTGCATCTTTCTCCCATCTCACCCTATTTGATGCACCAATTGTGATTCCTCTTAAACCCATTAGAAGATTGTGTGGGAAATTGTTGAGAACAAAAAGGCCTTGGGACCAAGAAACAACTCAACCAAGATGTTGTTCATTGTTGCTATAGATAAAAGACATCTATAAAGATTCATATAGTACAATACTTCTTGTTTAATGTGGTCATGAATGACTATTGTACATGAGAAAAGTGTTCCAAAGAACAAGCATATATAGTGGCTCATGCTATGACATCCAAGTGTGGTATTGAAAAATGAAAATCCAATTTTAATACATGACAAAAAAGAAAAGTGGACACAATACCATAGAAAGAAGACGTGCTAGAAATTGTCATGACACCTATCAAGAGACATTGAGAGGATTATTAGTAGTACATAGTGGAGACAACCAATGTCACTTCCAAAGTTGTCTCACATTAAGGTCCTCACAAGCGATGTATTTCTTTATATTGAAATTTATTAAAACTTTTGCATCTAGTTAGTATCTTGTTGTAATTAGAGACAAAATGCAGTTAATGTTACATGGCATGTCATGTGCTACGTAATTGGTGAACCGTAAAATAGAATGACACTATCAAAACTCGAAAAAAAAATTCTTGCAGATTGTCAAAACCCAAACAATAACATTCATTGCTACACTAGTACAATTATATGCTGCTTAGTATAATTATAGAGTGGCACTAGAACGTTGAGATTTTGGACTCATTTAATCTAAGTGCATGGTTGCAACAACTATTATCATGGGAATAATAAAGTAGAACATGAAAACATGTAAGATTGAATTGTGATGCAATTGATAGCAGAAACATGTTCAGATAATCAATTCATGTCAATGTTGATTATGTGAATTGATTGTACATGAAAAGTTGAAGTATTGGAATTATCATTTTACTAACTTTTAGAACTAATTCATTACTAATTCCATGTGGTTTTACTAAATGCCTTCATAAAAAATATATTGATGACCATTTTATTATTATTTTTGTTACAAAACACATATTAATGATCTAATATTAATGTTATTCATGTCTTTTGGAATCAACATCTTATAATTACAATCAAAACACATGTTAGTTTCTGTGAGCCATGAATTATTTGCACTAGAACACCTGTCGTGATTTCCGACGTGATCTACGACGAATATCACGTGCTTCATTTTTTTTTTTGTTCGTCACGGACAACCGCAAAACACGTCGAAATAGGGTCGTCGAAATCCGACATGCACAGTATCCGTCGCACTAGGATAGCCAATCGACATCGGGATGCCAGACATTAGTCCTGGAAGGCTAAAGTTGGCATCGACATGGATGTCGGAATCCGACGTCCGAAGTGGGCATCGCAATCAGACATCCAACGTGGACGTCGGATTGCAATGTTCGAATCCGTCGAGGCAATTCCGACGTGGATGTCGAATTCTGACATCCACGTCAGATGTCAGATTGTGATGTTTGTTGGCAAATTTTTTTACAAAACGTTGTCTGATGACGTTTGACGTGTGTCCTAACATCTCATTGAAAGGTTAAAACAATTTTAAAAATGAGTAAAAAACAGCATGTGCATTTTTATCAAGATGTTATTGGAAACATGTTTTTGGAGAGGCAATGTTCTTGGATTGCTTTTGAGGCAATATTTTTGGATTGCATTGGACATTTGGATCAAATAGCAAGCTAAGTATGAGGTACTTTCTATTCATACATTTCTTCATGCACATTATGAATTGCAATATTTTATTGCATAGTTTCACGCACATTATAAATTGCAATACTTTATTACATTACTTCATGCACATTATGAATTGCATTTTGATTCGTATAAATGACATTGTTTTTTGGAATCTAACATTGCACATAGTTGGAAAATTCCTAGTTAGTTATTACATTGCACATCTTGGAACTTGACATTGCCCATATTTCGGATTTTGACATTGCATTTCTTGGTGCATCATTGCACATATGAAAATCAATAACAATATTATGATCAATTGCAATAATATATTGACAATCAACATATTACAAAATTGTTGCTTTCATAGTCTCTCTAACTTAGAAAATGCTTTTGCATCAACTACAACTTAAAAACCTAATCTACTTGTCGTCGTCTTGACATCCGCTCTGCATGAATACAAGCAAACAAGACACATTAGTATTTAATGCTTGATCATGACTAAGAGTGAACACGTACACATTTTACAACAATAATATATGAAGAATACAAAATGTAAATATTTCAAAGAAACTTACACGTGGAGGATGACCCTCGCCTTTCAATTTATCGACTAATGTGTCATATGATTCCCTAAAGGCAAAGCCGTACTCTTCCTTAGTTGGTAGACGTCCATAGTTTGCCAGCTATCCATTCAATTTAAGTTTCAATTAGTTTAGGGCTAGGTTGGAGCAGCTAGCCATAATACATAATAAAAAAGAAAATCATATGAAATCAAAGACAAACTATAAAAGTTTAGATTCACTTACCTTGCTTGCTTGCAAGCCCGCCTTCACACTTGAGCCCAACTTAGGATTGCCTACTCCATGCATCCTAGCTACCGCGACATCTTTTTGAATCTTGTACTTATTTGATGTTTTTTTTGTCATTTTTCACTGTGTTCCAATCTGTCCTTGAACACCTGTGGGGTTTGGATAAACCTTCCCTATAAGCTCGTCGCACTGTATCACGACGATATCTTATCCACAAGCTCATATGTTTATATATTTCTTTCGTGTCAAATTCCACATCTAGTAGAAATTCGTCATGAAGGCTACCAACAACCTGAGATTTAAGATCTGAAGATTGATCAAACCATTTCATAAATAATCTATTGCCAAAATGGCATTGGCATTTAGAATACAGTTGGTCCATAACCACCCTCCCCTTACAATTGGTGATTATATTCCCTTCCGGATCCACGTCGTAGTAGGGATACATGGATGACTCTTTGGAAGGGGCGGGTGAGGGAGCTATGGCCACTTGTGAGGGACCACCCTCTCCTTGGCTAAGCATCATATTTTGTGATTCTTCTTTTTGCTCGGGAGTTAGTGTTGCATAAAAATTTGAAGCTCTCACCACTACCGGACCCCGACATAATTACTACATTCATAAACATACAATACATAATAATGAACCCTAATATATTGAAATGGGGTAGAAAGAAAAATCTACTACAAAACTTTAATGCATATTAGAGTTAGACTTTCATACCTATGATGAAAAAGAAAAGGATAAACGTGCAACAAGATAACCTGCAACAAGATGCAAAAGAATCATATAAAAGACTACGTATAAGAATCCTACTATCTAAAAATCAAAACATGAGAATCATATAAAAATCTATGTATAAGAATCGTACTATCTAAAATCAAAGCATGAGAATCATATAAGAATCTGCATATAAGAATCATACTATCTAAATATCGAATGATAAGAATCAACATATTTTCAGATTGACTAATTTTATGCTATTTGTGTTTTGTACGTGCATATATTCAGTTTACCACAAGGAGATGAATTACATTCAAATCAATCTAGCGATGAAGACACTACTCAAGTCCACATAGTAAATAATAAACATGCATGTTTTCTTGTTCATAAAGAATTTGGTGTACTATAGGTTAAACATGACTTCGAATATTATACTTAAGTGATATGTACTTGTTTGTTGGTTCTTGCAGAAAAACTATTTTCAAGATAAAATATGGTTCACTGCATCAAGTGTGAAAGACGCATTGTTGAAAATCATTTGTGGAAGTTTGGACGAAAAGATGAGGGTCAACTATCGAATTTGGAAGACGTTGAGATTTGTTAACTTTATATGATTGCTTTTTATTATAATGTCTGTAAATCTATGTACAAGTTATTAAATTTGTGTATGTGTGTAGCCAATAAATTCAATGCCATTTGACGAAGTTGATCCATTCGTGTTTAGTTGCAGTTAACGTCAAGTTTTGACAGACATGAGAGAACAAAAAATGAAACAAATTCAAGAGACAAATACAATTGGAGAAAATAGTAATGCACTTGATTCTAATGATGATGATGATGATGAGGTGCAACAAGATGGAACAATGCACAACATGTTTGAAACTTACTTTGAAAAAAACATGAATGATGTTACGCACGCATCTTCTAATGAAAATGAAGATCATGAACAATTTGAGATGGATGAAGATGAGATTCTATTGTGCAAGGAGGCAGACACTCCTTTGTATCCAAGAACATCCATTTCGAGACTAGCTTCATCAATTCTTATTCTAAACCTTCAAGCAACATACAAATGGAGTGACCGTAGTGTCACATCATTATTCAGGTACTTAACGCATAACACAATTTTTGTACTTACAAGTTGATCTTATAACGTATTTGCAGGTTGATTTTTTCTTTTCTTTTATAACAACTCACATTGCCATTTTTTTTTCAAATTGTTGCATAGAATACTTCCGAAAGAAAACGTGATACCTAGACCACGAAGAGAAGCACGGAAGATGATGAACGTGCTTGGGATGGATTATAACACAATACATGCATGTCCAGAAACTCATGTTTTATATAATTTTGTATTTTATTTCTCCATCTGATTTTTTGTCCCAGCCTTCATCCATAAGTTCAAATAACAAACTATCTAATAAATTTTTGCATAAAAACATTGTTTAAGTTTTATGTATATTGACACTTGAAAAGAAATCCACAAACATATTCAAAGAAATAAACCAACTTATTCGGATTGTTTTTGAACCCGTGCTTATCTTTAATGAATTTTTTATATCATTATATAGCTTGCAACGAAATGATTATGATACTACAACATCTGGAGCAATCCATTCATCACTTCCAAAACTAGGTAATGGAATTGGGACTATTTGCCCAAAATTTTCTTTTATATCAAGAATGTACATTGATTCATAAAAGAAGATTCCACAATCAGCAAGATCTTTTGCAATTCTATCTCTATATTGCAAATGTCCACTATTAGTGTGTACTACATCTAACACACTTCTCCCATTCATTTATATTGGACGGATATAAATTTGCAAGAGAAAAATGATCAGATTGGCAAGTTTCGTAATAGACGATAAGGAATGACAAAAAATCAAAGTATTGTATAGTTATTTTTCTTGTAATCTTGATGGTTGAATCCTTGCATATTTATCTCTGAATGCATATATACATGTTGAACTAAAATTTCGAGAATAGATTTTCCTCTTGATGATGTTCTGAAATCCAAAATTCTGGCCTTCCAATAAGATCGAAATGATACTTTTGTCCTTTTACTTTTTCAAAATGTTTCTTTTGATGATGGATGCATCAAAACCCAAGAGTTTTTTGAATATTTTCTTGGCACCCATAATCCATTGTCATCTTTCTCATTGAAGAGAAGCACAAAGTCGATTGAGGAGCACGACTTGTTTGATGGCACCATTCGTTATGTGCAGGCCAAAATTTGAGACATTGAATTATGAATCTGAAAATATGTGTAGGCAAAAAGCCATGAATATGGAAATATGTGTAGGCAAAAATTTGAAACACTAAACTATTTGGCGCTACGAGTTAGCTCTAGTTAACCCTGTAAACCATGATTTGACAATGCAATTTCATTAATGCTACATCGATTTTTTCAATCCAATCATCTATCATATTAATTCTCAATATTTTTGGGCCTCTTCGGGCAGTGATGAGTTGGAAGGGCAAGTCTCAACATCCAATAACATTTCCACATGCTGCCCGACAAAACATTTATTTATTTAAAAAGTTTTGGTTTTAATGTATAGTTAAGAAATTCTACATTACGTAGAAGCCTAATATCAAGGTTTCTATTGGTCCACATGGCTACAAAAATGAGAAGAATAAGATACAAATATATCTTTTTCAGAGGCCCTCATCGTGGGCTCTAAGTTTCTCTGATAATTTGTTTGAAAGTAGATTTCACATCATCTGATTTTCATTCCAACTTTGTGTTGGAGTGATAGAACTGTGATTATAAGTCCATTTGTTGGATTAGAAATCAAATTTGAGTAAAACACTACAAGTGTGAGACCTTTGTGAGTTTCAAGTCAATCAAATCTATTTCTTGTGTGTAGAATTCACTAATAAGATGGGATCTATTGGAGCCTATCTTCTAGAAGCTAGTGAGAGATTGAATTCTACTATTTATGCTATTTGGAAGGTTAGGATGGAGTCACTCATGGTGCTCCAAGACCTTTATGAGTTTCTGATTGAAGATGAAGATGAACCTCTAGGTGCACATGAGTTAGCTAGATACAAGAAGAGATCTAGGCTTGCACTTCACTGTGTGAAGATAAATAAAATCAATGATTTGTTGAGAGAAGTATCAGCATGTACTAGTGCTAAAGAGGCTTGGAACTCTTTAAAATCAATCTATGAATCTACTAACACTTCGCAAGTCCTCATGCTTAGAGATTAGATTTTGCAAAGCATGAAGAGAAGTGATGACAGTGCACAAGATTATGTGCTTAGAATCAAGTCTCTAAATAGGAAGTTGGCTTCCATTGGAGAGAAGATTCAAGATGGAGAGCTTGTACAAATACATTGGACATCAGGAGGAGGAGGATGAAGAAGAATCATCCTTGATGGTTTCCAAAAAACCTCCATCATCCAAGTGCAACATCAATGATTCTTGGTGGATAGATAGTGGGGCTAGCTCCCAAATGAAATCTCAAAATGACTCTCCACTTTACTCTCTTACAATGATGTACATAGATCTATCTATACAACTAGTAGTCAAGAGTGTAAGATAAGCGGTATTGGAACCATTCCATTGTATCTTGGATCATCCAAAAGGATGAATCTTGAAAATGTCCTTTTATGTTCCTAAGTTAACCAAGAATATGCTTAGTGTTGGCCAATTACTGGATAATGGCCTTGATGTACGATCTAAGTATGAATTTTGTTCCATTCTTAGAAATGATGAATGTATAGCTAAAGGCTTTAAGCAAGGTAGATTGTTTAAGCTTGATGCTAATATTGCAGTGGAGAGTGTGAATTTGGAAAAGGTGGAGATATGAAAGGTGGAGCTATGGCACAAAAGGTTGGGCCACCCCAACTTCAAAGCCATGGAAACAATGTGTGCAAAGGAGCTTGCACTCGGCTTCCCCAAGCATTTCTCAAAATGTAGAAGGATGTGTGAAAGGCTCATAAACTATCTTTCTCAAGATCCACAACAAGATCTAGCACTCCTCTTGAAATCATCCATTCGGATGCTCATAGTTTTTCACATGATTCTAATGGTGGTGCCAAGTATTATGTAATCTTCATTGATGACTATTCTAGATATTGTTTGATGTAACTCTTGTCTAGAAAATCTATGGTGTATGATTCTTTTGTGAAGTTCAAAACTTTGGTAGAAAATCAACTTAGTACCAAAATCAAGGTATTAAGGAGTGATAATGGAGGTGAAGATCTACAGTAGCAAATCTGAGGCTTGGAAGAGAATTAGACCACAGTGAGAAGCAATAGTTACTCCTACTAAGTTGGCTCTATCCGGACTTTCATTCTGCATCAGTGGTCTCATGATTGCCATCACCAGGCATTCGGGTTGGAGCCCTGCGGACAAACTCAAGTTTCCATCAGTGGTATCAGAGCACATGGCATCCATTAGCAGCTTAATCAAAGATCTGCGCAATCCTTAATTCTTCAAGATCAAACTTCCTAGCATGGAAGGTCAGGACTTCTCTCATACTGAAAGGAGAAGGTCTATGGCCCTAGGTTGAAGAGATGCCCACAACCACCAACAAAGAACTATGGGAATGGAGAGAGAAGAACGACAAGGTAGTAGTCGTGCTGTCTTCCTCCACCGAAGATAGCTTAACACTTGATTTAGCCACACTCTCTAAAGCAAGAGAAATGTGGGATGCTTTGCTGACCATATTTCAAACGAAATCACAAAGCCAAATTATGCTTCTTGAAGATCAACTGACCAATCTCAGATGGGATGATAAAGATCTCACCTCCTTCATCAGAAAAATGAAGGACCTATTCCTCTCAAAACACAATTCTGGAATGGAGAATGTAGTCTCAACGGAGAAGCATCTCACATACCTGCTACGAGATCTACCAAGATCGTTTCAAATGACCCAAACACTACTTGCTAAAGATCCAACGATGACTCTTGAGAAGGCTATAATCGAGATCAGAGAAGAGGTGGAAGCCCGCGAATACCTTGATGACAAGGATAACTCTGATCAAGCTCTCTACAGCATCAAAGAGAAACAAAAGAAGAATTTCAAGCCTAAGAGAGAGTCAAACCAAAGACAAGATCGAAGGCAACAGTTAGAGGGAGCGAAAGAAAACAAGTAGAAGATAACAAATAAACCGAAACAGCAAAATGGTGAGAAGAAGACATGTACCAGATGCACACGAGAAGGCCACACTGTTGATAAGTGCTGGCTCAACCCAAAGATAGAGTGCATCCACTGTCACAAGAAGGGTCATGCAGCCATTGACTACAACCAAGATTCCAGAAACAAGAAATCTCAAAGCAGATGGGAGAGCGACAATAGCTCATCCTACGTGGAGGAACCAGAGTCCTTCAAGATGGGCAAAGACAGAGCCAAAAACCCAGCAACTTACTTGTGTGTTGATGTCTGTGCGAAATCAACTTCAGATACACAAGAGATAATTATTGATTCATGTGCAATGTCACAGTTCGTGGCAATGAGGCACATGATCACTAATTATCAAGAATCAGAGTCTTTCAGATACATAATCTTGGGAGATGGTTCCAGACACAAAGTCAGCGGAACCGGAGCGTTGTGGTTGAGCACCAAAGGAGGAGACAGAAGGCTCGACGACACTCTATACATGCCCACTCTTCAGAAGGACCTACTATCCATTGCTAAGATGGTAGATGCAGGATTGAGAGTCACCTTTCAAGGCGATACTTGCAAAGTGGTTGAATCTACAACCACTCATCTTGTCACCACAGGAAAGCGAAAGGGGAACCTGTATCACCTCAAGATCCAAGTACCTTCTGAGCAAGCTCACCAGACCAACAAATCAATGGATATTACATGGCACAAGAGGCTGTATCATATGAATACAGTCACTCTATACAACGCTAGCCGAATCAGAGCATTCACTAGTGTCAACATCAAAGATGCAGCATGCTTGAAGTCTTGCAATGCCTATAACAAGGGAAATATGTCACGAATACCATTCACCAAGGACTCTTTCAAAACAAAAGCACTTCTGGAACTGGTACACTCTGACATTTGTACACCATTTGATGTGGTCTCCCTCGGAGGTTTGAAGTACTACATCATGTTCTTTGACGACTTCAGCAAGTTTGCAGCCGTGTACTTTATCCACAACAAATCGGAGGCCTTGGACAAATTCACAGAGTTCGTAAATTGGGCTGAGAAATGGACTGACAAGAAAGTGAAGCAGCTAAGAACAAACAAAGGAGGAGAACACGTCTCCAAACGCTTTGCGGAGTTTTGCACTAGTAGAGGCATACTTCACTTGAAGACCGCAACCTACACACCACAGCACAATGGTGTGTTCGGAGAGGAGAAATCGAACTCTCATGGAAGCTGCAAGATCCATGATGGCCTATTCAAAGGCATCAAAATTCTTACGGGCTGAAGCAGTGACTACAACCAACTAATTGTAGAACAGGACAGGTAGATCCATCATTGCACATACCATGCCACACGAGCTTTGGTGGGGCAACAAACCAAGTCTGACATATGTGCATATATGTGGATGCATTTCATATGCCCACATTCCATATCAGAAAACAAAGAAGGTGGATAAAAAGGTGGAACATGGATTCCTCATAGGATATGATGTTCATTCATCATAATACAAGATCTACATGCCTGACAGATCAAGACTGTCAGAGACGTTAGATTTGATGAGTCAAAGACAATGGATGGCGAAGATCTAGTTGGCTACAAAATCTTGACCAGAGGCTACTATGTCCTACCGACATCTACGGAGGGAGCGGAACTTGAGCACCTAGAACAAGATGCTCAAATTCCAGATGGACAGAGTGACTATTCAGACAACGAGCAACAAGACGCACATCCTGTGCCTAGGACGCTTGCTGCTCACCATAATCCAGCAGTCAACAAAGGCAAGGCCATTGATCTGACTGCAAACTCTCCAAGAATATCCATGAGGAAAAGAAGAGCACCTCTAAGATTTGTATCTGACCGCTCAGCCTCTGTATTAGAGGAGTTCTGCAGATTTGGAGGAGAACCTCAATAATATGAGAAAGCTATCAGCTGTCCAGATAAGGACAAGTGGATTGAAACGATGGAAGATGAGATGAAATCCATGGAGCAGAACAACGTTTGTAATCTAGAGCCATTACTAGCAGACAGGAAGACTATAAAATGCAAATGGGTTTACAAGTATAAGTATGGACATGATGGCAACATATCCAGATACAAGACCAGATTGGTGGCGATAGGTTTTTCTCAGAAGTATGGTGTTGACTATATTGAGACTTTTTTTCCAGTCATAAAGCATTCATCCTTACGCTTGTTATTTGCCTACACAGCAACATACAGTCTCAAGATCCACATCGTGGATGAGAAGACCGCCTTCTTACATGGTGAGTTGAATGAAGAGGTCTATATGGACCAGCCACCAAGATTTATCTGCTCACGCTTTGCCAACTATGTATGTCGAATGCAAAGAAGCATATGCGGACTGAAGCAATCTGCCAGGAAATGGTATAAGAAGAAGGATCACACCCTCAAATCCTTAGGATTTCAACCATTAGTGGCTGACTACAATGTCTACACAAAGGTCAAAGATGGAAAAATCATAATCATTGTAGTCTATGTGGATGACACTTTGATTCTGTTCAGAAGTGACAAGGTAATTGCTCAGGTAAAACATGATATTTCATAGCATTTTGAAATATCAGACCTAGGGGAAGCAAGATGCTACCTAGGATTGCAGGTTGACAAAGATGTTGACGGAGGGAAGCTGTATCTCCACCAGTCAAGATACATCCAAAAAATCATTGATGATTTTCAAATGACAGACTACAAGGGAGCTAACACACCGATGGTAGTTGGAACAGTTCTGACCAAGCAAGACTGCCCATAGAACGCATAAGAGCAGGAAGCCATGCAGAACATGTCCAACAAGAGATTAATCGGATCGCTCATGTACTTAGCAAATAATACATGCCCGGACATTGCTTATGCAGTTTTCAGAATGGCCACAATCCAGGCCCTACGCATTGGAAGATAGCCAAAAAAATTCTGCAATACCTTCAACAGACGAATGATTATGGGCTGTGTTTCTCTCAGCATGAAAGATTCCAGATTAAATCCTACAGCGATGCAAGCTGGGCGTTCCTAAAAGATGACTAAAGGGCATCTCAGGAGGATGAACGATAGCATCCGGACCAGTTTTCATATGGATTAGCTGGAAGCAGACTGTGACTGCACAATCATTCTACGAAGCAGAGTATATTGCAACAGCCAAGATGGCGAACTAGCTTAAATGGATCAAGCAGTTCCTTGACGAACTGGGAGAGAACTCCAACGAGCTGTTGTTACTATTTATGGATAATACATTCACCATTCATCTAATGAAGGATCCAATGTTTCATTCTAGAATGAAACACATTACTATCAGATATCATTTGATAAGAGATCCGGTTGAGAAAGACAAGATGGAGACCGAGTTCATTCCAACGAAGCAGATGGTGGCCAATATCTTCACAAAGCCTCTTGACAAGGCGATTTTTGAGAAGTAGCGCGCAAGCTTAGGAATCAGAAAAATACCAGCTTTGAGAGGGAGTTGAAGAAACCAAGAGTTTCTATCTTTTAAAGCCTTGGTATTTTTCCTTTTCTTTGTTGTCTTTTCCGCAATTGTGCATTTTGAACTAGGTTTCCCACAGTCTGTATTTTTGGGTCATGAAGAAAATTCATCCCTAGGTCTAAAACACTTAGAAAATAATTCCTGAGAACTTTTTCCGACACTGTCACATTTTTGGCATTTTTGCGAAAAAGGAGTGTCTCTAAAATGTCTTAGGAAAGATTTCTGCCATACTGTTGCATTTTCTGCCTTTCAAAAAAAACGCCACTGTCTTTAAAATGCCTTAAAATCATTTTCAAACCTACCTTCTTGTTTCTCTCCTTTTTTTCCTTTTTCAAAAAAAAACAAAGGTGCCCTTGAAAAGCAAAGGTGTCCTCAAAAACAAAAGGCGACACTGCTCTTAAAAACTTGAAAGGATCTTTAAGCAAGAGCGAAGGCCTGTAGTGTGAAGGCACAAGTGCAACGGGTAGAAGGCAGATGATTCACAGAGGACAACGACAGAAAACTAGAATCAGTTTTGGTTAAGACTAATGCATTTCTTTTGATTAGATATTCTAACTTAATCAGTCCCCTGGATTGATCACATAAAGAGATCAATGAAGGATGTAGAACATGTAGTAGAAGACACACATAGTCACGGACAAAAAATAGGCAGACAATCTGAGATAGCTCTAGAGCGAGTTTATAGATTAGTAGTGGCTAGTTATACTATTTGCGAGAAGAGAACATCTCTCTCGCACCAATGCGCTGATCTGGGAAACATACAATGCTCGAGAATTGTATTGTAAATTCAGTTCATATATAGAAGCCATTTTTTCAATGTTCTGTTCAATTATGTGTATGATCTTTAATACTTGAATGCATGCTATCAGTAGATAAATTTCCATTGTTGTTTTATTCAGCATTATCTGTTATTTACAAGTTTGAATTTTACAACAGATCTGTAGTAGCAAATCTGAGGCCTAGTAGAGAATTAGACTGTAGTGAGAAGCAGTAGCTACTCCTGCTAACTTGGCTCTATCCAGCCTTTCCTTCCGCATCAGTGTTCTCTGAACATGGTTGCCATCACCAGGCATTTGGGTTGGAGCCCTACGGACGGACTCAAGTTTTCATCAAATATATCTCCAATAAGTTGATTGACTTTTGTAATTCTAATGGCATAAAGAGAGAGTTGTCATGTCCATACACCCCTCAACAAAATGGAGTGAGTGAGAGGAGAAATAGATCTCTTTGTGAGTGTGCTAAGGCCTTAAGGTGTAGCGGGCATATTTCCTATCCTATCGTCAACCCAAGATCCAAGCACTCAAGCATCAAGGAGATGAAGTTAGTTGCTATGCGTAGGTTCGATCCCATGAGAGCGATAACATATCTCAGAATTCAGCATGTATGGAATATCCACATCTAACTCTAACATCCATTAACCCTAAGCATTAACACTACACAATTAACACTACATCCATTAACTCTACGATCCACAATGAGATAGATGCTTGTTTCTCTCTCTCTCTCTCTCTCTCTCTCTCTCTCTCTCTCTCTCTCTCTCTCTCTCTCTCTCTCTCTCTCTCTCTCTCACACACACACACACACACACACACACACACACACACACACACACAGAGCATAAGAACATACAATCCCAATAACATTCAGATCTAACAATTAACAAAATACAACAAAAGCATGAGAGATGGAGGAAAAAGGATAGAGAGCATGGACATTCACAAGTCCATTCGCTTATATTGAAAAGAAGATTTGAAAATGAGGAACAAGTCGAGTTTGCCCCTATTTATAGTGGAGAGGAGGCCCTTGGCCTCAAAATCCTATTGGCCCATTTCTACCTCCCTAACTATTCAAACTTGAAAAAGAGTGGGAACTCATTCAAAAATTGGAACGAACCAATTTGAATTTGAATACTGGTGGGAACCCCTATTTTATTCACTAACTTGACATTTAGGCTCACAACATTAAAAGTCTCGCAAAAAGGCCTAAAGTCCTAGCATGATAACATAATCTGGCGATTGGCTGGTCTTGGACTTTATTGAATGCCATGGCAACATTTGGATTGAATGCCAAAGAAAGTAGGCAATCATCCCATCTAGTAGAAGTGGATGCCAACTTGGACAAATCATTAGCGAATATTGTCAATTGTCACACAGTTGGATCTGGTGAATTTCGGTACTCAGCACCATAAAACTACAATGCTCTGTTGAAATCAACGAAAATTTTCCAACTGAATGCCTGATAAATTATTGGCCAATTTGGAAAATGGATACTAATTGGTTCCATTGGCAGGCCCAAATCTTTCCATTTAGATCTCCTTGGCATTGGCACATAGTGGGGATCTACCGCAATCTAGGGCTTGTGACATAACTCCTAATGGAATCTGGAGCTTTCTCAACTGTTTTTCACCAAGCTGGCTGCTCACCCAATGCTAGTAGTTTATCCAATTCCTTCCTTGTCTCTATCTTAGAGGTCTTGAACTTGATAACCCATCCACCCCTTGAGGACTCGTGTGGATGTTGATGCAAAAAGCTTTGGATCTGGTCCTTGATGGTGATTAGTTTCTGAAACAAAATTTTGGTCCCTGATGAAGATGGACTAGCTTCAGTAGCTAGGAGATCCCAACCATCCATTGTGATAACCAATCAGCCACCAATCAATTTTACTAATCCTACATTCCATGCAAGGAGCAAGCACAACGAGATTGCTCATCATTTTGTGAGGGAGAAAGTGCAGGACAAAGAGATCAAGCTCCAACATGTACCATCATCAAGTTGCTTGGCTGATTGTTTACTAAATCTTTACCTAAAGACTAGCAAAGTGTGTCCGTCGATGACGGGCAATGGACGGCTGACAGGGACGGCCGATGATCTAGGTGGCGACTTGTGGTCGAGACGTGTGGATGATGCACAGAGCGGGCGATTGATGATTGAAGGCAACGGACAATGGACGGCGGCCGGCCGATGACGGGCGGCTGACAATTTGGGCTACGGCCGATGGTTTGGGTCGAAGGTCAATGGTTTGGGTTAAAAGTTGTCAGTGAAAATTAGTTGGGGCAACTGATGATGATGATGATGATGATGTGTGTGTGTGTGTGTGTGTGTGTGTGTGTGTGTGTGTGTGTGTGTGAGAGAGAGAGAGAGAGAGAGAGAGAGAGAGAGAGAGAGAGAGAGAGAGAGAGAGAGAGAGAGAGAGAGAGAGAGAGAGAGAGAGAGAGAGAGAGAGAGAGAGAGAGAGAGAGAGAGAGAGAGAGAGAGAGAGAGAGAGAGAGAGAGAGAGAGAGAGAGAGAGAATGGGGGCCCAAGTGTGCCCGTCAATATGAGCCCAGAAGTCTACGGGCGGGCCGGTCCCTGCTCTTGAGTATTCACAGAAACAGATACATCATCATTTCACCAATTAATAATTCTCAAACTAATAGAATGATAACTGCCTGTAGCCCTTTGGTATTCAGATAACATAGTTGTGTGGGCAAACTACACCAAAGATAGAAGGATAAACACAATCTAGCTAACTACGACTTGACAAAGGTCTCAATGAGCCAAAATAGTAAAAAATTGCATTGATGCTAAGTCTAAGATAGAACCCAAAATAGCAACAAAGACATGCAATCTTCAACTTCATGGAGTCCAGGAAAATGCATCATTGAAGAAGGAGAGATTTAGCACAAACCAAATGGGTACAACCTGGTTGAAGATGTGAATGCAAAAAGAGCACTGGCAAGAGCCAAAAAGGACAAAGCAAATAATGCAGTACTCACCATTAATAAAAGCATGAGTAAATCACAAAAAGCAAAGAATAGAATGTGGCTTTTTCATGTTCAACTTTCTAATGCGATCAAGACAAAGATCGATGATCTCTTTGCCCACTGTCCACAAAATCACAGAGATCGATGCTTAGTTAAACACGATTTATTGCGGGTGACACTACGCTAAAGCTTTTGCCTAGGCAATATAGAATCATAGAATGACTTACTGGTGTGCGAGCGTGAGGGTGGACGTTCCTTTGCTTCTTCCTTTTGATCGCTCACAAAAACAAATGAGAGAGAGAGAGAGAGAGAGAGAGAGAGAGAGAGAGAGAGAGAGAGAGAGAGAGAGAGAGAGAGAGAGAGAGAGAGAGAGAGAGAGAGAGAGAGAGAGAGAGAGAGAGAACTCTCTTATTTTCAAAATTAGTAAAAACAAAGGGAAAAGGTTCCAAGACAGCGTGAGTTGCCCGTCACGTGTTAGCCGGCAGCATGAGAAAGAAAAAAAGAAAAAAAGCACAACGATTTCATGACGGGCGGCCGATTTCATGTTGTAGTTTCCCTGTAGACTCCATTGTTCCATTGCTCTTGATATCAGTCAATTGTACAGAATCTGGTAAAAGACGTTCAAATCTTCAACATCCTACAAACACCTGCTTGATATTTTCCAGCTCTGCAAACGCACACAATCACAGCTACCGCTGGCTATGATTCATGTTTTTTGTTATCAATGCTTGTTATGTGTCAAATTGCCAATCTAGATCAAGATTTGTTGACTAGTTTTTTGGTAGCCAAACATAAAGTATTGAACTCTCAGACGATTTCTATCAATTACAAAAGCAATACAAAGATGCATTCATTCTAACACAAACTGAAGGCAATAAAAAAATAGTATTGATTTAGAAAAACGAGATCAGATGCTAATGAGTGCAAGACAATAGCGGATAGAAACCGCGCACTCTAAAGCTGTCTTTGAGTAATTGAGAATAAGTCTAAAATAAGCAACTATCCTGATAAGTAGTAGCGCAATAGCAAATCTAAAATAAATCTTTAAAAGACTAAGCTAGAATGCTCAAGAGAGTTCAAGCTTGAAAGCTTGATAGAGAGCTAACAACAATACTTTCTGATTGTGAACAATATGCTTGATGAGAGCGTAGGAGCATCATGTAATAATACTCAACTCCTCCACAATTCACAATAACATTGATTGATCATTCTACTTGATCATTGATAATGAGATGTATGAACAGCTGATTTATACTAAGTAATTAGGTCGTCAAATGCGATTGCCAATTGGCTGGAGTCCGCTAGCATTCATCCAGTTCTTCTCAGAAGTTACTTGTTGATAAGCGGTGACAATTGGCCTTAAACAGTCTGTTGTTTGCATAAATGAACGTAAACTATTATTCTACATATGTGAACGTAAACTACCACAAGCAAAAAATGTGACACTGCATTTTTACTCGTGATTTTTGACAGGTGAAAAATGCGAAAAAGACAACACTACATTTTTGCACGTAATTCCTAACAGGCAAAAAATGCAAAAAAGGCAACACTGCATTTTTACACGTAATTCTTGACAGGTGAAAAATGTGAAAAAGACAACATTGCATTTTTACACACAATTCTTGACAGACAAAAAATGCAAAAAAGCCGACACTGTATTTTTACACGAGATTCCTGACAGGCAACACTCTCGGGTTTGTAGAGAGAGAAAATGCGACACTATTGTCAAACTCCGTGTATTTTTGCAGACTGTGTAAAAACACTTGTAATTTTGCAGATTGTATAAAAACACAGAAAAATCCATAGAATTGGATAAACAGTTGGACGAAAATCAAAAATCGATTAGTCGATTAGAAGAAAAGAGAATAATCCAACACTCTCACTTAATCTGAATCCATGAATGCCTTGACTTTTAAACTTAGTTCTGCACAAAACCTTCTGTGTGCATCCAAGCTTAATGCTTTGGTAAAAATATCTGCTAGCATATCTTGCATTCGATGGTACTGCAATCTGACCTCTTCGTTGAGAACTTTGCTTTTGGCAAAGTGATATCTGATAAGGCAATGGCACTTTGATTATCACAAAATAATAATGTCGGAATAGATTGATTCAGACTGATATTTGAAAGTAAGTTTTTCAACCAAACCACTTCCTTTGTAACTTGTGAGGCTGCGATATACTCTGATTCAGTGGAAGATAGAGCTATCAAAGATTGTTTGCGACTGTTCCAGAAAATTGGACCATTGTTGAGGAAGAATATAAATCCAGAAGTGGATTTATGAGTGTCTACATCTCTTGCCCAACTTGCATATGTATAACCACTAAGTAAATTGAGTTTGTTGTTGCCGACTGTTCCATAACAAGTGCAAAAGTCCATAGTAGCTCGAAGATATCTCATGACTCTAATAAGAGCCTTCCAATGTGTTACACCAGGGTTGGTCATATACTGACTTAAAGAGCTGACTGCAAAAGCTATGTCTGGCCTGATCTCTGACTCCATTGAGATATGTTGTCTCGTGAACAAGGTAGGTTGCAGACTCGTCAATATACCTGATAGGTGATTAGCTAGCTCTTGATGATCTTCTGAGAAATAGAAGAGAGAGAGTGCTTATTCATATGTTCTAAGGGTCAAGGAGTTAAACAAATAAATTTTCTCTAGAAAAGAATCTATAAAGAAGGATGAGCTTGTACATCTAATCTTGAATGGACTTTGTGTATATTTCTCTAACTTGGTACAAGGATACTCTATAATGAGCAAGTTTCCATCACTTGAAGACCTCCAAGGAGTCCTCATGGCTGAGGAGAATAGGAGGCAACACTTGAATACAGACTGTCTATCCATGATGGAGATGATCAAGCACTCTTCATCAAGAGAAAGGGCAAGACCAAGATCAAGGGAGCTACATTCAATAAGAACCAATCAAAGAATGAAGTTAAAGATGGATCTTCAAGCTCAACTCCAAGCAAGACGAAGAAGGAGATCAAATGCTACTATTGTAGCAAGATGAGACACTATGCCCCGGAATGCTTCAAGAAAAAGCAAGCACAAGGGCAAGCAAATATCAGCCAAGAGGAGGAGGAGAGTTCACCAAAAGACTCATTAATTATTTCAAGCTTCTCTTCATGAAGTTTCAAGGGGGGAGATCCATGGTGGATAGATAGTGGGGCAAGTTCCCACATGACAAGCAAGAGGGAATACTTTTCAACTCTTTTGTCTTGTGAAGGGCCTATCAAGTCTACTTTTACAGCAAATGATGATGTTGGTAAGATATAAGGAGTAGCTTCCATCCCCTTATGCTTAGGATCCTCCGAAAGGGTCAATGTTGATGGAGTTTTGTACATTTCTAGCATCACTAAGAATCTACTTAGTGTTGGAAAAATGGTTGATAATGGCTTTTGTATGGAGTTCACTTTTAATGATTGTTACATAAAGAAGAAAGACAAAGTTATTGCTAAAGGCACTAGACTTGGAAAGATTTACAAGTTTTTTTGACACCAATGTTGTGATGCTAGCCGAGGGGAACAAGTTGTCAGGTTTTGATCTTTGGCACAAAAGGCTTGGACACATCAATCCAAGTTCAATGGAGGCTATGTGCAAGGAGGAGCTGCCTTAGGACTTCCAAGTTCCTTAGCTAAGGAGAAAAAGATTTTTGAAGCATGTGCACTATCCAAGGCACATAAGAATGCTTTTTCAAGTTCTATCTCCAAAACATCTCATTGAATCAATTGATGTTTTCAATTGATTAAGTGGAATTTAGACTTTCTGAGCCCAAATGATTACTCTATTTGATAGTTGATTATTGAGAGTAATGTTTCTATCACTCAAGATAAGATATTTAATGATTTTAAGAAAAAAGTCCGGCTTGTAATAGTATTGAATACTCATTACTGACTTTTTCAAATCTTTGATATCTTATACGTTGTCTCCTGAAAACTTTTTAATTGAAATTTTGGAATTTCTTTCAAAAGGGGGAGAAGAAAATGATAGGAATAAGACTTTCATGGGATCAACCAGTTGCATAGATTTCTTTTGTGGAATTCAGTTTGTGTGCATTGGTGGAACTATCATGTGTGAAATCTCTAGTGATTATTTTAAATAATTTGGAACTAGAAGAGTTTTGGGGATAATGAGCTGTGAGATATTCATGAATATGGGAAGTGTTGGTAAAGATTAAATCAAGATTCACTGATTGGCTACCAAGTACCATTTAGTTATGGATTGGATCAGTGGAATAAAGCTTTAATCTTAACCTTATATCCAAAGATGTCTGTATAAGTCAACCTAATCTTGGGTTGTGCACAAAGATCTGAAGTAGGTTGAATGATTGAAGAAATTTTGTTGATAAAAGTATGATGGTTGGAAAACTTATGATGTGGAATTATTCACTTCGGGGATTTCCCAGATATGTTATTTACTCGAGAGAAATAGAAACTTATGTAGTTGAGTTACAAGATTCTCAGTGAAATATGTGAGTAACATATGCGGATTTTGGAGGAATCTGCCAGATAATGATATATGTGTTTATGTACAGGGTCATAGTGAGATTTTTCTCATATGTGCACGATTAATCTTGTGTGGATCTGCTATGTGTTCCTGGTTACTAAGATTATCTGGTGCACTTAACCTAGTTGTTGAACATAGACAAGTGATCAAGTATTGTGTTTGACAATTACTTGCAGAGTTAACAGATCTGTTCTGATAGATCTATTGGTTAACTTAAAATGATTTGGATAATTATCTAAATGTGGTGTTGTACATGTACAATTAAGATCTGCACCTAGACATTTAAGATTTCTAAATCATGAGCAATCAACTTGAGTAGTTGATTCACTCATGTGGAAGTTAATTCGTAAAACAGACAGTGTGAAGAGAATTCACCGAAAACTGTTTGTTTTGTGTATATTGCTTGTAAGACACATAATTTATGAGTCATTCAGATTCATCAAGGAATTGTGTGCATAGGATATTGATCTCTTGGATGAGTATTTCTCAGTTTAGAAATAAACTTGATTCATTAGTGATAGTATCCCTGAGAGCTCAATTGGATACCGCATCCTAATGGTGCCAAGAATGGTAAACTGAATTTCGGAAATTCAGCAGAACTTTGTAATCTCTAGATGTTGTTCTAGGTGATTGTATAAAGTTTATCTTGTTAAAGACATGTGCTATAATGGTCTTTAATTACTTGGATGATTGTAGACTTAAGAGCTCATAATCTGATAAGAATCGGTTTGGAAGAATATCTTTGGAATCTAGTGATTTTCCTTGTGGAAAAGATTTCAGAATGATTCTTATATTTCCTGAGTTGTATGTTGTACATGTACTCCAGTATTTTTCAATGAATAAGTATGGTTTTGGAATCTTGTAAATTATGATTGACGAATCATAAGATTCTAAATGTTTATGATTGATGAATCATAAACTGATACTTAAAGATCATTTGAAGATTATAGGGAAATGTGAAGATTATTAAGATAATGAGTAATTCTTGATCAATTGGGTGAGTCAAGGATTTAGATCTGTTATTTGAACTCTAAATTTCTTTACTCTAGTGCATACTTGAGATTGTATGAATCTCACAGGCCTTTCCATTAAGTAATTGGTTACTTATGAGGAATTGCTTACTTTATAGATTGTAGTCTATAAATGTTTGTGTACAAAGTTCAATCTAAGTCTCCAGTTTTGTAGGAGACAGATAAATCTATTAAGATACAAATAGATGCGGATTTCTTGCATATGATGCTAGAAATGGGGCTATTAACTCATTAGAGTAACTGTAGTACTCTGGTTTGAGTTATGATTGTTTGAGACTTGATGGATCTCCTAGAGATTTTATATAATTGAATTGTGGTATTTTAGAATATTTGGATATTCTAAGAATATTTGTACCAAGAAGCCTTATTTTTTACTAGATATTGACATGGAATTTCTTTAGCTTTTGGAGTTGATCTCTGAAATAAAGAAGTTAATTCACCTAGTGGTTCATGTAATTAGGATTACATGAAGGTGATGAACTTTTGTTTTGAGAAGATCAACCCATTTGGAAGATTTATAGCTTAGAGTATCTTTTGGAATTTGAACTAGTATTCATGAGTAGAGGCAAGCAATTAAAGAATTGTTGCATCTCTGAGTGCTTATTCAGATGGAAAGATCAGACTAAGTATAATGGTTCATGGGTAAGATTTGAAAGCTTAAGGAATAGTTTCATGTTTTCTTTTTCTTGTTCTGAGGATAGAACCTATTTAAGAGAGGAAGAATGTTACGGCCATATTCAATTAAGAACCTGGAATAGTCCTAACATGGTAGACCGGTCCTCCAGCGTTCGAGATTATTGGTCACGCCTAGATTTTACTCCAAGTCAAGGCCTGTTGGTGACTAATAACCTTGAGAGGACACAAACACTCTAATTGAGACATATGGAGTAGTGCATGTACGTGCGATCGATATAGGAAGGAGGTATGCATGTAGAGCTGTAACCTATTTATAGTTGACCTGCATGGAAATTGCATGTGCTCATGCATAGGATCCTACTCTCTATATATTGAGGTAGTGATTATTTTGTCGACGACTTGGTCTAGGTTACCTGATGAGCTCTTCTCCTCTTGCTATCACATTGTCATGGCTTGGGGGCTAGATCCAGGAGGATTCTCCAGGAGGGCTCTAGGTTTGGTTGGGTGGTTTTGCTCCACAGTTTCTCTTGTATTTTTCTATCCCCATCTTAGGGGTTTTCCCTAGTGGTCATTACAGAAAGCCAAGTGGCAAAGTAGGATTTGGACCTGTTATATATTTTTGTAACTCGTGGAAAATGGGATCTTCTTTCTTCTCTCTCTCATTTCATCATTAGACATGGTTCTCTTTGGGTTCTACTACTCATTGGTGCACTCTCATGAGATTATCTTGCAATTCTATGTGTAGAATGATCATTTATTGCTATTTTTTGTTTTACATTTGTGAAATACAGGTACTGTGATTGTATGGACAACAACTATATTTTATGTTTTGGTTCATGTTTGATCAGTATCTCTTAGAGTTTCCATCTCATTTTGTATGTAGATGCTGATTTTTCTACATTGATTGATGGATCGATATATCAGGCACTTCGATGTGTCAGATATATCAAGCACTTCAATGTGTTGGGTACTTCGATATGTCAGACTTTTTGATGTGTCGGATATGTAGGACACTTCGGTGTGTTGGATATGTCGGACACTTTGATGTGCCAGGTACCTTAACGTTTTAATCTATATACAAGGAGAAGTTGGAGTGAGTCAATTTGTCATGTTGAAGACGACGAATGATGGAGTGAGTCAATTTGTCATGTTGGTCTTTGACAGAGTTTTCAAGATGCTCATTACTCAATGGATTTGGTCTTGATCATTGAAATCCAACACTCCCCCTTAATATAGATCCTGAAATATTTGATCATCAGATTTAGCATGTCGTTAAAATCTGAGATGATGCTCCTTTGATAGAGCCTTTGTGAAGGAATCTGCTGCCATGAGATCTGTCCTACAGTAAAATAATGACATTTCTTTGCTTTGCACTTTTTCTCTAAGGTAATAATACCTGATTTTGATATGTTTGCTTCAAAAGTAAAATCTTGGATTTAGAGATAGTGGAATTTTGCTTTGATTGTCACAATAGATTGTCATTGGATGTGATTGAGCAAGGTCAATATCTACAAGCAAGTTCCTTAGCCAAATTGTCTCCTTGGTAGCATTTGTGGCAGCTATGTGTTTCGTTGAAGATAATGCTACTGAGGTCTGCTTTTGACTGTTCCATGGATTGGACCTTGATTTAATAAGAATACAAATCCATATGTTGATCTTCTGGTGTCGATATCTCCTGCCCAATCTGCATCTGTGTAACCTTCAAGAATATTGGCAGATTGGCTGCCTCCATAACAGAGGCTGAGATGTTTAGTTGCTTGGATATACTTCATGACCTTCATGAGAGCCTTCTAGTGAGTTGGCCCTAGGTTCAAAAGGAATTGGTTGAGAGAGCTGATGGAGTATGCCAAGTCGGGTCGAGTGCAGAGCATAGCATACATGAGTGACCTAATAATGGAGTGAAATGGATATTGTTTCATTTCCTCCTTCTCTGCCTTGGATTGTGGACACTGCTCCTTTGACAGCTTTAGACCAGAGTTGAGTGGGTAGTGGCTCGATTTGCAATTGGTCATTCCATATACTTCTAGCACGTTGATGAGATATTGTTGTTGATTGATGAAGATATGTCTGCTGGGTCTATCTCGATAGATCTGGACTCCGAGACAATAATGGGCTAGTCCCATATCAGTCATTCTGTACTCTTGTGCCAGCATGCATTTCATATCCTTCAATATATTCACATTATTATTGAATAGTAATGTATCATCGACATAGAAAGTGATGATAATGAAGGAATGGAAAACAGACTTGAAGTAAACATTTGAGTATATCGAGTTTGGAATAAAACCATTCCAACTCTTATCAAACAAGCACAATCTTTCAATGAGCATATATGCAATTGTGCCTCCACTGTCATTCAATGCGGTGATGGAGACTTAAGGGATGGGTTGGCTGAATCTCTTCCAACTCTCAAGGCCTCCATCGCCCTTCGATGAGGGTGGAATCCAACTTGAAAATGTCAAAGGTGTGGAGTTGAAAGTTTGTTCATCCCACAATTTCAACTCTGTTCTTATATAACTCCATTGTGGAGAGGAGTAATAAGTTTCTATCCTATCATTGCTAAATGATATTTATATTTCAAAGCTTTACCAAAACAAGCGATAAGATTTGATCCACGTGTATGATCACATGTAAAGGAACGTTTATATACTTGAAAATGAAAAGAATGAAATGAATAAAAAAGATAATATCGCACCATTGCACTCAAACTCACTTAACACAAACACTTTAGCTTCTAGAATATCATGCTAGCTTACCACAATCCATACAAAAGCTTGAAAATGACCTCAAGAAGAAACTTTTGTGATGGTCAACAATTCTGGACTCCATGGACAATGCACATTCAACAATGCAAAAAGCATCATTAGAGCAAGTTTCGACGTCACATACATTCCCGATATTAGCGCGAGTTTTTCATGGTCCATTGGCAAAAGAATAGGCTCATGTAAAGAGAGCAAGTCACCCTACCCATTATAGCATGAATTTACTATTATGTTGCTTGCAATTTTCTTAGTTGAATGGGGCATGAACTATACCTTGAAGTTGAATGGAAGATGCATTTTCCTTTGTTGAATGACTCTTAAGTGAATGGGATTTGAATCAATGGTACTTGGATGGAGCATGTATTTTTCTCACTTGAACGGTGCATGAAGTACCGTACTCTAAGGAGTAACAAGTACGTGGCAGGAGATCCTAATCACAAGCATGTCCCCATCAGGGTTTTGTGATTTGTGGGGACCTCATGCTCTTTGAAAACACCTCTCTAAAGCTGAGATGGTCCACAGTCCGGAGTTCTTGCGAGTCATTCCAAAAGCTTTTTATGATATCTATGATCAGATACAGCCCAGGATTAAGACAGGAATATACCTATATCTTTTGCCACGACTTTCTTGCCAACACTTGTCAGCAGAGGATTGTATTCCACTCAAGCAGCAGCTGCTTGTTTTCCACGACGAGATTCTTTGCCAGTGACAGCAGTCGGTTGTGAGTAAGTAGACCCCACAATTTGACCAGTCGCAATAATTGACCGTCAGAAGAAGATTGTTGGACTTCTGCTTCAGATCTCCTTGAGTTTTACCTTTTGGATCAGTCAAAAGGTACAAGAAAAGGTTGATTTTTTGAAGTGTAGCAGCTGAGAATTTAGGTTTTCTACCCACCTCCACTAATTGTCTAGTTCTCATACCCACCCAGCACTTGTATCTACGAAAATATAATCCATCTGGATGCCATTTTCCACTATACCTATACAATTATTCAGCTGATTCTATTAAAACATATAATTCTAGAAATCTAAGACTATTGTGACTGTAATCCAAGTGATGTGGATACACTTGACTAATGCAGTACACGACTCCAAAAGTATTCTAATTATTGTTTAAAGTGGTGGTTATTGGGTAGAAAATCGAGGCAGGAAGCAAAAGAGATCGTCCCCAGAAATACCTTCGAGTGTCGTGCTACTTTGTTTCTCTTCCTTTGCAAATTGCAGAAACTGCAAATGTGCTACATAACCTAAAGTTGCCAGCACGCATAAAAAAGCTGATTTTTACGAGTCAAACTCTTCTGTCGTACTAGAACTTGGGGATCTGTAATGAATTGATGGGCATGGAGTCAAGCATCATGTGTCATGCTAAGAATTGGAGATCTGTCATGTATGGCTGGGCATTGACTGCAAGCAGATTGTTATAGAATGCGGGATTCATTCACACGTGGATTCTGTTTTTCACTAGCTAGCGGTATAACCGTTAACGGGCATGGGGTTGGAGTACTTCAACTTTTTACTTTCCGCTCTCTTATAGTTTTCCTATATAATAATCTTCACGCCCAACGTTAGCTGGTAGCAAAGCTGGCGAGAGAGAGAGAGAAAGAGAAAGTCAGGCTTGCAAGTGTTTGATTCAAGTGAGCTTTTGTTCCAAGGGCGGGAGGGAAGCTTTGTACTCTTTGCGCCAACTTATACATTAAAATGATTAAAGTGTGCTCTGTTGTGAGTATTTGAGTGAAAATTTTTGTTTTTCTTAAGGGAAAGATAGATAGAGTGTCTGTGCGCGTGTTTTTGGACCGGTCAATCATAACAAGGAAATGCAGCTGTTGCATTTGATAAGCCTTACTCTTGAGGCGATGCAATTCTGTCTCAAAGCGTAGGTGTCGCATTATTGTAGGCTGTAGATCTTTACTCACAGCTAGAAGGAAGTGGGTGCGAGTGGATGTAGCTCGCCAGAGAGAGAGAGAGAGAGGTAGCAGCTTCTATCTAGCAGTAGATTCACTATCAAGATCTACAATTATATACTGAGTTCAGGATGAAGATGCACACAGCGGAGGCTCTAAGAATTGGGAAAGCGATACTGCTGAATCGATGGATGGTGCTTGTGGCTTCGTTTTTTGTGATGATAGGGGCAGGAGGAGTGTACAATTTTGGCATCTACTCTCAGTCTATAAAGCTTTCTTTAGGCTACAATCAAGAGACGATCAATACCCTCAGCTTCTTTAAAGATATAGGCACTAACGTGGGTGTGATCGGAGGCATTCTCTACGATTGGACTGGACCTCCATTGGTGTTTGGCACAGGGGCAGTTTTCAACGTTGTTGGCTATCTCATGATTTGGCTGGCAGTAACGGGGAGAATAGCAAGACCGGAAGTGTGGCATATGTGCTTTTACTTTGTCATTGCTTCTAGCTGGACGGCCTTTATCAACACCGCTTGCATAGTCACATGTATAAAAAATTTTCCTCTAAGCCGGGGCATCGTAATGGGTTTGCTGAAAGGATCTCTCGGTTTGGGTGGAGCTATTCTCACCCTCCTCTACAGAGCAATCTATGGAGACAATCCCGAGTCTTTCATTCTTCTCCTGGCTTGGTTCCCAACTGTCATATGCCTCCTACTGATGTTCATAATCAGGATTGTGAATGTCAAGCAGCTGAAGACTGATATGAAGAAATTCTATGTTTTCCTGGTCATGATTCTTTCAATGGCTGCGTATCTTATGATTATTATTATCATACAAGACCTTTCCAAAGTGTCTAAATCAGTTAACCAGATTTTGTGTGCGATCATGTTCGTACTGCTCATAACTCCACTCTGTGTAGTTGTGAGAGACGAAATTTATAACCAAAAAGCCGTAGAAGCTGCATCTGATCCCGAAGCTTTTGGGGGCATGGCCCTTCATCAAATAGCTAAAACTAACTCAACGAGAGAAACTAAGGATCTAGAAGCTTCCGGTAGCTCACATCCAGTGTCAACATCGACTGTGAAAGATGAAAACCACGTAGCAGATAGCAATGGTGTAGACGCTGATCTGAAGCAAGATCACAGCTCCACTGTGTTTCCTCATCAGGATAGAGATATTGATGCCAAGGGCTTACATCAGCAAAGAGATTCTGAGAACATTCAAAGCACGAGTAAACTCTCAAATGTCCCAGCGTTTGGAGGAAACACAGGAAAACTCGTCAAATTCATCAAAGAATCTCAGAGAGCGACTGAACTTAAACCAGCTCAAGCCATTTTCAATCTGAACCTTTGGGTCATGTTCATTTCTTCCACCTGTGGGATTGGCAGTCAGCTCATGGCCATAGACAACCTTGGACAAATTGGTGCAGCCTTGGGCTACTCCCAAACGAATATAACTACATGTGTTTCGTTAGTGAGTATTTGGAACTGTCTGGGGCGCGTTGGATCTGGTTTTATTTCGGAGTTCTTTCTTCAGAGTAGAGGAGTACCAAGGCCTTTGTTTCTCATGGTGGTGCTGGCTGTATCAGCTTTGGGTCACCTCCTCCTAGCCTTCAATCCTCCAGCAGCACTCTACCTCGGCTCTATCATTATCGGTTTATGCTACGGAGCTCAGTTCACCCTGATATTCACCATTATATCCGAAATTTGTGGCCTGCGATACTACGCCACTATTTTCAACATTGTTCAGCTTTCAAGCCCACTAGGTCTCTATGTTTTATCTGTACGCACTGCGGGCATGCTCTACGATCGAGAAGCAAGGAAGCAGCTGTCTATGCTGCACCTGGGTCATCTCGTTCAGAGACTAATGGCTCCTGCAACTGCCCCGGCAGCCAAGAGTTCCATCCTTATCTGCACTGGATCTCAGTGCTACAAGACTACCTTCTTCATCATGACAGCAGCGAGCTTCGTTGGTGCCGTGTTTGCAGGCATCCTTGCAATAAGAACAAGATGGCTGTATAAGCGATTGCACACATTGCATATCTATCAAAATGAACTGAAACTGGAATCAGATAAAACATCAAAAGAAGATATTCAGACAAAGTAGGCGCTGGGGATGGCACAACTGAGTAGTATTAGAGATTAAGAATTACCACTTCTTTTTCTTAGACGGATATACTTACATATTTGGGTCCAAGGACCGATGGCACAAGATAGCTTGGCTTGTGAAAAGCGTTACAAATCAATTTCTAAACATCAAAAATTATGTAAAGCTAAATATTTGAAGATCCAGATATAGGAATGGCAGGTGAAGGCATTGGTGCGACGAAGTTTCCTTCATCAAGTCCATTGATCTGGGGAAAAAGTTGATAAAAGGGCATAAATTGAGATTTTATCTTGAATAATCATTGGAATCGCTAGCATATATGTACTCTAATGGATCACAAATAAAAGCTTGGGCCCCGTCTGAGTATTTTCCGCTACTTGCTACTCGTAGATCTCAATCTTCTCAGATCAAATTGTTTTTTGTATTCTACCTAAATGATCAAAATAGGTGACTTGATATTGTCATTAAGCTACTATGGCACATGCACATGCTTCTCTGAAAGATTCAGAAGCAAAATTTGAAGCACAGTTACGAGGGGGAAAGGTCCTATCACGAGTATAGCTTGTTGCACTCAATAGATTTGTTCATTCAATTTTATGATGCCACATCCAGATTAGCGCTCTAAGCGTTGCTAATGCTTTAGATTTCAAGAACAGATTATACACTTAAGCGCTTAAGACCTTGAACTACATCTGGAACAGAATTGTGAAAGCAATCTTACTAAACGGAAAATGAGAACAATGCACATATACAAGCATTGAAACTCTCAAATGAGTATGTGTTGGTTGATAGCTCCTTTCATCTCCTGGAGGACCGGATTCGATTCCTATCACCCACGTAAAAGAGATCTCCATGAGCAAGGAGAAGTATTTATCCTTGAAAGCTCAAGCTCTGCAAAAGGAACACCAAAGTGCACCAGGTTATTGATAGGACAGTTGCAGAGCATTATCTATCTTGCTAAGCAATCTTTCTCACGTTTAAATTTGCCCATCCAGCTCTTACCTATTTCCTGGTAAGATATCTTACCTCCGTGCTATCCATCCATCTACGCTCCTTGTTATCCTTCCTGTCCACATTGATGCTGTTATCAACGCTCTAATTAATGTGGTCTTGAGTAGTGATCCATCTTCTAATTCTGTGCTTCATGGTACTTTACAGTCACAAACATTTACTCTTGTGTGATGTTTTCTTTCAACCTTGGCGTCCTACACACACATTGTAAATCCTCAGATCACGCATGATTATTACCTCATGTTATGGGTATAATGGGTTCTACTGCTTCTAGTGTGTTTTCTTTTTGCAAGGGCAATAACTGCAAAGTGTATGTTCTTTCTACAACCAGCAATACCTTCACTGATCGATACTGATAAATATAACATCATAGTTGTGCTTGTCCTTTGGGCGTGGACCCCTGTCAAAATCCTGACGGAAAAAAATTAGTAGAATTTGGAGAGATCACTTTGCATTGTGAAGGATTTAGTGGGCAGATTATTGTGCATCATTAAAGAGCATTACAATATAGGTAGTGCAAGACCTGGGATGCATTACCAGGTGATTATTAGTTCAGTATTCTTCACCCCATGATTGCTAAAGTTTTAAACTTTTTCTAAGATGTGGACGAAGAGGATTTAGTGGAGAGATTTCTTTGCATTGTAAAGGATTTGGTGGGAATAATTTTTTCCATTATTGGACAGTACTACATAGTGCAAAACTTGAGATTCTTGGGAAAATTATGAATTCAATTTTTTTCATCCGTGATTTCCAAACGCATGATCTTTCTTTAAGATCTGGACAGATATTTTTGGTGGGAAGTTTACTTTGCATTGCAAAGAATTTAGTGGAAAGATTATTGTGCAATATTGAAGTGCATTAAATAGTGCAAAACTTGGGATGCTTGAACAAATTATGAGCTCACTAGGCATGAAAGATTACTTTGCATTGTAAAGGATTTAGTGGGAAGATTATTGTGCTTTATTAAATAGCAGTCAATGGTGCAAAGCTTGGGATGGCATAAACTTTCTTTAAGAACTTGAGGGAAGGGATTTCTTGTAAAGTTACCTTGCATTGTAAAGGATTAACTTGGGAAGATTATTGTGCATTATTGAAGAGCACCCGGGTAGTGCAAGACTTGGGGTAGGTGAGCAAATCATGAACTCACCATTATCCACCCCATGATTGCTCAAAGGCGTGAAGTTTCTTGGAAATACATTTTAAAAGATTGTTTGAAAACATTGAGCATTTGATTATGAATATGAAAGTAACCTCACCAACTTTTTGGCATAGTATGAACTCCAAGTCCATAAAGAAGTCTTTGGATCAACATATTCAGCACCACCAACGCATTCACAATGGTGGGTCACATCCATCTAAGACTAAACATATGTTACAATACCATCTCCTAACATGCTATGATATGTTATTCATCCTTAGATGGGTGTTAGCCCACCATTGTCACTACAATGGTGGTGACAATGGTGGTGCAGAATATGATATCTCGAAGTTTTCACATGAACATGATTATGTAGTAGGTAATGGCCATTGAGAGGGCCATTACCATAAATAATCTAGGACCCGGGCATCGTGGCTTAGGCCCCGAGCTGCCCGAGGACAAGATTATATTGGTAATAATTCAACCAATTGACCATTACCATATGTAATTGTCATTCAGTGAATTTTTATATATATTTCTTACATTCTCTCTCTATTATACGCTCTGTCCAATGTGTGCTTTCTCTGTATCGCTCCTCTCTAGCGCTCTCTCTCTCTCTCTCTCTCTCTCTCTCTCTCTCTCTCTCTCTCTCTCTCTCTCTCTCTCTCTCTCTCTCTCTCTCTCTCTCTCGTGCGATACACCCTCTATCTATCTCATACGTTGTACTCTCTCTCTCTCACGCTTGGCTCTATCTCTCTTTCCACACGATATTCTCTCTCTAATGCTATGAGAACGCTCTTGCTTGCGCAGTACACAGTACTTTCTCGCTACGCAGGCTGTTTTTGCTAGTAAAAAATGATTCTCTCACTATGCACTCAAGAACACGTTACTTTCTTGCCAGTAGAAGAGTTCTAAATCCAAAAAGGACCCTTTGTAAAGATTCTTTTTATATGTTTTCTTAAATTTTTCTTACACATGGACCAATGAAAACACTCAAATTTGAAAGATTCTACATAACATAACGTTTTGAGTCCACAATAAAAATGGCATAACTTTTTAGAAGTCTGATTTCAGCGAAGTTTGGTGTGTTGGTATCTTACATGATCTACTTCTGAGCTACAATTGAAAAGTTATGGCAAGTGAAAGGTATTAGTTGAAAATAGTGTTATAATATTTTAATAATAGAAAATGGATGTTTGCACGAATTCTTATAAGCGTATCCTTTTGGAGCTCAAAACTCCCCTAAGGTACGCAGCAGGGCTATGCAGGGTTTTTTTCTTAGTAAAAATATGATTCTCTCCCTATGCAGGTAATAGAAAACAATTGTATGATTCTCTTGTTACTCAAGTTCTTTTTTAAACCTTACTTGTTTTTAGGCACTCAATGATACTTCAAAATGAGGAGACCTTTCCCATGCAAATAGAACTTGTCAAATGAATGCTCACAAAAACCCTTACACATTCTACAAAATGTATAAGGTTCCTTTGTTTATGTCATAGGAATCGTACAAATTCCACTCTTAATACCCCAATGCTAGATAAATACATTTTGTCATATAATTGTTTCTCTGAATACAAATTTTTTCCAAAGCCTTTACAATCATAAAAAGTTCTCAAAGAAAATTGAGAAGGAAGAACAAGACCCCTTAAATGAGCCAATGGGACTCATAAAACAGTTATAGCCTTAAAAAGGATCTTCCTCAGCCATCATGTACTCTTAGAAAGGTCCTTTAGTTACTTTAGCACTTGGTTCAATGGTTGTTCAACTATGACTCAGCCTAATGTCCTTGCCATGATTTCACGGATATTTTATCAAGTGCAAAGGTCACTAAAATTACCATTCCCAATACGAAAACGTATGAAAAGTTGTCACACCTTGAGGAGATGCTGCAAAAGCTTCAATATCAAAGATTCTATTCCAAAATTGTGCTATTTAATAACTCCACATAGTGGTGAGAATATATGTGTGGGATTGCCTGATGTTCAATTTGGCATTCATCTTGTTGGTAAAGTTTGTGCATGTTATGTGTCACTAGGTTTCAAATTTGTCTTGCAAGACTATTCTTTCAAAGTTCAAGATATACATTGTGAGTAAGATAAAATACACATAATCTTCATTATACAAGTTGAAATGTGCTTGGGCTGACTTGTTCTCCAATTTATATTATTATATGTGGTAGCATATAATAATATAATGAGATTTTTTAACCCTTCAAATTACTTTCAAGTTGGCTCTCACGTGCAAAATGCCAATCAAATTTCAACATTCCACTAATCATGGAGTATATATATTACCGACCACATCCAAAACTTATGAGATATTAGTTTCAATCAACTTATGAGAAAGTCATAGATTCTACTAGTTGATGAATAAATTTATATCACCGCTTACATTGAATAAACTTTTAAATAATTGTTGAACTTGGTGGACATACAAATGTCCTTTTCCAACTAGTTGGCAAAGCATATAACTTTACGATTGGATTCTATTCAATGTCCCCTTAAATTTTAAAGGCTTATAGTAAACTCCATCTTTTTTCAGTTTTAGCCATACCTACTTATGAAATTTTATTACGGAATTCAAGATTCATAATATGCTATCATGTCATATCCAAAGTTGTTTTCTTGCTAAAAATTGTTCTAAGGTCTCATGCTTAAAACTTTTTCTAAAATAAAATTCACATAACAAGCATATATATTTATGAGAAACACCAATCATTGTCCCACACACCTCATAATCAACAATAATACTAGTTCTTCATTTTTTTCTAAAGGTGACCAAAATCTTGAAACAATAACTTGGAAGCTACTTGAAACCTAAATATATGATGACAAATATTACCTCCTGCTACAATGAGTTTGAAAAGGATGGACAATATAATAGTTTTACATTTTTGCTAGGAAGAATTTGTTGAGAAAAGCAAAAAAGATAAGCACTAGATTGAAGAAGTCGACATTGCAGTGGCTCCCATTAGTGGTTAGAACTTAGAGCCATTGCACATTGATTTCAACCATTAAATCAGAAAACTTAATGAATAGGCGAATTCTAGACAAGTGACTCTATCTCTTAGATGGTTACCACCAAATCTAAACACTTTATCTGCAATCTACTTTGCTTACACTTGAAAACCCCAAAGACTTTGCAATTACAATCATTATATTCACCATGGGCATAATAAGAAATCAAAGCTTTCCATTGAACATTGTGACTTTGAGCATTTACAGATAATGAAAAAATAATTAAATATTGACAACTTTCAATTTGAGTTCATGGCAAAACTACACAACTTTTGTGTTGCAAGAGCATCTTCTTGAGGTTCAGTCAAAATAGCTTGTGGTTCCACTACTACCTTTTCCATTAGTATTTTGCAAATATGTGCTATAACAACCAAAAATACTCTCTCATTGCCAGCAGTGCTACTTGCCAACTGTTGAGGTTTCTTACAAGGAGGAATAATTTGATCTTCTTCCTCTGTACATTTATTTACCTCTTGTTATTCATTCAAAGTATTATTTAGTACTTGAATGTATATTAAATTAATCAGCTAATTTTTTAGAATTACTTCTACAATGGTGCAATGTATACTCTTCTAGACAATGTGTGTCACTATAATACCATTATTGATAAAGATATCTAACACTTGATCAAATATAATAACTTTTGAAAGTAGAGATGTGGTAACCTTAGCAAATGTTTGCACCACCTTTTCGGCCTTGCCTTGCAAAGGCAATACTATTTGTTAAGGTTGGTCAATGGATTTTCAAAGAAAGTGAACATTATGTTGGGGATGGAAAATGTAATGCGGAAACGTCCTACTTCCAATGCATGACTACGCCTATCAAAAATTGAACAAAGCAATAGTGATGAAATCACGTCCAATCTTTAGCAACTAACTTTGAAATCGCTAGATACTAAGTGATTACATAGCCAAACATAAAGTATTGAATTCTCAAACAATTTCTATCAATTACAAAGGCAATACAGAGATGCATGCATTCTGACATATAATGAACGCAATAAGGAGATATATACTCAATTCAGAAAAACAAAATCAAATGCTAATGAGCGCAAAACAATAGTGGATAAAAATCGCTCACTCTAAGTTGTCTCTGAGTAACTGAGAATAAGTCTGATAATAAGCAGCTCTCCTGATAAGCAGTAGTGCAATAGCAACTCTAAAATAAATCTCTAAAACACTGAACTAGAATTCTCAAGAGAGTTCAAGGTTGAAAGCTTGATAGAGAGCTAACCACAATACTTTCTGATTGTGAATGATCTGTCTGATAAGAGCGCAGGAAGTGTCGTGTATTAATACTCAACTCCTTCACGATCCACAATGTTGATTCGTCGCTTCAGAACTTCTTTTCAGAACTTGAAACTATACAAATATGAACAACTATATATACTAAGCAAGTAGGTCATCAAATGTGATTGCCAGTTGGCTGGTGTCCGCTGGCATTCATCTAATTCAGAAATTGATTGTTGATAAGCAGTGAAAATTGGTCGTAAACAGTCTGTCTGCATAAATGAACTAGAACTATCACTCTACAGAAATGAACTAAAACCGCCACAGGGGAAAGTGTCGCAAAAAGACAACAGTGTCGGGTTTTTGTGAAAAATGCGACAGTGCCCTTAAATCTAATCAAAGGTTGTCCCACACTTTGTCAGAGTGATTTCCTTAACATTTGAGACACTTAGCGACTTTGCATTTTTACTCGTAATTTCTATCAGGCGAAAAAGACGACACTGGATTTTTACACAAAATTATTGACAGGCAAAACTTGGCGACACTGTTGTCAAACTCTGTGTATTTCTACAAACTGTGTAAAAACACTTATAATTCTGCAGACTGTATAAAAGCACAAAAAAATATCGCAGAACTGGATAAACAATGGATGAAGATTAAAACCAACTAGTCGATTAGTAAGAAGGACAATAATCCAATACTCCCCCTTAATCTAAATCCTTGAATGCTTTCACATTCAAACTTGGTTCTACATAGGATATTTTGTGTGCTTCCAAACTTAATGCTTTGGTAAAAACATTTGTTGTCATATCTTGCATTCTACAGTATTGCAATCTGACTTCTTCGTTGAGAACTTTGCTTCTAACAAAATGATACTTCAGTTCAATGTGCTTACTCCTAGAATGAAATCTAGGGTTGACTGATAAAGCAATGGCACTTTGATTATCACAAAATAATATCATGGAGCATATTGATTCAGACCAATATTTGAGAGTAAGTTCCTCAGTCAAATTGCTTCTTTTGTAGCGCATCTGCTACTTCTCAAGAATTGTTTGGGGACACTGGTCCTTTGACAATTTGAGACCTAGTTCCATTGGTGAGAGAGCTAATTTGCAATTAATCAGTTTATATCTGACCAACATGTTGTAGATGTACCTCTGTTGTGTAATGTAGACCAACTTCTGTTTTCTGTCTCTGTGGATTTGTATACCAAGGCAGAAATGAGCTTTGCCCAGATTGGTCATGTCGAATTTGAAAGATAGCATTGTCTTGGCCTCTTTTATCAGATCGGTACTGTTGCTGAAAAGAAATGTATCATCCACGTTTAAAGTGATAATGATAAAAGACTGCTGCACTGCTTTGAAGTAACCGTATGAATATGAAGAGCTAGGTGTGTAGAAAATCCTCTGGCGACAAGTCATGCCTTTCATTAGGGGAAATATGGGCTCAAAATGGGCCCTTTAAGAAATTTCACTTTAGAGAGAGGTTACGTAGAGAGAGAATGAAAATTGATAACTTATGGTCGTCGTTTTCCGAGTTTTTGGCCTTGCCTGATGTTTAACTAGTATGGTTAGCTTCAGACAATAGTTATAAAAATGTAATAACTTCTCTTCATGCTCATTCCAAAATTCGGGACTAGTTTTTAAGACTAAAAATCTTGGTGTGCTCAATGCAAAAATTGAAGCGGGAGAGGCAGAACTTTTAAAATCACTGTATGCTTATAGTGAAATATGAGGGGGGATGATTTTTCAATGTGACATAAACATTACAAAAGTAAGGAATGCTAGATCTATTCATATTGATTTACTGTAGTTTGATTCATTTACGTGATTGTAGCTTTAACAATGGCAATGTTCCATTTGCATGTTGCTCTGCCGATGGAATACACTCAAAATATTAAAAAAAATGCGAAAGTTGTAGAGAATGTTGCTACAATAGTTAGAGAATTGAGAATGAATAATCATATGAATATAGATTTGTGGGTGGATGGATCAATTTATCCTAATGATCCAGCTACCAATTTGTGTCTAGATTTTAAGTCCGTAACTCATCTTCTCAGATATGTATGTGAAGGAAATAGCGGATTACTTGGATATTGTCAAAGGTTGCGTGATATTGGAATGCATAGCATATCTTGTCTTAATCAACAATTACAGTCTGCTAATCAACAATTGCAACATGCAAATCAACAATTGCTTCATTATGTGCAACACACTAGTGTTGAAAACAATGCACTCAAGAATGCTATGTCATAGTTGAATGCTATTGTCACTACTCTTCGGAAATCAAACCAAGAAATGTTAGAATCCATGGAAAAGTTGCGATCTGAGAGTTTATTATCTGCTATTGATATAAAAGTTATCAATAAGGCAATGATGAAGAGAAAAAGAAAGAGAATACCGATGAAGAATATTGATGACTTATCTACACATAGTGGCAATCATAAAAAAAGAATTCGAACATTCAAGTATGTTGTCATGTAAACTGTTTATTTGATTTGTATATGTCATTTAAGTTTGATTTGCACTTGATAACATGGATTATTTATTTATCAAACATAATTTGAGTTTCATGTGTTTGTTGCAGATCATGTTTGGTGGCAAAGAACTATTTAACAGATCGTTCATGCATTGGATCATCTTTAAGTCATGTTTTACCAAGAAAGTCAGCAAAGGAAATGATAAAAAATGATCGGTTTGAAAAAATGAAAAATAAAATTGTAGAGACTATTTTGATTAAGGTTCAATTATACTTGGATGCGAATGTGATACAAGGTGCATGTGATGTATCTGGAATTAGCAAAAATGTTTATTCTCCTTTTTTTAGAATAGTTAAAGAAGCTTTTTCCCAAGTGATGGTGAAGAAAATTTATCTTTATTTGAAAACATTAAAATGTATGTATAATGTCTCTCATGGGGCAACATTAAAGCATCCATGTCTTTATTGCATGAAGAATTGCTACAATATGAATTTGGGACAATCAACAAACACTGGCCCAACACGAGAAACTGAAGATCCAAATATGAAAAGTGTTTTGCCAATTCCATTAAAATATGTTCACATATGCACATTGCATGCTGAGGTTTGTATTATTGAAAAACTTATTTATCTGCTCTGTCAAATGCAGGACTACATAAAGGAAATATCACGATTGTAAAAAAGTGAGACTCTCCGGGATAAAAGGAAATGTTTCTAATAAGCCATCAATTGGAGGTGCTAAAACAAGAAGATTCTTATCCAATCACACATGCAAAGAATCAAGTGTCAGATACAAAATTTGGAGAGAAAATGTTCAAGCCACACGAACACTGGAAGGAATTGTGGACCAACTTAGACAAACTCATAGGTGTTATCAGAAAAGAAAACCTATCATCAGAAGATATGAGGACTTTGCAAAATCATTGCACCACATTCGTAAAATCTGTACATGATTGTTGAGGAAAAGACAACGTTACTCATTACGTGGTGCTAATCTATATCATTATCTAGTACTTTTCTAATTCAGGCTTATATTTTTTTCTACTAATGTAACTAATCAAAACTATTGTTTGCAACACATCCTTCTTCATCATGCAACTTATTTTGCAAAGGAATATGGGAGCTTAAGTATCTGGTCATCACAAGGCATGGAAAAATCTCATTGGCAAGCAAGGGGAGCATTTCATAGGAGCAACAAATCATGGAGGACACAATTCAAGAAATAAATATTTAGTTCAACTTTTTCAGTGGTTTTATAGAAGAGCACAATTTAGATATCAAGCTAAAAACTCGCCAAGTATTATGATATTTTGAAAGGCATTCAAATTCATAACAAAAGAGAGATCCTTGTAATATATCAAAAATATATTACAAAAAATTATTTAATTATCATCATCATCCTCTTCAAGATTCAGATGGTTGGTATTGTCATGAAGGAATAATATCCTTTCATATGGATCCAAAAATTCTAAATTTTTCCTCTTGCTCATATCAATGTAACCCGAATAAAGGGCCATGCAGATGATCTTTTTGTAGTCTCATTGGGAGTATAACCCAATATCTTAATAGCCAAATCTCTTTTCACAAAAATTATTTTATATGTTCCTCTTGCGTACTTATGGCCTCCTAAACAAACTGATAACGATTTGATGGCCATAATGACAGTGGTTGCATACGGAATAAAAGATGAATGATATACACAAATCTCATTATTTGAAAGTGTTTCAAATAATGAGATAGAGACACATCTTTTCTCCCAGCTGATACACCACGAACTCCTCCATGTCTCATACCAAAAGCATCTATTTCAATAGCATCATGTAAACGAGAAAAGAAAATAAATCTAGAATTATACATAACACTGCAAACTCAATAAGGAAAATGAACAATATCAATACTAATATAATATTTATGTACCATATCATAATCATCGTAATCACCGACGTTTGCTCTGCTAATGTCATGTCCTCCAATGGCCTCTACATTTCCAGAGGGGATATATCTAGGCCTTGGGGAATATTTTTTTTGGAATTCCAAAAATTCCTCCTCTGTAGGCAAAGTTTTTTCATAGGCTTTAGATTTTTCAATCATGGCCTCCAAGGCCTCATTGCCAGATTCCAATTGCCATCTTTATCATAATCTATCTCACTTTCAAGGTCATCATATGAGTAATCAACAATGTCAGAAAATTCAGATAAATTTTGAGCGAAAATTGAGAAAAATTTCATCCTCTCTTAAACTCAAAACATTTCTATATTATTAAATAAAATATAGCTTTTATTATTTATAAAATATAAGGGAACATCGAGTAGAGTTAATCAATTAACAGGAGATGCAGATGGAAGACAATCAGAGAGGATTATAGATGCTTCAACTTCAACCCCTATATCAATATTTGCATCATCTACATCAACTGGAGCATATGCAGATGCTTCTTGGAACAGTTGAAGATTCAACAGATATGTAAAAGACAAATGCCATTCCTTTGATAAGAAGATGACATATTCTTTTGTGGATATCACAATATATATTTCTTTTGAAATGGTTTTGCAGGTTAGAGTACTTTCTATTGTGTTTATGCTTAGAGGATGGTTGGGAATGCAAAGGTCCTGAAAATGAACAAAACAAAAGCTATCTATATCCAAAACAAGAGTACTAATAATCTGAGAAAAATTATCAAGATAAGAAATTAAATTATAATGATTCTCATAAACTAGCTTATCAATATCGAAGGGAGCAAAAAAAAATACTAGCAAAATACTCTAATTTCTCAAATGGATTGTCCCTAGCATTGAAAAAATCCAGAAGTTTGGTACCTGAGGACATGGAGGAACTAGCCATATTGAACCTAATATCGGTTGAACGCGACGGAATGATATCGGTAGAGAAAGAACAAGAGTGCACGCGTTGATCCGATATACGCCTTCCCAAAATTTGCCACGAGCAGCAGTCAGAAGTGGCTGATATCGATTCAGCGCACCTGAATGAATCCAACCATGCATTGTTTGGGAAGGCGCACGTGGATTCGATATCATGAGATAGAAAGAAAACATAAAGACTAGTGAGTTCAGAATAAAAGATCACGGAATCGAAATATGGCAAGTGGTGCCAATATTTATAGCCAATTCATGTTGATCACATCCATACATTTGTCAAATAATGAATTGAGATACACAACCTATATTTATCCACCAATCAGAGTGAGAGAAATTTGTACCTACATTGGAATACATTAACTAGTCTACCACTAGATTCAATTAATCATCATTAGCCCTGACCCTATAATCTGTACTTGTGTCAAAATAATTAAATATTCAATCAGTAGCTTTCTCGAATAATCACTAAACAAATATTAAACAAATGATAAATGGACATCATTGAAAAACGTGTACGAGGAGAATTATTACAATCTCTCATCCTATTTAAGCAGAGTAAAGACGAGATTTTTTCTTTTAATATAATGTTCATTCAGAACTTTTTCATTAGTTGTTCATAAGGAGCTCCAATATAATTATTCTGCCTATCAGATATCGGATCAGCGCGCCTGATAGATGATGATTATTCTCCATTTGGATTGTGCGCGTCGAATCGCTATTGCAAGAACAAAATTTTTTTTGAAAATTTGGAAACTATTGGTCACTGACCAGATGCCTTCACCCTTCAAAAGTGTTTTGATCTTGAATTTCCATATCCTATAATTTTCTAGTTTTCACATGCAGTATATGCACGTTGATATGCTATTGGATGAAATAATGGTTGTGGGAGTTTTCTGAAATTATAATGAATGGATATGAAAAGGTCAGATATTTATAGCTTAACCTTGTCAATTTCAGCAATAAATTGTAGATGTGACCATACTTTTGTAGTTTTAATTGTAGATGTGACCATACTTTAGTTGAAATTAATTCTGGTTTATTCGATATCGACTAATCATTTTGATGATAGGAGGATATTTAGTTTGATTTGATTGACAAGCCTCGGAGTATTCATCAATCCGAGCCTCGAAAATCCAACCCACCATGTTTGTAATCATTTCAAATTTTCTATAAATATACTAATGGACGACGCTAAATTTCTTTTGCTTAAAGTTCTTACAGTTCTCTACATCCATGCGATAGCGATTCAGCACCCTCCAAATAAACTTCCTTGGGTTATCTTTCTTTGCACGCTGATCCGCTATTGGACAATAATGGCACGAACCAAGCAAATAGCACGAGGCCACCTTGGTGGAATACCAATCTTAGGAGCTGGTAAGGGAAATCCATCACCACCACCTCATCCACCACCACCTCCTCCTAGGCCAAGGGGCAGAAGAAGAGACCCACCCTGGCTCAAGGATATTCGGAAACTACAGAAGACAAATAATCTTCTGATTTCAAAATCTCACACATAGAGATCCATTAGACTGGTAACAAGAAGTCTATCTACAGATGTGAGATGGACGGTAATGGCAATTGAGACGCTGCACACTGCATATGAGAATTTTCAAGTGAAATTTTTTTCAGATATTGTTGTTGCAGTAATCCATGCCAAGAGGGTGACCATCATGCCCAAGGATTTCAACATTGTGTTCAGGCTTCGGGACACATATGACAAATTTGTAGAATACTTTAGACATGCTCCCTCCTCTCCTCGAAAACAAGATTCAGAGAGGAGAAAACAAAAGCAATCTCAACCATCTTGGCTTGTAATTCGTATACAGAGCGGGAGCATTTCAAAGAAGAGGAAGTCTCTTGGTCCTCCAAATAAAGCGAGGGATTTTTCCAAGCCATCTCCTCTGGATGAGATTCTTTCTTCTAGGCATTCACCTCCCAATTCTCCTCCTCTCCTTCTCCTTCTCCCAGAATTCCAACTTTACCTTCTCCTCCTAAATCTTCCTCTCCTAATAAATCTCCTCCTCCTAAATCTCCTCCTCCTACCCCCATAAATATTAGTTCCCCTCCACCTATTCTAGGAAATGCTTTAGATGACTTTGTTAATGTAAAGGTAGAATCAATTTTGAACGACAATTCTTTTTCTGGTTTATCTGTATTACTTCTGTCGCCCCCTGCACTTGCCTTTGTAAATACTCCTAAATATGTACACAATAGTATGACCAATTGTTAAACACATATCTTAAAGGTTTAGGTCCTCGATAGAGTTTTAGGATGCCGAAGACCAATGCTGGTCTCCCCCTTTCTAGTTTAGATACAGGTGAATTAGAAAGTAGAGATAAAATGCTAGGTTATAATGTAGGAGGTGGAGTCATTCAGTACTGGATGGAGTTTTTCCAGACCCCATTGTTTATAGATGTAGTATTATTTCCCCTTCGATTCATGGTTGTATTTGATTTTTCCGATTTCAAAAGTCTGCACAATGATATGTTCCAATACGTCAGACTGGGGACTCCAATTCTCGTGTTGTCATACATAACAAAGTAAGTGTCTTTTTTTTAGATTTTAATATGTTAAATTTTTCATATGAATTTTGATTTCACATTGATTCTCATAAATTTATTGTTTTCTGATTGTAGTGATCATTGGAGCTTATATGTGTTGTCCTTATACGTCAATGATGAGGGTGTGTGTAATCCAGTTTGTTTAAACATGAACTCTATTACACACACACACACACACACACACACAAAATTGCCAGGAACCATATCCAGAAAATACTAAAACTCTTTCCAGTACCAAATGCAAAAGCATATACGAAGCTAAAAATTGTTGATGCAGAGGTAAACATTTATCAATATCGGTTCGACGTGCCCTTGTAGTTATTGTTTGGTTTCTTTTCATAACGTGCACATTGATTCGATATTCAAACAATATTTTTTGGATATCGGTTCGACGCACGCTTGTTTCCGTTGTAGATTTAATTATAACATCCTACACGTTGATCCGATATCTCATAATGTTAAAATTTGGATTCTGCAGTCGTCCTCCCAACAGGTTGATTTTGTCAATTGTGGTTGATATACCGTATGCAATGCCAAACATTTTTTAAATTGGCTTGCACTACAAGATGGACTTCCAAATATGGAAGAGGTAATATTCGATTAATAACTTTTAACTGTGTTTTTTGTTTTTTTCATATTCAAATTCCTATTAACTGGTCTTTGATTAGTTACATTTAACTGTGTTTATGTCTTTTTTTCAGTTTAAATGCCTGAAGGTCTCCCAAATGGAGATAATGCACTTCAGGCAGGAAACCATAAAGCTTGTGATCGAAAATTTATATCTAGTTGCAGTGGCCGAGTGTTCTCCACCCAAGTTACTTCCAACTAGAGACATGGATTTAGAAATCATAGATAGTTGATACTGATTAACTATTCATCTCACTTGATGTACATGAGACACATTGTGTAGAAAAATTTTAATAGAAATATATTTACAATTTTTCTATGGTTGTTCTTACTTGTTTTATTTTCTCTTATCCAATTCAAGTTATGATTCATTCATCTTCAATTTCTATAGTTTTTCGACATGTTTGTTTCTCATAGCCATGATCTGCCTTGCCTTTACCATGGTTTTTTTTGGATAAGTTCAGAATGACGATCTGATCGAACCTTTGCCACAACCAATCCAAACATGCGGCATTAGTTCACTTGGATTTGTTGCAGCAAAGCTTTGATCAGATCATCATCTGAACATATCCAAATATGCCAAAACAAGGACAATACATACCAAGGCAATGAAGACAAAAAATACAACTGATATATACGAGTTCAAGTGACTGAAAATCTCTCCAATGGAAATAATGCATTTCCTGCAGGAGACAATGAATCTTGTTATCGAAAACTCATATTATCTATTTGCAATTA
Organism: Diphasiastrum complanatum; assembly: GCA_029204225.1. Classification (NCBI taxonomy): domain Eukaryota; kingdom Viridiplantae; phylum Streptophyta; class Lycopodiopsida; order Lycopodiales; family Lycopodiaceae; genus Diphasiastrum; species Diphasiastrum complanatum. The sequence continues at coordinate 36,562,809 of CM055108.1, read as the reverse complement.
CATTGTGTTTTGCACCATGGAAATGGAGATCAAAGAAATGAAAGAGCCTCATAGAAAAAGTGGTTCATATATTTTCAACAATGATGTATACAAAAAATTATATCACATAATACAAAATTCCATGTTCATAATCTATGGATCTTCAATTTTGATAGATATTCCAATATCTTTGCATTTTATATGCTCTTCTTGCCTTACTCTTACCTGCACAAGAAAAAAAAAATTATATTATATGAGAGAAATCCATTCCTCACTCGAAAAATATGGTAGAGGATATGGCTCTAATCTACCAACTAAACTATTTTTATCAAGAAATGATAGGTGTGATCATTAAAAAAAACTCCTGACTCTAAAAGTGATTTTGGAGAATGACCTTTATATTGTAAAATACCAATATCCGAATGTATGACATCGATTATTCCTACAATTGATTGAACTGTTTGCCATTCAATAAAATTTGATGGTGGATACAAATCTGCAAAACCAACAAAAACATCTCAAGAAAAATATAATTTAAAGAAAATGCTAACTCTAAAGAAATTAAATCTGAAAACTTACAATTGCACTTTCTTCTATCATTTGGATTCAAATCATGAATGTTGAGCTCATTGTGAAGATAAGCATGCTGAACTAAAACTTCCGTGATAGATTGTCTGGCAGGTGATACTTTAAAATCCATGCCTTTCCAAGAGCTTCTATATATGTTATCCGATCTTTTTCTTTTTCGAAATGAGCTTTTTGCAGAGGGATGCATCAAGATCCATTGATATTTTTGATATATTCTTGGTATCCATTGATCTTCTGCATTTTTTTCATTGCAAATATTGATTGCATCAATGGTTCCTCTTGGTCTTCAATTATGTGTAGCCATTGTTCAAAAATACGAGTACGCAAGCTAAGAACAGAGAGAATCTAGAGATTTCAAGGTAAATCTAAGAATGATAAATCAAAATAAGAGATTAAATGAAGAAAATGCGAGGTATACCTATGAATGACAAGAAGTTCCTAAACTACAAGCATTAGTTAGCCACAGTTTATGACTATTGATGTCAAATCAACCTCGAGTGTACAATGATGGGCATCATAAGAGTATTCGGGCAATAATTGTGGTCCAATCACAAATGTTTGTTCTGCCTGGTGGGATATTTGAAAGTCACAAAAATTTGGCCGAGAAAGTTAAATACAATTTTCGTCTGTCAACCACTATTACAGTTCGTCATAGATGGACACCATGATTCATTGGGACACATAAGCATTGAAAGCATACGAAGTCAAAAACAACATCTTGACAAAGGGCCCATTTTGAGTTCTAATATCCCCTAATGCTCTTGTTGATGCTTCCATCTGCATTGTACTTGACTTTTGCAATCAACTACGTTTCTGCTAGCAAGTAATTTGACAATTGTCCATGTCTGGTTCTTGATAAGAGATGAATACTCTTTATCCATAGCTTCTTTCCAGAGATCTGAATTAGCTTGACTGAGTGCCTCTTGGATAGACGTTGGTTCCTGAACAAGATAGGCTGCAGACTCATCGATATACCTCACAGGTGGTCTGCTAGACCTTGAAGATCTTTTGGGTAATAGAGGAAGTTGGTCATTTCTATCACACTATAGTTGCGGAACTGCAACATCATCATCTTCTGATTCGCCGTTGATTTGTGTTAGTCAATACCATATCTCTGAGAGAATCCCTTCGCTACAAGTCTTGCCTTATACTTTGAGACATCTCCATCTGGTCCATACTTTAGCTTGTATACCCATTTGCATTTTATAGCCTTCGCTTATCTGGTAATGGCTGCAACGTCCACACCTGGTTCTTCCTCATGGATTCCATCTCCTCATTCATGGCTTGGATCCATTTGTCCTTCTCTAGACATTCAATTGCCTCCTCGAATGTCTGTGATTTGATAAAATCCTTCACTAGGCTTCAACGTTATATCCATCGTAGTTTTCATCTACCTACTATGCTTGATGAATAGTGGAAAACAAAAGAGATTCCTAAAATTCTCCAGATTCCTATGAATCTGCTGAATATAGGTGTTGCTAAGGGGACTAGCATCACCTTGTCTTTGTCCTATAAAGACTATCCCACAGTATTTGCTCTTCTTGATAGCGGATCAGACGTAAATATAATGGCTTTGTCCTTGGCAAAGTCATGGGACTTCCATACCCTCGATCAACCATGATACAAACTTCACATGGTTGATTAATGAGTTACAGACCCTGGTCATTTATCAAATATTAAAGCTCAAATAGTAGGTGTCAAATTTGTGATCGATTGTGTCATCTTAGATTTACCAAAAGATGCCAATACTTATAAACTCCTTCTTGGTAGACCCTGGCTCCAGATGGCAGGTGTTGTCCAAGATTGGAAACATAGCAAAATCACCTTTGGCAATCACGATAAACGAGTCACTGTTGACTCAACTGGCCATGTCAAGCTTGCTAAAGTTTATGATGACCGGTCATCAACAACATATGACGAATCAGATAGTGTCCCAATTCAACCAAACGGCCACTATACAAGATCCACGGACATAATCAATTGAGGTCAAGCACTAGCCACTATGGACTGTGCTGATTCCAATCGATGTCATATCGAAACTGCTGCAGAAAATGTGGATATTCTCCCATCTTCTACAGACGTTGACACACCCATCATCCCACTTATGATGATTGTCCTGATTCCTATAGCTTGGTAGAAAGGAGAACCTAGCGTCTCTACCACCCATGTTTCGGAAGAAGGTATTCTTTTCATGGATGATGTAGAAATGACGGATGAACATGTCCTCCTATATCTAGATGCCCAACCTTATCCGCCAAAAGCAATTCCTCAAGAGATCAAGTCACCAGGGCCGTTGGCTCACGTCCAACTGACATCCAAAGTACCCAACACACAAGCATACAGGCCCAAACCCAAAGTATATACATGGGACGTGTATCCAGACGAAGTCTAGCATACAATCGATGAAGACATGATAAGTGAGGTAACAACATCTCCCACTCAAAACCCTCAAAAACCTCGGTTACAAAAAAATAAAATTATTGATACAAAACTAACCGAGCATAAAAAACAAATGCGTGGAAGCTTAAACAGCCGATAAAGCCCTTGATAAACCAAACAATCAGACCAAGCTTCCACCTCAGGTAGTGCCTCAACTCAGATGATTCCCAAAGTCCTCGACAACTTTGTGGAACCACCCTTCAATCTTCGACAGAAGTTCAAAGATTTCACACTGGATGACGTTGTTATCCTGTTACCATAGCCACATCGAGAACCTACAGCCAAGTTGCAACTCCTTTGAAGGACCAGGGAAAACAGTTCCACTAAACCTTAAAGATCCTAATGAGGAGATAGATCGAATAGTTCATGTTGGTGCACATCTGTCATCAGCCCAACTTTCTGATTTGGAAAATTTACTTTGCAAATACAGGGATGTATTTGCATGGGAGTATATAGAAATAAGAAATTCTGTCTGAAGTAGTCATTCATAAGATTCCTTTAGAAAACAACGCTAAGCCTGTTAGGGCTAAACCTTATAGAAGTAATTCTGTCTATCAAGAACGAATCGATGAAGATATTACGAAATTGATGGATGTTGGCTTCATTTATGAAGTTCAACATACTGATTGGGTATCACTTGAGGGACCGTATGTTATTAATAAAATCTTTTCTAATGGTGCAATCCAGTTGCAAACCCTTGACAAAATACTCCTAGACACTATCGTCAATGGTGGTCATCTACGGCGGTATTACGAAGAGTTGTTTTTTGTTGACCAAATTTAGCACTTTTTCCCTAGTATATATTTTACATTTTTTATTCTTTTTATTTTCTTATTTTCTTGCTTATTATTCTCATTTTGCATGCCTATTTTTAACCTCGCTTCTTGTTTATAATTCATACTTGTACTTATTTACTTTTTTTGCATTTCTTTTTTTTTATAAATACCCATTTGTTTTGAATGTTCTGGGTCAACAAATAATAGGCTACACCATATGCAAAAGATTCTAAGACTTTTTGCCCACCTCATTTCTGTCTATCTGGTATCTCAATATTCCCAATTAAGCATACAAACATTCATTGAGATACACCTTTCCCATAAGAACTTCTACTCTGAGCCACAGTCATATTTTCTCTTGAAGTTCTTCACTTGCATCAAACAACTCCATTCCATCATAATGGGATTCTGTCAGATCTCAACCGACGACTTTTGTCAGATCTCAACCGACGGGATTCTGTCAGATCTCAACCGATGGGATTCTATCAGATCTCAACCGACGACTTCTATCAGATCTCAACCGACGGGAATCTGTCAAATCTCAACTGATGAGATTCTGTCAGATCTCAACTGGCGACTTCTGTCAGATCTCAACCGATGGATTTCTATCATATCTCGACCAACGCGACTCATTAAATCTTGACCGACGATTCAAATATAAAATTCAACAAGCCGGCATGTCCCATCTCGTCTGAAACCAGACGACGGCGTCGATAAATGCCACCACCCCGACGTCATTCACACCTCAGCAAAGTGCAAATTCTGGAGTTTTCTGACGACGATCTACTGGCAATCTTCTTGCTCCCGTGCATGATCCTGGTGCTCTGTTGTTCCATCCCTGTCCTGACGGGGTATCAAAGCTCGTACCTGGTACATATGATATATGCCAATTATAATGCTATAGCAAGGTCTTGCCAGCTCATAGTTCCTCCTATCAGAACTATGTTTATAACATATCATTTGCAACGGCCGACTTTCAACCCTTTGGGTTCCGTCATGGACCAAATGTTGTCACAAGGACGCTTCAGAAGATTGAGCATACAGCATACTTCAAATACATAGATCCCTCCGTGGACAAGTGAAAGAATAAAGACGGGTACAGAGTTGAGGTAATCAATGATCAGCAGCTACAAGCAGCATGTGCATACTTAACCAAGTGCACACAACGACCACGAACCAAGCTGTAGAGGGTACCCATGTCCCTATTCCACATGATGGCAGATTCATGACTGCATGTCCAAAATCTTTATGATTGGGCACAGTTTGCTTCGAACTGCATTCATGAGTGTCTTAAGAACAAGCAGTCACTAACAATATTGGAGTATCTCATGACAGATATCACACTCCAACAAGTACAAAATGGGCCAAAGCTTCAACAACATCTGCAGATTGCGGACAAGGCATGGGACATCCGAATCGGGGCCAAACAGTCCAAGCATTCATGCTCACGACCTACTTCACCATCGGGGCTCCAACCCAAATGAATCAACACCAGTATTCTTCCATTGGTACAAAAGTAGAAAAGCCCACAAGCAGCCACATTCTTGGAAGCCCAAGAGGCCGATACCTCCAAGGCCCAGTAGCCAGACACAAGGCAACAAATAATACAAAGAAAGCTTCAGGCTAGGAGGACATCACCAGCTAGAACAACATCAAACGATTTAGCTTCCGATGATGGAAGCTCAACTACAGCCTCACAACAACACTCATCACCCTCACACACCATCAATGGGGGTGATGAAGCAACTACGTCTACAACAGCACCAGACACGACCACATCACAAGTCGTGGTTCAACCAGACAAATTTACCACCCCACCCACATTGGTTACCACACCAACGCCACCAACGTCACCACATGCGACATTTTTTTGGGGGGGGAGGAGTGGGGAGTTCCAGTCTCCAAGATACGGAAGCGGCCCAGTAGCCACAAGGTCAACATCCACAGGCCCAGCAAGTCTACACCTTGGACACTTCACAATATTTTGATGTTGCGGACCTGATGGAAATAAGCGACGATGAACCAGAGAAGGTAGATCAGTCAGGAAGAAGTCCGACCCCTTCAATAACCACCACCACAACAACCACCATTGCCACTAATATCATTCCTCCACTCCCTCCACCTCCACCCCCATCTTCATCTTCATTCCTCCACAACATCATTCCTCCACTCCCTCCACCTCCATCTTCATTCACTCCACAACGTCTATTTTTTGGATTAGCTCCACCATCCCACACTCCTGATCAGTACCCAACCCTCACTAATCCTGAGAAGCTCTCCGAAGTAACTAAGCGCTCAATGATCGGCCTATCCAAAGCAAGCTACCATATGCATTGGTTGGTAAGCCAACATCAAATGCTCGAGAACAAAGTTCAGTGCCAGGACCAAGAAATTGTGCAACAACAAAGGTTGGCCAAAGAGAAGGAAAAAGAGACAGAGAAAATCAGATCATCCATGATGACCGGGAAAAAGACCACTTTGGAAGAGGTCCAGCAGCAATTAAAGCACCAGATGGTCCAAATCGACCAAGTACAAGACGGATCGTCAGGTGCAATGACAGTTGATGCCCCTCTAGTTAAGCCCAAGGACATACAATTTCAGGCCCCACAAACCTTAGCCATCCGGATGGAAAAGTACGTGCGGTTGATCCAAGAATGGGAAGCCGAAAAAAAAAAAATTGAGAATATTGTGGCCAAGCAGGAAAAGATCATTTTGGAGTCCCAGAAGCAGCTAGAAGATACAACGAAGGCCCTACAGCAAGTCTTGGACAAGGTGAACCAGTTGTGGGACACGGCATGCAAGGCCCAAGCAGGTGCTCATTCGTCGAAACCATGGGTTGATGAAGGAGATGACGGAGTAGGAAATCGGGGTGGGCAAACCCGACCATCAGATGGTAGTTCGAAATCGGGTAGCAAGAGAGCCAGAGCTGCTTCCAGAGTTTTTCTCCCTTCCCCTCCCACTTTTAACCCCTCCTCTTATTTTGCTTTTAATTTTTTCGAAACATTCATTCCAACTTACCCTATTTTTTCATCTTCCCTCTCTCCACCACCTCCTAGCAGAATAATGGGCCCATCAAAAGGTCCAGCTGACATGTACAAGCCCCGATGGGACGAGTTCCTTCAACAACTCCACTACTTCGGTGTGGTATAATATGTTAAACCCACCTCCTCCTAAGTCTGTCATCCCTGCACCTCTCTCTCCAGATCACTCCATCCCTAACCTTCCAGAAACTAACCCTGACATTAAGGGTAATGATGACCTCCTGACAGATCCACCAGAAACAAGAACATTCTCGTCTAGGCAAGACATGGGCGCAGCTGAGCCATCAACGAGCGAGCAAGCCAAGGACAAAGATACGGGCACCAAGGCCCTGGATGATTACCTAGCAAGGCCACCACAACCATGTAGGACAGCTTCTCTTACCAGGCCCATGAGCAAGATGGATGATACAAAAGAATCCGAGAAGTTTGAAAGAATATACCCTCCCAACATGAGGGGAGGCAAAGAGGACATAGATCAAAGCCAATACTCCACCCGGGCCAAGATCAATGTGGCATTACAACCGCAACCGGAATGGCGTACTTAGATCCTAAAGGATAGCAGGCGACTCCAAGAGTACCTGAAGGCACTGGCATGGAAGCGTATAGATCCATTCTACATGCCGCTCAAACGCAGAAATCCATGGCCAGCAAAAAAGCCATGGGTTGAGTTGGTGAACTGGCCAGTGATTCGAGAAATTTCAGAGAGAATCTTCCCAGATGATCTAAGGTTGCAGTTACTTGATTTCGGGCACAAATACAAAACAAGTGCCGATCTATGCATGCAAGAAAGTGCCGAATACTGCCGATCTATGGCCTTTTTGATGCAGCAAGATTGTTTCTAGGATCGTGGTCTAGATCCGATCAAGATCAATCCCAACGTAGCCCTCCAGTTAGAGGAAGACCATGAGATGATGTCCCGGCTATACTATAGAGCGACTTCACGTCGTCACGATATGTGACCATGGTGGAAGACTGGCAGGAGATGGGCTTTATTGAAAAGATAAGAGAATACCTGGGGCCACTAAACTTCGGAAGTAAGCTCTGCTTCCAAGTATTTGAAGCCCTGGGGCGAAAGATGAGCGAGCAAAAACAAATGGCAAGACGGCGAGGCAAGAAGGACTCGCAAGAGGTTTTCAAGAGGCTGGAATGTAGCGGCCATTGAGAGACCTTCATTTTTTGAGAAATAGTTTTGCAGATGATAAGCACTTGGTTTTACGGAAGCGAACGAAGATCCACACTTTTCCAAGTGCCGAGCGGAACGACATCACCTGTGTTGCAGTGGGCTCTACAACAAACTAGGGGTGGATAATGTTAGTGGATTTCAGAGAATCCCCAAATGCCGAGCCAAGCTGAAGACACAGAGTATCTCTCCCCCATGACCGAGGAGGTCTCAAAAGGAGGAGAGCAGAAGAATTTGAGAGCCGAGCATGAGAGCCGAGAAATTACTAACTAGAATGGTAGTGAATTATCTATGTGAGCCTACATGGTGTATCCCAGAGAAGGAACGACCATGTAGAAGCTAGTAATATTTCCTAGGCTTGGTAAATAAATGTAGACCCCCTTAAATAATATAGCGTGAACCACCTTTTGATGGTGATCTCTAGTGGAAGGGCAATTTCCACATGTAATTTCTAATTTGGTGGAATTGCCACTTGGGCTCCTCATGGGCAGCCCTCTTGCTTATTTAAGGGCCCCCCTCTCTTGTGAGGGAGCTTTGAATGTATTGTCAAGTTCTCTTGAGTGAATAAAGAAGATCTTCCATGAGTTCTTGATGATTGTAAAGCTCCTTGTTCATGGCAATGTTCTTGAGTGAAATTCCTATGAGCATGTTTTGATTTCCTTTTGTGTTGTGGATTAATTAGATTTCTTGCTTACTCTCTTGCTTTTAGTTGTGAATTAGATTTCATTTCTTGTTTGTGGATTAATGTAAAAATCAGCATTCAAGTAACCTAAATAGGCTGGATTTGTGGTGTAGATCTTGCATATTCTCTTACATTCCAGTTCTTGATTGTTCTTGGACATTCCAAGCATCAAGAAATGGGTGTTTCTTGATTTTTGGGTTGCTAGAGTGCTGCTAGGAAACTAGTTTTCTTGTTTTCTTGTTTCTTGCTGAGTAGTTTAACCTTGTCATTGTTTGTTCCCTGATTTTAGTAGATATATTGTAGAATTGCTCCCTAATTCAGAACGTTAATCCATACTGATCTAGGACTGGTTGCATGGCTTGTTTATGCATGTAGCTGAGTAATGTACCCGTTTCTCCCCACTGACAGGCTGGGGATACTCATTGTAATCTGAGAAATGGCTTTGCTTGGAAACCGTTCTAATAAGAAGACCAAACTGTAAAGAACCATAGCTACAGAAGTAACAAAAAGAAACCGTGTTCACAGATTCAGTGGAGTTTGTGAACAAATTGTAGAAATCATCATGCATGTGTCCATTTCACTTTGTGCATGCTCTGCATGTCACTATGGATCACTTACAATAAATGCATGTAATATGCCACGAGTTTCTACAAGCATATTAATGCTATTTCTAAGTCTACAATCTATATGCAAGTTGTATTCAACCAACTAGATATGACAAATCCATATAGCTCGGGTTCTATCTAGGCCAAATTTGGCATTTACATTTATGAAACAGCATACTTGCATAGTACAAAGTTTGTAGCAAGCCTAAAGTCAAGAATAGATTATTTTTTAATTTCAACAAAATTTGCCAAAGTAGGCTATTTTTCACATCATCTTTGCCAAATGTATGGATGTCCTTTGTGCAAATATGGAGCATGTTGTGTCTTTGCAAAATGTTTCAGATGCGATGAATAAACTTTTGTGTGCAAAACTTTGTGATAATCGCAAATTGGACCACAAGATCTTGTGCCTTATTGTGGATGGAGCTCTATCCACTATTGCACTTCTCTATGCTTTCATATTTTCATAAGCAGGAGTTAAAAAAGTTGTTGATAGTTTGGCTTCAAAGTTGAACTCTCTCTCTCTTTGTAGGGCTACGCACACATGAATCGGCTTAAATTACTTCATCATTGACTAACTTGTAGGAATTGACAAAAAAATTTATTGGTGGAGTGAGTGGTATCCCTAATGATATCTTAAGTGAGCTTCTTGTGCACATTGGTTTGAAACTTGAGGAACTCTGTCTTTCAGATTGTTTGTAAGTGCTTGAATTCTCTTAATACCCCATATAGTTGGTTAGCTTGGCATCTGCAAACCTGCATAAAGACTTGTAGGCTAATCTTTTGCCTCTACACACCTGCATGAGATTGTTTTGTGAAGGCACAATTCACTGTCCAAAGTGGACCTTGATTTGTAACGATTGCAAATCTTTCAACATTGTTTTTTCATGGCTAGTCATATGGTTGTGGGCATTTGGCATGTTTTTTATTTAAAACATTTTTTCTATCCTATGCTCTGACTGATTCTTGTTGTTATGTTCAATTCCCTTGAAGGTGACTTGCAAATTTCCTGATAGCCGCACTAATTTCTCACTTGGAATGATTGGTTTGACCAAATATTTTGACAGGCTTACTCATATGGACTGGAAACTACTGTTGTCCTTAAAAGAGTGAGACAAGACATTTAATTTATTTTATTTTGTAAATCAACTCTCACCCTTTTTTAATCAACTAAAATAATGAGTTTCTTTTTGGACACAATCATATACATTTTTATTTCCACTTACATTTTGACACCTTGTCAAAAAAATTTACATCTTGACACCTTGCAGGCCATGAGGGGTAGGACCGTTCTAAAAAAATTCCATTTTTTGCCATGCTTGGCAAAAATTGTCGTGGCACTGCCACGCAAACTTGAATTCTACAAAAGCTATAAATTGGGCATTTTTTAATGCATTTCCTCACTTGCTCACTAATAGTTTGTTGTGTCGTTTATGTAGCATAGGGTCCGAAGGCTGGGAGCATCAACCTCGCCTTCACCTACATAGCAAAAGGGAGAGAGAGAGAGAGAGAGAGAGAGAGAGAGAGAGAGAGAGAGAGAGAGAGAGAGAGAGAGAGAGAGAGAGAGAGAGAGAGAGAGAGAGAGAGAGAAAGAGCATCACGAAAAAATCCTTGCAATGATTGCTCTAAGAGCCCTGATAGAACCTGTCAGAATTCCTTGGTTGTTCAGCTATCACTGGCTTGATGGATTCTACCAGCTTTTGCTTATTTGATGTTTTTGTCGGTTTGCTCGTGGGTGTGCTTGCATACCTTGGGACTTTTGTCAAAATGTCTTCTTCCTCACTAGTTTCATAACCCGGTGGCACTAGGATATTTCTTTTATAGTGCGTTCTATCGAGGGTGGAAGAGTCACCATAGGTGCATGTCAGTCTACATAGGCCAAATGCCTCCTTGGTAATTGTGTATTGTGCAACGAACAATCTCAGCATGGATGGTTAACTCCACATTGTGAACACGAGGGATCAAATGTTGATGGATCCCCTCGATGTGGACATTCAGAATAACGGTATTTTCCTCCACATCCATAGCACCTAACTGAGTGTAGTATGCCACCTCTGAGTTGATAGGAATACACGAAAACAGATGCCCCTTGGGACTTTCCACAAAGTAGACTGGTAGGCTGTTATGGTCTTCCATTACATTCGGTGACATGCAAGATGATATGACTAAAACTTCCATCTTGTCATTGTTTGTTGATGAAACTCGCGATTTAGGTGGATCAATCTAGCATCCATCCCTCTAGTGAGCTCTTTGTTGGCTTGATTATGCTTGTGACCTTTGAATTGTTGGATCTGGTTGTCGGGCCTTCTGCTCCACTAGCATAAGCTTGAGGACAGCCTGAACTTGAAGTGCAAGGTTTTTGGTCTTCTGCTGCACTTGATCTGCTTGACTCTGTTGCACTTAATTGCCTTCATTGGATTCCGTTCTTACTGGATCATCGCTCGTTGTTGACTCTTGTTCCTTTGATGATTCATCAGAGCGATAGGAAAAATCCTTCATCCCGTGTTGTAGTTCCATCATGGCAACATTCTTACAAAGTTGTGAAAGTAATGCATAGGATGCTAAGTCTATCATACCAAATATGATCTTTTTGGATAGTCCAGTTTAGTATTTTGCCATGATGATCTGTTGGGGAATCGGTCACAATCCTTCACTAGATGGAAGATCCGATAGGTGTAGTCTCAAATTGTTTCATCATAGAACTTCCACAATTTAGATAATCTTGCAAGAGCGGTCTCCATAGTTCAACACTAGAATGTCGTCGCAAAATAGTTGGGTTTAATTTTTCTTGTCAATTTGGTTTTAATCTTAGAATATCAATATGGTGCAGTATGCAGTGGAGATCAACCATTTTGTGATGAGGGAAGGGTGGACTCGTCGGGTCATAGACACACCAACACCCGATGTGTCCCTCGCCTTCTACATCGGGCGATTTTCAAAAGACTACATTTTTTGTTTTAGTAATAAATATAGTCCAAATGGGCAGACAGAGATTTTGAAGTGCAAAGCACTATCAAAGTTTATCTCGGATGTATAGATCTCTTGAATGCGCCAAAGGTCTACTGTGTTCTATGCAGAGCGATATTGAATGACTTTTGCCCTGGATTAGAATCCAGACTAGTTATGGCTACAGTAGTTGGCCCCTACCAAGAAGATACTGATGCTGCATTATTAGCGCAAGAGATATTGAAACCAATAATAGGATCAGACTCTAGATCGGAGAATTTGATGAAAGCCCTTTCAGAAATGAAAGATAATGCTTGACAAGCAATATATATATCTCTTATTACATAAATACAAAAGCTTTCAGAAACTTTAATGTGTTTTATCTTTATCTCGTGTATTTTGTGTTTCGATGTACGTGAATTGTACGAATGCATTATTTCTCTAACTAGAAAAAAATCTGGTAATTTTCGATCAGAACCAAGTACATTTGCATATAAAATTATGACACCACAATTAAGAAAAAATTTGAATCTAAACTCATAAGAAATTCCATTCCCGAAATTGCGCTGTGGCCTGGATTCTACACCACAACACGGTTTTGGGCCGTTTGACCCGGTCAAGCTCAAAACCGCGCCTTGGCGTGGATTCCCTATGCAATTTTTTTGTTCTGCAAATATAACTGTAAACACTACTTTTCAATTTTAAACAAAAACCTTGGAACTTAAATGGCAGAAACACATATAGAGATTACAAAATTCAATAAAAGTCTTTGAGAAAAAACATAGTATTTTATACAGATGTCAAAATTTGGTATAATTTAGTTTCTCTAGCCTCTCAATCGGCGTGCTAAAATAAGATCCTTGGGTAATATTGTCACCCTTTTCCTATGGATTGCACATAGGTTAGTATCGCCAAGTAGCCAAGTGCAACACCAATGATTCTTGGTGGATAGATAGTGGGGCAAGCTCCCACATGACATTTCAAAAGGACTATTTCTCCACTTTACTCTCTTACAATGATGTACATAGATCTATCTATATAGCTAGTAGTCAACAATGTAAGATAAGTGATATTGGAACCATTCCATTGTATGTTGGATCATCCAAAAGGATAAATCCTGAAAATGTCCTTTATGTTCCTAAGTTAACCAAGAATCTACTTAGTATTGGCCAATTAATGGATAATGGCCTTGATGTACAATTTAAGCATGGAGTTTGTTCCATCCTTAGAAATGATGAATGTATAGCTAAAGGCTTTAAGCAAGGTAGATTTTTTAAGCTTGATGCTAATATTGCAGTGGAGAGTGTTAATTTGGCAAAGGTGGAGATATCAAAGGTTGAGCTATGGCACAAAAGGTTGGGCCACCCCAACTTCAAAGCCATGAAAACAATGTGTGCAAAGGAGCTTGCACTTGGCCTCCCCAAGCATTTTTCAAAGTGTGGAAGAATTTGTGAAGCATGTAGCCTCTCAAAGGCTCATAAACTACATTTCTCAAGATCCACAACAAGATCTAGCACTCCTCTTGAAATCATCCATTCGGATGTTCATAGTTTGATATGCGCACCACACACTTCATATATATGCTATTAATTTGTGCATCAAGAAATAGGCGATAACACCTAACAAAAATTGCATTCCAAGAAGTGGTCATGATTCTAATAGATGCTTCTCTACCCAAACCATTTTGGGGTGAGTCAATAACTTGTGCTAATTATTTGTGCAATAGATTGCCCAACCAAGCCATTGGAGGAATCACAACATTTGTGTAGGAGAGAGAAAAATAACAACTTAGTTATTAAAATATCATTTTCTAACTTCTTTACGCATCTGCCCATACTACTTTCCATGAAAATGAATGTACCTTACTTTAGTCAAATCGAACTTCACTGGTGCTTAACCACAGTTAAAGTATAACTTTCAAAATGTCGAAATATTCCCTCCCAATAGTTGGGAACACTCAAAAATTTGAATTAGGAGTGACATTTCAGAAACAAAGCCTATGCCATCTCTATCTCCAAGGTCGGTGTCATCTTTAGCTCTGTTATTGTCATTGTGTTGTCTGTTACTATACTATTGTACTGATGGAAAAGCTTTATCATCTTCATGTGGATCTGTCACCAGAATATTGTTGGGGGTTTTGCCATTATATTGTAAATAAATAATATCAGCTAATAATATATGTTGCGAGGGCATGGCATCCTGCGTGTATAAGCCCATGACCAAATGAGCACACAAGTTGAGCTGCAAATAGAATAATAGACTTGGGCCCCTTTGTAATTAAAATAAAACTTGAGGCCCAAAGTCATTTTAGACTTAGAAGTCTATTATTTTAGACTTAGAAGTCTATTATTTTAGAGTTGGGTCCAAATGGAGACTCACGTGAATCATGTGAAATCCAATGTACTTTTTTAAGACCTTTGGATCAAGTTGGGTCCAAGATGAATGGATAGGATTACTATACATATTAGCCAATAGTATTTTGGAACAAGGGCCTTCCCTATTTATAAAAAGGCACCTCATGTACTCTATATTTCATGCTTAATGAGAAAGAGGAAACTCTACCAAATTGGATCCTCATTTGCTAAACACTCATGCTAATGCTTTTGTTGTGTGTTTCTAATTGTTTCCATTTCTATGTTGTTGTTTCAATAGTTATGGTTTCTCCATTAGCATGCATCTTGAGTTTTTGAGCTAACCTCCCTCTCCACTCTTTCTCTCCTCTCCTCTCTATCTCTTCTATTCTTCTCTTCTCTTTTAAAGTCATGATGAATGCTAGTGTAGTGGAGTAGAGTAAACGGTGGGTAGTGTTAGTGGTGAGTAGAATTAAAAAAGAAAGTGGAGAACTAACTAAAAGTAACATATATCCATTGTTGGGCGCCTATCCAGTGTTCTAACCCTTGTTGACAAGCGTGAGGGCTATACTATGCAAGGCACTATTGAACCTTTGTCGAGCCAATCTTTGCCTAGTGAACGTTCGCCAGTCCTATTTTTAGGTTCTGATTTTCCAGATCAAGTCTCTGTCAAAATTTGATCAAATCTGATATATTTTGATTTGGATTTTGAGAAATTTTTCATTTTTGAGAAGTATTGATTGATTGGATTTAAAAACCTTTTTCACGATATAGCAATCAGATTTTTGAAAAGTGGAATAGATCTAGCAGATCTAATATGAGATAGTTTTTTATCTAGATCCAATCTCATTGTCTGCTTGATCTAAGTTTGTAAAGATGACTACCCCTAGAGCTACTCTCGGAGGTGCTCCACAGAAAGTCAGTCCAATTATTGTTAGAAGAGTGCCTCGTTTGGATCTACCCGAATATAATGTATTAACAGATCCAGTTAGATTTCTTCATATCTATGCTGAATCCTGTGAAGTGGCGAGATTTATCCTCAAGATAAACTTAAGTTGTTCCCTATGGCCTTAACAGGTGCAACACAAGATTGGTACTATAATCAAGATGAAACTGAGCGTACAGATTGAGAGGTTGTTAAACGAGCCCTTATCACACGGTTCAAACCGTGGAAGTTTATGGAAGACCCTTTCTTACTGTTAAGTAAAAGTAAAATGGGAAAGCAAAAAATGGTTCGAGATTACACTGAATGGGTGAAACACCTCAAATCTGAGTGCGAACCTGAGCTGATTAACAAAAATGCCATGATTATGTGGTTTTTGTTAGGTCTATTTAAACGAATTAGACGTGAGCTAAAATGCCATAGGACACAGAGTAGAATTCGAATGTGATCAGTGTAAAGTGGTTGATAGGACATGCAAGATCCTAGCACTCGGAAAGAGGCATGGATACTTTTACAAATTAAGTCATTGCTTTTCTGCCTCTAGTCAGGCTCTTCGTACTTCTATTCATTCAAATAAAGGTTTACTTTGGCATTATAGACTTGCTCATTTAAATCATGCTACTGTACAACAAATGTTTAGACAATCTATTGTTCTTGATCTTGACTATCCTCGCGAAAAAGCCGAGTTACCTGTTGTCAAGATTGTCTAGTTGGTAGACATACTAGGAAACCATTCAAATCAAGCCATCAACATGTTGCTAGAGAATTGCTAGATGTTGTACATTCAGATATTTGTGGCCCAATGAGAAATCCTTCGCTGAAGGATGCCAAGTATTTTATAATCTTTATTGATGAATTTTTCAGAAGGACCATGATGGTGTATTTCATAAAGAAGAAATCAGAAGCCTTCAACTGCTTTAGAATCTTCAAGGAGCGTGCAGAGAAGGAGACTGGAAGGACGATCAGGGCCCTCAGGTCAGACAACGGTGGAGAATATATCTCTATCGAGTTTAAGGAGTACTACCAAAGCCAAGGCATTGAGCAGCAATTCATCACTCCTTACAGTCTTCATTCTAATGGCTTAGCCGAGAGGAAGAACCGTACTCTAGATTAATCTGCCAAATGTATGCTATCGCATGCATCATTGCCTAAGAGATTCTGGACTGAAGTTGTCTCCACTGTAGCTTACATCCAGAATAGATGTTCCAACAAGGCCCTCTCAGGCAAGACACCCCACAAGGTGTGGATAGGCTCTAAGCCTTCTTTGAAGAACCTAAGACACGAGGAAGAAATTGGACTTCCAAGGTCTCAAGACCATTCTGATCGGATATACTTCGTTTGATAATACTTATAAGTTGTATGATCCTGATACCTAGCAAATCTTGTATAGCCGGGATACAATCTTCATCGAGGATCAGTGCAAGGACATTGCTCAAAAAGAACCTCCGTCACCTGCCATTGACACGATAGTCCGAGTTTCTGGCTCAGGCGTGTCTATTGTCTACCCACTTCGAGACATCGAATCAGATGAAGATATTGTTGCTACCTAGCAACAAGTCCCAAGAATAGTTCATCAGTTGAATCCTCCCAGAAGATCAAGCCGAGTGCGCACACAGCCCACAAGGTATACTCCAAAATCTGTCTGTCTCTTGATACAGGACTGACGACAGTCAAAGAAGCACTCAGCCAACCAGACTCCAATCTCTAGAAGAAAGGTATGGACAGAGGGTATTCCTCTCTGATCAACAATCAGACATGGTCATTAGTCGAAGCTCCCATTGGCTGCAATATCATTGATTGCAAATGGATCTTTAAGATCAAATACAATGCCAACGGAACAATTGTTCTAAGGAAAGCAAGACTGTTAGTACGAGGATTTACCCAGATCTTGAATGTCGACTACAATGAGACTTTCAGTCCAGTAGTCAAACATTCGTCGATCTGAATGCTCCTGTCTTATGCTGCAGCTGCTGACCTCGAAGTGCATTAACTTGATGTACAAACAGCCTATCTGAATGGAGTTATACAAGAAGATATCTACATGATCCAGCCCGAAGGATACGTTTTGTAAGGGACGAAGAATCATGTCTGTAAACTCCACAAAGCACTGTACGACTTGAAACAGTCTGCTAGAGCTTGGTGTCAGAGGACCAACACATTTCTCATTGAACAAGGATTTAGACCAAGCGCTGCTGATTGCAACGTCTATTTCAAGTCAGTGCAACAATCCTTCATTATCACCACCTTATACGTGGATGATATGTTGCTCTTCAGCAACAATACCAATGGCCAAGGATTCGAAACAGATGCTGTTTTCAGAGTTTGACATGACTGATTTGGGCAAAGCTCACTTCTGTCTAGGAGTTCAAACCCACAGAGACAGAGAAAAGCGACTGATTTACATCACTCAACAAAGGTAGATTTCACAATGTTCTTAAAAGATATAATGTGATGAATTTTGAATTAGCTCACTCACCAATGGATCCAGGCCTGCATCTGTCAAAGGAAAAATGTCCCCAAACCAAGCAGGAAGAGGAGCAAATGAGAGAGTATCCTTATCGATCAATACTTGGATCTCTCATGTATGCAATTGTCTGTACAAGACCAGATATCTCTTTTGTTGTAAGCTCACTCAGCCAATATATGGCTAATCTTGGCATTACCCATTGGAAGGCTCTCATACGAGTCATGAGATATATGCGAGCTACCATGGACCAGTGCATCTGCTATGGAGATGTCAGCAACGACAATCTTCGTCAGCTCAGTGGTTATTCTGATGCAAGCTGGGGAGGATATGTAGACAATCGTAGATCCACATCTGGATTTACATTCTTCTTCAACGACGGTCCTATCTCATGGAGCAATCGTAAGCAAACTTTTGTCGCACTTTCTTCTACAGAAGCAAAATACATTGTTGTTTCTCAATCTATCAAGGAAGCATTTTGGTTGAGGAATTTACTGTTAGATGTTAATCTGAATTAGAACAACCCTACAATCTTATTTTGTGATAATCAAAGTGCTATTGCCTTATCGACCAATCCTAGATTTCACTCTAGGAGTAAGCACATTGAAATCAGATATCACTACATCAGGGGCAAGGTTCTCGACAAGGAAGTAAGCTTAATGTACTGCAGAACACAAGACATGGTTGCAGACATATTCACGAAAGCACTCAGTGTTAATACACACAACAAATTTTTTGCATTGCTTAGTCTGAAGATCAAGGCGTTCATGGAACCAAATTAAGGGAGGGTGTTGGATTTGTTTCCTTTACTCTCCTAAATCCCATTTTAAATCTGCCTCCATTCATGGTGCATATTTACTCGCGTTGTCGCGCAGTCTGCATATTAACATGTAAATTCTCACAGGCGATGAAAAGACAAAAAGCAAAGGCTGACATCACACACTTTCATGCTCATACCACGCAGTTATGCTAACAGACTGGACAACGATTGCAGCCACACACGATCTCCTATAGACAGCACATCCACCTTGTACTTTAGGCAGTAAACAGAATTAAAGAAGAACATTTAGGAAATAAAGCAACTAATACATATCAAGATAAAAACAGGGCTCATTGTACTTTCTAAGTCTGCTCCCATTAACCATAGTGTCTAAGATATCGCCTTGTAGGATTTAGAGTTGTACATATCCAGAGCCAAATATCTTTTGAATGACATAAGGTCCTTGGCCAGAAAATTTGAGTTTTCTTTTAAAGGCTTTGGCTTGGTATGATAGGACCTTATCTCCAACTTGAAACTCTTTGAGTTCTAAGGATCGATTATGCCATGTCTTTTGTTGACGGGACTTGTTGAGCATAAATGCTGATCTGACGTGTTTCACACAGTTGTTCTAGATGAAATAGCATGTTTGCTAGAATCTGTTGATTATCTAACTTGAGATTATAGGCTACTCGAAGGGATGGAATATGGAATTCGACAAACATAACGACTTCTTGGTCATATACTAGCTGGAAAGGTGTTAAGCATGTGGCTTGCTTCAGGGTAGTGCGGTAGGCCCATAGGGCATCATGAAGTTTTAGTTTCCAATTGGATCAGTTGGACTCGACGGTTTTGGTGAGAACACCACATAAGATTTTGTTTGTGGATTTCTCCTGGCCATTGCATCGTGGATAATACGGGGAACTTTTGTGATGTACCACAAAAAATTTGGAAAGTAGATATGCTATGACAGAGTTAAGAAAATGTGTACCTCTATCACTGATAAGTTCTAGAGGACATTCGAAACGAATGATAACTTGTCCATAGAGAAATTTTGTGGTAGAAGGAGCGTCAGCATTGCGAACGGCTCTTGCTTCAGCCCATTTGGTACAATAGTTTGTGGCTACTACAATATATCGTGATTGAGTGTGTCTAGCAGTGGGACTAATGGGTCCAACATAATCAATTTTCCATTTCTGGAAAGCTTGATCAGTTGTGACAGGGTGTAAAGGCATGTAGTCGGTCTTTTGAAATCGTTTGGTTTTTTGACAAACATCACAAGCCTTAGTGTAGGTGTGTGTATCCTTAAAGAGGGTTGGCCACAAAAATCTTGCCAAGAGGATTTTCTTAGCAGTCATTTTGGAAGAGAAATGACCTGCTCCAACACCTTCATGAGTGAGGGAGATAACAGAGGGTATTTCACCTTCAATAAGACAACTATATCGAACGAGTCAAACATCTAAGATCCAAGTGTAATGAGATCATGACTCCCGATCATGCAGTTATTATGTGGTTCCTCGCGGGGTTGCCAATGTAGTATCAGAAGAGAACTTAATTGACGGGAGTAGTACGCTACCTTGCAGGAAGCAATGGAAGATGCCATCAAGGAGGAGGATGAGGGTCCAGACGAGGAATCTTATCCGACCACCCATGCTCCGCCGACTCCTTCGGTAGCATCATCATCATCCAACGCAACCAACCTGTCCACCGAGCTACTGATGGAACAAATGATCGAGAATAGCATTAATTTCTCTACTAGTGTCCGCTCATTGTAGATTTTGCAGGTTTGCTCGTAGATCTGGAGGAATCTGATAGGATCTGATGACCCATCATATTTCGGTATTTCCATTCGTGGTGCCTCCGGACTGTTTGTAATGGTGCGACAGGTACAGGTTGACCCATGGGATTCATTGGTGCTGGTTCTGGTTCTGCCTCACACCCCCTATTAGAATTCGCGAGTTGACGACTTTGATAATCGTGAAAAGAAATCTAAGAATCCTAAATGTCTTAAGTATCCAAAGCATGAAAGTACTAACCAACCTTCTGAACTTCTACATCAAATGGAAACCTAGCAGAAAGCTCAACAAACTCATATGGATAAACTCACTGCTGATTTCCAAACCGCCATGAAAAATATTGCTGATAAATCTTTTTCAGCAAGAGAGAATGTCTGGTGTCTAATCTGTTCACAGCATCACACTACTAATGAATGCCCTCAACTAAGAAAACATTTTCCATCAACACCCAATGTTATGTCCATGTCCTGTACAAGGGAATCGGAATTATTCCTGACAGATCATAATTGTGAATTTGTTCCATGAATTTTGAAGGAAATCATTGAATTTTTGATGAATTTAGTGAATTTTGCACCTAGAATTGATGGTTTTTGCAAGGAAATGATTATACAATCTGGTGTAGTATGTTTTCCAGATTATACTTGCTGTTTTACAGTCATTAATTTCAGAATTTAATGATTGCATGTTGGTTGAAAAGTCAAAAGATTGATTAGTACTGATTTTGGACCGAAAATTGGGATTTTTGGACCATAAATGGGCTATGGAAACCATGTTTGACTTGAATCAGAACTTTTAGTGCTTGCATGCAATGGATTTACAGGGATTTGGATTTGAAGGCCCGAATTTGTGGATTTCCCCCATGAATTTGGGTCAAAATTGGTCAAAATTGGTCAAAAATCATGGTTTTTTTATGTTTTTTGGACTAATTTTGGGGAAAATCTCAGAATTCCCAGCCAAGAATTGGTATGGACGTTTTAAGAGATGTAATGAAGCTTTCCCTAAGCTTTCATGAAGTTTGGTAGGGATTAGACACCATTAGGGGCTCAAAACATTCAAAAATAGTGTATTTTTGATGATTTTTGAGCATGAATACCTCTCAATTGGGGGTCTGAACCTATTGGTTCTTGTTACAAGCTGAAAGATATTTGGATTGCCTCTGATTTGAGCCATCATGCATCCAATTTGGATAGATGTGCATTAGACACCAACATATTATAGTTTTGCTTTTTGAAGGAGGCCAAAAATGCATTTTTTGCATGATCTGAGCTTATGATTGCTTGCTGGACCTGTTAGAAGCTTCTATGCCTCTCTAATGAACCTTAGTAGAGTGCTTGTAACCTCTGATCCAAGGCTTTTTGGGCTGGGATGTGTTTTTTGATGATACCTCTCCACAAAAATGCGCACTCCTACCTGTATTTCAGGCATTTAATGCTCACACGTGTGAAGCCAGGGTGCAGTGTAAAGAGTAGAATGTCATTCTGCCAACGAGCGTGACACTGACGAATTCACTCTAAACTAAAACTGATAATTCAGTCACTTTATTTTCGTGCATCTTGTCTTGTGTTGTATATCATGATTGCTAGAATAGAATATGTTCTGTGATGCGTAGTCGAGTGTCTGGGATCCTGTATGGGCTTCCGCACAAAAGAAAATTAAAAGACAAAAAATTGTTTGCCATAAAGAAGACGAAGTGAGGACGAACACGAATCAGTCCCACGCACGCGCTCCCGCGACAGTGATCATTGCTTTACTAGTTGATTGATTGATTTGATAGAATTCTGTACGTAGAAAGGTGCGAATCTCTGTCCTTGCAATTACTTGCATTCACATGGAGGAGAGGCCAGAAACACAACAAGAACAATTGAGGTATGACGAGGTCCAAAAGAGCTCTACACATGATCAAGATGACTGTTACCAATGTACTTCTCAAGGAAGTTGGTAAGAGTACTTCATCAAAGGATGTTTGAGATTCATTAAAGAAGCTTTATGAATCGAAGAGCTCTTTTACGTGGTTAGGCATCATCTTGCCTAACCATGTAAGTATGCAAAGGACGATGCTAAGGTGCGGCAATATGGGAGGTCATAGCTTGGCGGAGGCCTAAGTGTGCTTGATGGTGGATTATGAGCCAACCATTGGATGAAGGCAAGAAGGGGTTTGAATGGAATTGATGGACAAATGCAAAAATCTTCAATTGTAGATTCATTTGGAACCATGCTGTAATTATGAGTGACTTTTAAAAGTTAGTTAAAAAAAACGTTATCTACAAAATCAAAAAGAAGTGTGTAAGCAATAAACATATCAACTGGAAATGCATAAAAACGCTACAATAAACAATAGTTTTTGATATTAATAGCCAAAACTAGTGGATTTTTACAAGTGAAACAACACCTACAAAATAAAATATCAATCAGGAAATGCCAGTTTCCGTCATTGGCACAAAAGACTTCATCACTAAGGAGTGTTTTTTTGCGGCCGCCCCTTAAAGTTAGAAAGGTACGTATAGATTCTAGTTGTAGGTGACATTTCTAACATGCTGATGAACAGTTAACTGATTTGTGACAACAATAAATTGAGCTATTACATATTTCATCATGGATGTCAGATCATAGATGATATGCTGCTGATTCGGTATGTAGCACAATATGGATGACTACTGCCAATGACAATTTTCAGATAATATGATACTGATCTGCAAAAGATAATTTACAATAGTAGTGTGGAATCTGGATATGTAGACTCTATAATTATGAAATACTGCGTAGGATTTACTTTCTCAGATTCTGTGTTTGATTCAAACATGGTTGTGGGTCATCTGTTCGTCTATTGTGCGGCGAGGTCCATAGAAATTCTTCCTTCCTACAGATACCCAGTAGATGGCGCCCACGAGCATACATCCCAGTAAGCTGACGGCTGCATAGTTAAAGCTGCTGCCTGTCACAGGATATGATGGTGGAAGACAGAAGAGGAGAGACATGAGAGTTCCCCAGAATGCCCCCCATCCACCGATCCATATACCCCAACGGCCTAGTGAGAATGGCCCTGGCTTGAAATCGTTGTTGAATGCGTGGCGGCAAATGAGTACAACTGTGTAGGGACCGTAAGCTGTGATGGTAGACATGGCAGTGATGGCCGTGAATGCCACACTGCTGCCAAGTGATGGAAGCGTGCAGAGGAAAGAGCCAACGACTGTGACAACAGTGGCAATAACAGGAATTCGCTCCACTTTTGTGAGCATGGCTAGGTATCGGTGGCCAGGTAGGGCCTTGTCTCTCGCCATGGCGTAAGCCTGATCATACAAACAACACATCGAATTGCGAAAGTTCAAGTTCAAATTGTCTTTTAAATGAAGGTGCATGCATCTTCTATCTGAGTGATGCTTGCCAGAATGCAGCTGCCGTAAAGAGATACACAGCTATTGAAAGATCGCAATTGCAAGTCAGCAATTGTAGGATATTGAATAGTTTGAAGGCTGGAGGAAAGTAGATAAATGGAATACCATTCTGGCAGTGAGCGTGACATTTGTTATATTGCCAAAGAAGAGAGATCCAGCTGCAAGTGAGGTGAAAATGCAAGCACCAAGAACACCTTTCTGGTACTTCGCCTCAAAACAATCATAAAATATCTGCGATCCAGCAGTGACATCGCCTCCACCTGCCAGCAACTCCCGCCCAAAGACAACATTTTTAGGACACAATGCAGAGTCGGTTACAGACTTTTAGCGAAGACTGACATATGCAAAACTCTTTCCGAAGTGATATATGCTTTCACTTGCACTTTTATATTTATGTATCAGAATTTCTCACCTGTTGCAGTTTTGTCATCCAGTAAGTTCTGCGGATACTGAATGCAGAATGTCATTACCACCAATAGAATGAACTCAGTACCAGCAGTCACATACACGCTGCGGATCATGGCACGAGGGCCAGCCATGGCTGCCGTCTTGACCTCCTCCACCACATGTGAACCCACTTCAAATCCTGTGAGAATGGACTGAGCATACGGTAATCCAAGGAGGACAACAAGGGCTGCACTCTTGATGCCTTGACCTGGAGCATGCACGAAATGGGTGAAAACGAACTTGGCACTTTGGTGTCTGGGTGATATTACCAGCAAGATGATGACAATCACTATAATTGAAAGAATCTGAAACCATGCTCCGATGCTGCTGAGATGCCCCAGCCACTTGGTCTTCACAATTGACACAAAAAAATGCAGGACAAATAGAGCAGCAGTGACACCCACCACCTGCATGCAAAAAAAAGGGAAATAAAGTACATAAAAACTTAACAGCAGGATCTAATCTGAATTTATATTGAAAACAGTTGAAAGCAAATCACAGATAAGAAAAGAACAGCATGAATTTCGATAAGACACAGAGCTGTGGAAGAACAGTGTGCGACGCACTTCACTTTTGTATTAAGTTCCACAACACACGATTTTTTTGTTCTTCTCTTTCTTCTTCTCCTTCTGTCCTTCGTTGTTCTCTGATATTTGCCCGCTGACAGGATTACAAGAAAGTTCAGATTAATACCTATACAAAGCTAAATTGATTGTCCTAACTCCATTTATGAAGATAACCCCAATGGGTTAATGGGTTTCCCTTTGTTGGTTATCTTGTTATGGAAAGTTTCTTTAGTCCCAAGTTCAAGGCTCCCCTTGGAAACCAAGAACCACTTACAAAGGGAGCATGGTAATTTTCTATATTCAAGACTGTTCTATAACGTAATGCCTTGTGCTCAGGTTTTCCTTTGTATTTTGGGACCACCTCCAGGAGCATAATGTCCATCCAATTTTATCTCTCCTAGGAATCTGTCATTCTCTCTCCTCTGGGGAAGAGAGATAGAGAGAGAAAAAGAAGATCGCGTGAATTCAAGGAAGTAAGGAATGAGGGCTGTTGTAGTTCATCGAGGGAAGAGGAGAAAGAATAGTCATCATCATAAGAGTCCAAGGTTGAGGATAAACGACATTGGCATGGATATGTCTAAAAAGTAAAGTAAGGGAGGTGATGCAGGATAGGTTCTCGTTGTGCCAAACGGCGGTTGTCCATAAGGAATCTACTTAGCAAAGCATCCAAGTTTTTTTAAGGATAAAATTTACTATGATTTTTTTTTTTTGTAAATATAACATATGATTTACACCTTCCAATTTTGATGTCATGGACTACCACAATCAAAATGACATTGGAGAAAAAGAGGGTTTTCAAAATAATGCCACATATGTCAAAGAATATTAAAATGTGCCACAAGTGCTTTGAGTTTATCCTACATGCCATCCTTTACGTAACCCCCCAAAGAGATACAAATCAACAAGTTGAGAGCAAGCAAGACCAAAAAACGGAATTATCATATTGAAATTGAAAAAGGATAATATGTAAATAGTTTTGGAACAACTCACGCAAGATGTGGATTGTCGTTCAGGTGACATATGTCACAATTACTTGGTCGTGGTGATGCACTCACACCAAAAAACAAGAAATGGATATTCAACATAAAATAATCATAAACAACTTGCAAGACCATAGATTTAATCTTACCTTTCTAACACTTTCTTGATCTCTGATTATCTTGCAAAATGTAAAATTCATTTGCAAAAATTTCAAACTTCGCCCTATACAACAATTTGTTCAAAATATTAGGTAGTTGTTATTCTAATCTACGTTCTCTTTGGTCTATATATGTTTTCAAATGAAATGAAATGTGTTGAGTTAACATGTGATATACCAGGTTCTTAGCCAATTGAATTCTTCTTTAACTATCACTAAAGATTGTGGCTCAATCTTGATTCCTTCCAAGATTTTTTAAAACCAGATTGCTACTTGAATTGATTTGTTGAGTGCATTATACCCAAGTTCTGTAGTTGATACTATATTAACTCTATAGATACAACTAAAGGAAATTCACTACCTTAACTATGATTACTACCTTTTTTCACAGATATTGGATGATCCTTCCATCCTCAGAGTAAATCAATGCTCACTCCCATGTGGTGAATAACTATGTTACATCCATCAGTCGCTAAAATAGTAGTTATGACATTCCACACCACCATAATTCCCCTCTAATCCAAGAAATGCATCCAATAATAGAGTACTCAAGAAGACTCAAGGTAACTTATGTATACAATGATGAATGGTCACTCAATAGCTTAAATGTGCTATCATGATGCATCTATAGTTTATTCCCACTCCTAATGTCCATGAAATTATTATCCATTGCATGCTAACTATACATCTGATCAGACTGTGTGCATATGTTATTGCTTCTATTGCTTTAATGCATAGATGATTTCCTCCTCAAAGACCTTTTGTCCTCAAACACGGATGCTAGAAAAATTCTTCAAACTTTCAGCCCTTTGCTAGGCATCATCATTTTGCTATCTGCCCTTCCAATAAACCAACTACTCGATAACTAAACAATCTCCCAATCAAATTTTTCCAGTATCAAGTATTGCCTCTAATTTTAAGGTTGTATTGGATGAAATGTCCTCTACATGGCCCAAATCACCTAAAAAAACAAGATATTCCCCTTTGTGTGAGCCCACTCTAAGTCTATTCACATGAAATATATGATGCACTTTGACTTCTTGTGGAAGTTCTAAACAATTATTTCAAGTCAAATTTCTATACCAAATGTCATATTATAGGAAAATAATTAGTTTACCAAAGACTTCATGCTCAATTGTAAATATAAAGAGATCTAGAACCTTCATAACATACTAGCCATGTGAGCCCGCAGGTGTGCGGGTGGGCGGGCATTTTGGGCGGGCAGGGAAAGGTTTTGGGTGGGTGGGCAGAGGGAGGGGAGGGCTAAAAATTTGAAAAATGGGGTGTTTTTTTCCTGGGCAGGGTCAGGCTGGCAGCGCGACCATTGCCCGAAAAAAAAGAAGCATGAAAAAAAAATTTCAAAAAGAAGGGTCTCGAACAATGCTCATGCTGCCCGTCACAGCGTGAGCGCTGCCCGCTACTCGAGAACACTAAAATTTTAATCATAATAGATTTTTTAGCAACATTAGAAAGGCGTTTCAAAACCTTGACTTCTATCAAAGTCCTCTTTTCTTTCACTAATCTTATTTGAAGGGCAAATCCTTTCACTAATCTTATTGAATGGCAATTTTGAACATTGAGTGAATGACACTTTGTGAATTTTTTCCTTTTCTCCTTTTTTAGACATTATCAAAAAAACAAAACTTAGGTGAGATCAACCTCAACTCAAGAAAGATGAACTCTCAAACACATGGGTTGTAAGCAAGGTCCAAGATACAAGGGTCTATGACCAACTCACCAATGTTGAATGCCCCAAGCATGCTCCAAGATAAAGGGTTCCAAGCAAGTGACCACTTGTGGGAAGATCAAGGTAGCCTTTGACTTGGTGTGGGTAACCATAGTAGTAGGTGGAATCAATGATACCATCAAAATTGAAAAGAGGGTACATGTTGAATTGACAAATTTGACTTCACAAGAGCATATATGTCCTTTTATTCTCCTGATCTTGACCCAGAAGCAAAAATTATCATGATTCACTTATGAGTATCTTGTGTGGGCCACGGATTAAAGGCAGCTTGCCTACCAGGACGTAGTACATTCTCGGGAATTGAATGATGAGTGGTGATAGCATTCAACATTGTCGCAATGTGCATCTCTTGAGTCTTGAGTCTTCATCCAACGGGGAGTCAAGACTCAATTATCGTATGACTCGCGAGTCAGGACTGACTCCGACTGAGGATCCAATCTGAAATTGTACCTACAAAGCGTAATTATCAAGCACTTGACCTCAGATTGGAGATATCTGAAGCTTCGTGAAATTATTTGACACCATATCAATGATGGTATTAGAAATATGGATTGTTAGATCTTGGATCAACTTGCAAGAGAAAGGATTTCGTTAGAAAAGAGTTACAACTTACTACTTCACAAACGCTGATCAAGCTATAGGACCAAATGCATAGTTTCAGTAAGC
The DNA here is from genome assembly GCA_029204225.1 of Diphasiastrum complanatum. Taxonomy (NCBI): domain Eukaryota; kingdom Viridiplantae; phylum Streptophyta; class Lycopodiopsida; order Lycopodiales; family Lycopodiaceae; genus Diphasiastrum; species Diphasiastrum complanatum. Next base: position 36,534,306 of record CM055108.1, on the reverse strand, counting down.
AAATATGATGGCCTTGCCAAGATTTTGGTTCCTAGTTACACAAGTCTAATTAGAACAGGCTCTTGCGAGCTCTGGCTATGAATACGTGCATGTCACTAGTACTTTTGATTGTACGGACTCAAGATTGCTAAATTTTACCAAAAATTGAAATCTCAAAAAGCGCTATGAGACGAAAAAAACTACAAGCACTGCCATCAGCTTATTTGAGTGTTATGTCAGGACTCAAGTGACGAGTCCTCCGTCGATCAGCTGAAATTTCACCTGGTCTGTGTAGTGGCCATATACCATATCTTGGAAATTGGAGCGGTTGTATACAGTCTACAATACATAAACTCAAAAAGTAAACTAAAAAAGACGCATATTGTGCGAGCAGCCCATTCGTCCATATACACGTAACAAAAGTGAGAAAACAAAAAATCAAGTTTGAGGGGCTTGTCCCTCCGCAGCTGTGTATATGTTGACTGAGGTTTGGGAGGTGCTACGTAGCGTCACTCGCTCAGTCTCTCAGTCCAATAACGTACTGGGAACTGCTTCGGCTTACAGCCCGTAGTAGCTCACAGAATGCGACTAACTTCACAGGCAGCATGCTACCTTTATGTCGTGAACGCGTTACCTGAGCAACTATGGTTACCTCGATGAAAATCGGCCTCACATGTTGCAACGTTTAGAATTCAAATTGTTTCAGCCAATAACTGAGCGGCGCAAATAAACACGTCCTGGTGTTGCATCTCCACTCACAAAATTCTTATATATATGATATGGATATTAACTTAAATACCGTTGAATTTAAGCTGCTTCTTTGCTTTTAGATGCAGATACTGCTATATATGTTAATTACTGCTTAACAATACCGCATTCACAAATATGAATCACAAAGTTGCATCCACAAACGTCAACATTCCATTGTAAGTCCATTCCTGATCTTCTATGAAGCAAAAGCATGAAGCGAGGACGCAGCATTACCTCAAAGTTGGACAGCTTGTAGCCTCCCCCCTGAGCTCCTCCTGTAGCAAGCAGGATCACCACACCAAGCAATTGAGCAAGAAGATACTCGTTAAGGGCTGTTCCACAGAATGATCCTAATAGGTATATCCATCCAACAAACCATGAGATGACAGCTGCATGCTTCTTGGGCACAAGCTGCGCCACCCAGTAATACACACTGCCGAGCGTGGGAAACGCCGAGATCACCTCAGACATAGCAAATGCCATACATAGCGTGCCGAGAGTGGTAGCCAGGAATCCCCAGAAGATAGAAACAGGTCCTCCGTAGGAGTACATGTAACCGTAGTAACCAGTGATAAAGCCAAGAGGAGCAGTATACGAGAAGGTGTACGCCCACTGTTGGAATGGAGTCATCACTCTCCGGTACTCCTGTCTGTAACCCAGCTCGTTAAGGCGCTTTTCATCTTCGCTCAATGCTTTGGTAGGCGAAGCAATGCGTCCTGCTGCCTTTTCCTTGAGAGAATCGGGTGCAGGTGAGGAAGCATGGGGTGCCATAGCTGAGACTGAGCTCCTCCTCTCCTCCTCTCGGAAATTAGCGACAGTTCAAGACTTCAAGTAGCTGCGAGACACAGAGATAGATCAATAGCTAGAGCAAACAACAAATGAGCTGAATCCTAGTGCCATGGCGAGGAAAATTCATTTGTGGACTAGATGATGCAGATTGAGCCGCGTCACATGGTTATCACATAATTCCTAACACTATATGAGTGCTTAATTACGTGCTACAAATTTTCCATAATAAACAAGGTGATATGACGGTGATACGAAACCTTGATGTGCATGGTTCGAAAATAAAAAAAGAATAAAGTGGGCCTAAACAGAACCCATTTTTTTAATGAAACCCACCTGGTAAACACGTCATCTTTGAGAGAATTATCTTCACCCCTTTCCCTTATAGTGGCAAAGCTAAAAATGGTTGCATGAACAACTAGAAAAGAAAAGTACCCTAAAAAAAATGCCAATCTTTAATAAAATTCACCTCGTCCATTAAATACACATAAATCGTCTTTCAGAGAATTATTACCACTAGGTTAATGGTATCATGTAAAAGTTAAAAATGCTTGCGTACTTCAAAAGCATCATAGAACTAACAAAAATAGCTTAACATGAACTAGTTTAACTCGCAATAATCACCACATGACATCTTGCTTAAAGATCAAAATGTGCTACATGAAATCTGCTCGTGGTCAGTAGATAACAATGTCATGGTGACCAAAAAACAAGAAGAGACCTAGACACCTTTTTTTTTTAATTTAATTTTTTTGCAAAAATTGCCAATAAAATGGTGTACAAAGGCATTAAATAACACTTTTGTTTTTTTTTACAAACATGTGGTGCGGCATAAAATAAAACTTTTGTTTTTTATAGAACATGACTATACTGCTAATGAGAAAATTTATTAAATTACTTTTTTAATACTCAAATTTGTATACACTGGAAAATATTTGTATAAAAAAATTTATTCTTGAGAAATGATTCTAATTTTTAATATTTTAAACTTCTTTGAAAATTTTAAACTTAAGCTATTAGTTACGGATTTAAGTATATTAATATTTGCAATATTAAGACTTGACTATTTCTCTTAAGAAACTTGTCAAGAGTATAATTCACCAGAGTAATGTCTCGAATACTACAAGCTATTATCATTTGCAAAAATAATATCTTAAATATTGTGTACAATTTTTGTCGTCTCCTTACAAGAATGAACAAAAGTATGAATTTGATGCTTTCCAACTACATTCAGCACTTCATTAATGAAAATAAATAAATCAATGAACATGATGAGCAAAGAATATATTTCCTTCAAATTTGCCAACAAACTTAAATACAGGAAAAAAAAAACATAATGACATATAACTTAATAATGAGAGGTAGATAAAAAAAATTTCAAAAAAAGAGTACAAACACTTTCGCATATATCAAGCCTTATCGTTACTTAAGTCTAAATTAAATACTCTCCCTTAACGATAAGCTTGTTTTCAATAACATTCATCAATGGTCTGAAATGTGGGAATTTTGCCTTTGCCAAAGCCTTAGTGAAAATATCTGCTACCTGATCATGAGTAGAACAATAAATTAACTCTACTTCTCTATAATTAACTTTCTCACATACAAAATCATAATTTGTTTCAATATGCTTCTTGCATGCATAAAACATTGGATTCTTTGCAACTTTGACTATCCCAAAATATATTGGTAGCTTCACTTTGAAATAACAACAACTCTGAATGGTAATCTTCTCAACTAGATAACACATTTAGCTAAATCTAATTCAGCTTTAGCTAAACATAATACAATGGTAGCTTATTTTTTGCTCTTCCATGAGATAGTAAAGCTTCCTAGCATAAACACATAACATGAAATAAATCTCATGTCGTCTACACTTGTAGCCCAGTCTGTATCACAATAACCATGAAGAACAAAATCACCACAACACATATATTCCAAGCCATAATTAAATGTGTCCTTCATATACATTAGAATGCACTTTAAACTTGTCCAATGAGTTTCCCGAGGGCTAGTCATAAAGTAACTAATCACACCAACTACACATGATAATATCTAGTCTTGTGATTGTCAAATAGATTAACCAACCAATTGCCTGAATAAAGTGGCATTGACTTCATCTTCATCAACACAACTTGTTAACTTAACGTTTGGTTCCATAGGTGTAGAAACAAGCTTCAAATCCGTCCTATGAAATTTTTTCAAAATATCACAGATGTAATTTAACTTGTAAAAGAAATAATGTCCTGTATTTATATCACCATACCTCTATTCCAAGACAAAAATGAAACTCATCCAAATGCTTCATTTTGACTTCAAGGATAAGTTGCGCTTGACTTTATCCAATATCTTGTCACAACCTCAACTAATGATCAAATCAGCCACATAAACTATGAGCATAATAGTTTGATCATATTTATACAAGATATAAAGATTAGAGTCACATTCACTTTGGATAAAGCATTAGGGGATATTAGAACTCAAAATGGGCCCTTTGTCAATATGCATTTTTTGACTTCGCATGCTTTCAACGCTCAAGTGGCCCAATCAATGGTGTCCATCAGTGACGAACTATAACATTGGTTGATGCGGACGAAAATTGTTTTTGCCTTTCCCGACCAAATTTTGGTGATTTTCAAAAATCCCGCCGGGGGCAAAACAAGCGATTGTGATTGGACCATAGTTACTGCCCGAATACTCTTTTGCTGCCCATATTTGTACACTCGAGGTTGATTTGACTTCAATAGTTGTAACTGTAGCTAACTAATCCCTATAGTTTAGGAACTTCTTGTCATTCTTAGGTATACTTCTCATTCTCTTCATTCTTTGTGTTCTCATTCGTACTCAACTTCCATAGACATATTTTGGACTAATGGTGACACATAATCGGAGACTAAGAGGAACCGTTGATGCGGGCCAAGATGAAGGCGAGCAGTTTGTTTGGTGCAGGCCATGCACTGTCCTAGTATTGGATCAATGTGCGTGCACGTATAGATCAGCAGTGAGGCTATATAGCAAACGAGCGCTAAACCGATAACCCGAGAATGAAAGTCAACAGTCAATAGCGGATCAACGTGCAACTGAGTATAGGCCATTGTTCTTTGTGTCAAGTTTTTGGATCGAATCTGAGTCTTCACACTTTTCACTTGCTGATCTTTGTTTTCTGGACGATCACACACTTTGAAATCTTTTCGAATTAGAAGCAGTGTAGCCGCCACGCCGAAGTGGGAAATCTGAAATATTCTCTCTGAAAATTAGAATATTTTCTTTGGTTTTCATCTAATCCGTAATAATATCAGTTCAACATGCGAAAGCCCAAAAAGATCTCGAGAGGTCATACATCTACGCATTGAATCGATATTGCATGTATCTATACTCATATCATTTCAATGCGCGGACAACCAGTTAGAGTATCAGAGGTCGTACTTGTCCGTGTTGAATCATATTGCCTGTTGTAAAAAAATTGTAAGTTTTGAACAACAGCTCGGATTGAGACGATTACAATGCCAGTAGAAAGCCCTCGATGAGGGCTTTTCAACAACACCCAACATGACCAGTTCTGAGCTACAATTAAAAAGATATTCTCAGTCAAAGTTTTGGGTGGTCAGGCAACGGTCAATCTGATATCGGCTGACCGTGTGGTTAAATTGGTCAAACCTGTCAAACTGGTCAAATGCGCATTCAACCAATATCAGGTTGACCATTGACTGACAACCCAAAACCTTGACCTAGAATAACTTTTTAACTGTAGCTTGGAACTGGGTCATGTTGGTTGTCGTTGGAAAGCTCTCATCAAAGGCTTTTTGATGGCACTGTAATCATCTCAATCTGAGCTCTTGTTCAAAGGTTAAAAAAAAAAAAATTACAACAGGCAATATCGATTCATCGCGCACAAGTATGACCTCTGATACTCTAACTGGTTGTCTGCGCGTTGAAACGATATTCGTAAAGATATATGCAATATTGATCCAACACGTAGATGTATGACCTTGTTGGTAGATTCCTTGAGGCCAACATTAACAATAAGTTGTGAGGGTCGTAGCATGCATGCGTAAGACCATGGCCCAATGAGTACTTGTAAATATCTATTTTTGAATAAAATATTCTTTGGGCCGTGTGATTAAAATTAATATTACAAGGCCAATGTGGAAGTTAAACCTAGTAAGTTCTTAAGTTTTTGTACTTAGGTGGGGTGTGCTTCTTTGTACACCGTAGATTAGTTTGTGTTTCTTGTGAAGAGTGTAATTTCAATCCCACCTCCTTGCAAGTAGCCAATAGGAAGCAAAGGGCAAGGGCCACCTCAAGATAAAAAGGCACCTATTGTACACCATTTTATGTGAAATTTCACATGCGTGGGAATGCTCTAAAGTGTGTGATTGATATCCTAAGAGAGCTTGTGCACTTGGCAATGGATTCTTGAATGATTTATAAGATCTAGATCAAAAAGCAAGGCATAGAGGCAAAAGATGGATGCAATAGTTGATAACCAAAGTACACATGAAGAGAAAAGCTTCTTGAAAAAACAAAGGAAAATTAAGCTTCTCTCCTCGTGTAGAGAGAGAATAGAGCTAATTCCAACTCGTGTAGAGAGATAAGAGACAACAAGCAAATCTCACCAAAAAGTTTGACTCAAAAACTCAACATACATAATGATCATAAGGAGAAGTACATATAGAGTTTGTGGAGATCCCTCCTTGCATGCTATTGGACCCCTAATCATAGCCTCTTCAATTCTATTGGACCCCTTATCATAGCCTCTTTGATTCTATTGGACCTCTAATGAGGATCTCTTGATTCCTATTGGACCCCTTGACCAAGATTGACTCAAGTGTCAAGACCCTATTCATATGCCTATCTAGCTTGAGATTACATCATTATTCACTTTTGGCTCAATAGAGGCATTACATGTGGACATTGCCAATTTGCCATCTATGCCAATTTTTGGCCCTATCATAACTCTACACAAAGAAGCTTGTTTTAAAAACTTAGAAGACCCCTAAAGCTATGATAAACTATTTTACACATGTGAGAACATGCTCCACACATGTGAAATGTACTTACAAACATAAAAGACAAAAATTGCCAACCTATATTTTTGCCAAGTTTTCACACTCCTCCTCAAAAAGATAGCTTGGAAAGGTACTAGATCATTTGAGAAGTTTGTGAAACTTTTGGAGTGGATCCTTTTGTATGTATATGAAGTAGAAAACCAGAAAAAGGATCCATCATAGCAACACCTCACCAAATCCATGATAAGATCTCTTTGGTAGGAATCTCTTGCCAATATCCTTGAAGAGTACTCATAAATAGCTTTGAGAGTATCCCAAGCTTGCTTGGCCGAGTTGCAATCACCAATCTCTCTCAAAATTTCATTAGAGACATTCATCTTGATAAAGTGGAGAGCCATCCTAGCTCTCTTCTTGTTTTTCTGTACGTCTTGAAGGACTTGAGGCTCCCAAATACAATGTCCATCACTTCCTGGAGTATCAAGATTGACTCCATTCTAACCTTCCAAATAGAATAGTTGGAGGTAGATAGTCTTTCACTAGATTCCAATAGGTAGGTACCTATAGATTCCATGTAATAGTGAAGACTCCTTGTAATGAGACACTAAAAATGTTGCTTCTCTCTCACTATAGGATCCTTTAAAGGTGTGCTACCAACTCCTATGCAAGATCTTGCAACAAAGTGAGATATGGACCTCACTAGCTTTTCCAATCTCTCTTAATCTAGATCACTCTCACATCAATTGATGAAGTATGGGCTAATTTTGGGTCAAGCCATCTTTGGCACATGGGAAACACTCCAAGAATTCACAAATCACTCAAATACAAGCCAATTGTATGAAAGAATGTGGCTATGACCTCAAATTGATACCTAGATCTCAAGAAAGTGTGATTGGCAAGCCTAGAAGTGAGATTTTTGATCAAACAAGCATAAGAGAGTCATAAATAAAAGTGTCCAACCAGGTTCGGTGCCCTACCCACCCTGATATAATTGACTATAACTTTTGATTGGAAGATCCAATCACTATGAAGTCAATTGCTACACAAATTAGACTCAAATAGCTTTAAAACTAGCTATCAAGCACGAATTTTGGATCGCACATGGAAGAGAACCTTCCAAATGAACTTGTCTGTACTTCACACGTGCTTGAGCACTGAATTCCATACAATACCTGAAATGACTCAATAATTATGATTATGAACCCTTTTGATCCAATTTTGCTTGAGATAGCATGGGAGATGCAAACTAGTCTCCCTAGATCTAGATTTTCAAGAAATCTTTGGAACTTTGGATGAAACAAGCATCAAAGGCTTAGGTAGGCTGTGATACCATGTGAAATTTCACACGTGTGGGAATGCCCTAAAGTGTGTGATTTATCTTCTAACAAAGCTTGTGCACTTGCCAATGGATTCTAGATTGATTTTCAAGATCTAGATCAAAAAGCAAGGCATAGAGGCAAAAGATGGATGCAATAGTTGATAACCGAAGTTCATACACATGAAGAGAAAAGCTTCTTGAAAAAAAAAAGGAAAATTAAGCTCCTCTCCTTGGTAGAGAGAGAATAGAGCTAATTCCAACTCGTGTAGAGAGAGAAGAGACAACAAGCAAATCTCACCAAAAAGTTTGACTCAAAAACTCAACATACATAATGATCATAAGGAGAAGTACATATAGAGTTTGTGGAGATCCCTCCTTGCATGCTATTGGACCCCTAATCATAGCCTCTTCAATTATATTGGACCCCTAATCATAGCCTCTTTGATTCCAGTTTGGATTTGCATATTCTCTAGTAATTCTTGTACTCCTAGTAACATCTTTTGTCATTTTCATGCAGTACAAACAAGGGTGTTTTGATGTAGCACCGTGAGAGACATTATATATACATTTCAATGTTTTCAAATCACTTGCTAAGTGCCATTCAACATTGAAGTCTCCAACTCTTGGAACATTGAGATGTCCTCCATCCATATGGTCCTTGATCCTAGGATAAGATGTCCTTGAGAATATCCATGATAATATTTTACGATCCTCCTTCAACACCTATCCAAAGAATCAGTCAAACTTAGTTAACAAAGAATTAATACTATTCAATGAATGTAATGTAATAATGAGCCTAGTTACCTAAAATGCTGCCAACTACCATATATCATTTTTTGACTGGACATTGAATCTGAAATCTTCTTGGTCCTCTGTTTGTGATAGTGCACCATTCATGAGAGTTATACTAACCCTCTCCATATTTTGCCCTTTCACAATTTCTGACTCATCTAACTTAAGTACTATGATTATTTTGTCATTCACCTTTTCAAAGGTTATATCATAGAATGTGATGATGTATCTTAGCAAGTTATTTAGATCAACAAATAAGTTGTTTGATGAATTATAGGATATCGATCTTCCATCAGTTTCATACACCTCCTCAATATGAAATGGAGTTACAGTGATCTTATGCATACCTATGTTTAATGTATCCCTCTCTTTTTTCAAGTGATATGTCCTAGGGATTGGGACTTTTCTAATTTGAACTTGCTTAAAAGCTTCTCTAATTAGTTTAAATATTGTTGCATATGCTTCCCTGCTAATACTTGCAAAATCACAAGCACCCTAAACTATAGTCTTATCTAAGAAAATTTGAATGTCCACCATCAAAGTCTGTTATTTTACACTTTATATTTGAACTCCTATTGTTCATCATGATATACTCAGTGGATTTGCCTGTCAATATTGTGCCCAATGACATTCCTAGTGAAGCATTGTCTTTAATATTCCGAGGAGCTACTAATGTAGATCTGCAAAAAAACAGATAGTTAACAAAATATCACCATACCTAAAATTAGATCCAAATGTCATTGAAAAACTTACAAAAATCAAAATATGCTTACTTGAATGCACAGATCCTTCTATTTTGATAACCTCCGTTTGAAAGCATTTGAATACCCTTGCAACTTTGTCGCTTTCACTTCTTACTTCCAGCCTTCTTCTTTTCCAATTCCACATCCTTCAGTAATTGTAAGTTTTCAATATGAATAGATTGTAAGATTGATTGCATTTGCTCTAGTTCTGATTTGATATTGATTGTTATCTTCTGTAATGACTCATTATTTTTTTTAAGTTGTTCATTTTTCTCTAACGTCTTTTGGAGATGACAATCTCTATTCTGACAATAAGAGGATATCCAAATTAACTCACCTTCTAAAAAGTAAACTTTATTCATATAAAGTTGTTTTCCATGGTTCTGCAATCTTTTACAATATCCTAGTGATCCAGTAGGCCCACTGCATATCCATGTAACTAAATGAGTTATTGTGGAGAATGTGGGATGTGTCAAAGTGCTTGGATCTTGTGGATATAATGTTCCATCTATCCACAAATCCAAGTTTTTCTTTCCTTCTGCCTTGTAACGAGAACGATACTCAGCAGATATTTGAATTCCTTTGCCTCCTCTTCTCTGCAAAGGTGCCAAATCAATAGGGAGATCCACATGTAGATGATACAATGTCGTCATCAGAAAAAACAATAGAGTAATTAGTTGCATCAAAGTATTATGAATAGATTCTGCTTCACAGGATGATTGAGCTATAATGGTTAGTTTCTTGCTGACCCAGAGTATTGTTGCACAGCAAAACAAAATACTCATTTTTTCTTATATTATATATTTTGTACGATCAATCCAATCTCCATGCTTGTATGGTTGATTCAAATTTGGAAATGTCGCTCATTTTTTCATTCCAATAGGTAGTTGGCGCCCATATTTACATTCCAATGTGAAGATGGCGTTCATAATTGGAGATGGCAGCCATATTTTCATTTTCGTGGAAGGAATGCATATGCAAACATTTTGCTATTTTTCCTGATTCGAATTTGGGGATGGCGGTCATATTCTAGATCCAGTGAAAATATTGCCCTTTTCGTAACCAATGGAGGGAATATTTTTGAGTTTAGTCAAGTTATACTACAAACTGTTTACGATTCTTAACTGTGACTATAGACACTATGGTTAGATCAATGAAAGTTGGGGAGGCCTCGGGATTGGTGGGGGCAAGCAAATAAACAATATTGTTTTTTTTATTTTGATATTTTTCTATATCTTACATGACATTTCTTAAAGGGTCTTTTTGATATTGAGAACTCCTCTAATGAAGGCCTCGGTGGTTTTGAAGTTTTTGTTTTCTTGATTGAATGATAGTGAAGTGGGCTGTAATCAAGAAAGTGTCGGGATGTGATCAAATCGTGATAAGAGTAAGTAAAAAAGTGTCACAAACGTAGGACCAAGAATCCAATGGACCATTGCATACATTGATTTCCCTTTTATATGTTTCTTCCTTCGTGTTTTATACGATGAGAGTGTTGCACTCATTTTGTGCAATGTTCAGGACATTAGACGTGCGCACAGGGACTGTGTGTGCTTATTCCACATTTCTTTGGTAGGACTCATGCATAGATATGGATTCTACTGAGATGAAATCAGAACGCAGTGAGGATGGAATGTATTGGAAAATTCGTGGCTCAATTGTTTATCAGAAAATTGAAGAGGATGACAACAATGTTATAACGTTAGTGGTTAGGCTTCTTTATGGTTGTGAAATGATGTCATAATTGCAACATGTTTTGTTGCTCATTTCATAAGTTATGGTAAGGCTGCAAGCCCGACAACGGCACCAATGTTTGCAAATTTTGTCATAGACAGAATCAGAGCTTCTCTTCATTCAACCACTCATCCCATCTTGTTGTAGTATAAGTCTCTTTTGCTTCACCCTTCTCACCGAGCTCGAACCTTAAGCTTGCAATAAAGATCTTCAACCCATAAACCAATCAAGAAACCAGCAAAATCACTCCTACAAGAAACCAGCAGAAAACCAACCAAACAAGAATCCAAAACATGTAATAAATCAAGAACTCAAGGGCTGTTTACAACAAAGAAATGCTAACAAAGGCAAGAAGACAAAACGTAAAAATCAAAGCTTATCTACAATATTCACATTTCCAAACAAGAACACAAAGAAAATGATCCTAACTTCTAACCTACCTTGAAACATCAAAACATCATCCATATCTATGCTAAATCAACCATCTACATTAACCACCGATGGAGAGAGAGAGAGAGAGAGAGAGAGAGAGAGAGAGAGAGAGAGAGAGAGAGAGAGAGAGAGAGAGAGAGAGAGAGAGAGAGAGAGAGAGAGAGAGAGAGAGAGAGAGAGATCATGAGTCTGATGCACTTGATCTACAGGTAGGCATACCTTCAAGTGATACAGGTTGTCTTTTTTTTTATCTTGAGTGATCAGTGTATTGGTACTTGCATCAACAATGTTGCATGCTTCGTCTGAGAACGTCACACGCATCCCTGCATCAACTATTCTTAACCAATTTGAAATTGAATTTTAACCAATTTTGGTGGGAGACCCAACTTTATTCACTAGCTTGACATTTAGGCCTTACGACATTAAAAGTCTCGCAAAAAGACCTAAAGTCCTTTTATTGACTTTCTAATTATCAAATCTCTATGTGATCATCAAGTTGGACTTACACACACAAGGTGCCAAATCCCTCTCACTTATTAACTAGGGTCTTGTTCGAGTTGTCTTGGGATCTGCAAACCCTCCAACACCAATGATACCAGGTCTCAAATTGTTAAAGGACCAATGTCCTCAAACAATTCAAGAGAAGGAACAGATGCGTGAGTATCCTTATCATTCGATAATAGGATCTCTTATGTACGCAATGATCTGTACCAAGCCAGACATAGCTTTTGCAGTCAGCTCCCTAAGTCAATTTATGACTAACTCTAGTATAACACATTGGAAGGCTCTTATCAAAATCATGAGATATCTTCAACCTACTATGGACTTTTGCATTTGTTATGGAGCAGTCGACAACGACAAACTCAATTTACTCAGTGGTTATCCAAATGCAAGTTGGGCAGGAGATGTAGACACTCCTAAATCCACTTCTAGATTTAATTCTTTCTCAACAATGGTCCTATTTACTGGAATAGTCAAAAGAAATCTTCGATAGCTCTATCTTCTACAAAATCAGAGTATATCGCAGTCTCACAATTTATTGATCTGAATTAATATGCTCCGACATTATGATTTTGTGATAATCAAAGTGCCATTGCCTTGTCAGCCAATCCTAGATTTCATTCTAGGAGTAAGCACATTGAAATTAAGTATTACTATGTCAGAAGAAAAGGTCTCGATGAGATTGAATTGCAATATTGTCGAACGCAAGATATGACAACAAATATTTTTACCAAAGCATTAAGCTTGGATGCACACAAAAAGTTTTGTGTAGAACTAAGTTTAAAGATCAAGACATTCATGGATCCAAATTAAGGGAAAATGTTGGATTATTCTTCTATTAATCGACTAATTGATTTTTTAATCTTCGTCCAATTTTTATCCAGACTTGTAGCCTTCTTCGTGGTTTTACACAGTCTGCATAATTACTCAAAAATAGCTCACAATATCAGCATTTTCAAGATTTTCATCTTTCGACATGTCTCTCACTTCGGCTTTTTCACAAAGCACCTGATGCATCAAATGTTAAGAAAATAATAATGGCGAAGAACTTCATATTTTTCACATGACAGTTTATGTTCATTTCTACAGAGTTACAATTTATGTTCAAATCTGCAACAGACTATATACGACCAAAGCCATCGACTTGCATTAATCCATCAGCAAGTAATTTCTAAGAAGTCCTAACTGGATGGATGCCAACACATCACAGCCAACTGGATGACGCACCTAATTTCTCAATATAGATAACTGCTCATATTTCTATGTTGTTGTCATCTTAGATCAGCATAGATCGTTCTTGAATGATCAAGTATTGAATAGTTATGAGCTTGGACACTCTTGAGCATTCTAGCTCATTTCTTTAGAGTTGATTAGAGATTGCTATTTTGCTTCTACTTATCAATAGTTACGCTTAATTCATACTTATATTTAGTCAATCAGATATAGCTTAGAGTACGCGGCTTCGATCCACAACTTGTTGTACTCATTTACATCTATTTCATTTTCATACTGAATCAATCTATCCTCTTATGGCGTTCAGGTTCGTATCAGAATGTATGCATCTCTGTAGTTCTTCGCGACTGATTATTTGTCTGATAATTTAATGTTTAATGTTTGGCTATGTAATCATTGTAGTACTAATGATTTTAAAATTAGTTACTATAAGATCGGACATGATTTCTATCACTACTGTTTTGTTCAAAATTGATAAGCATAGTCATGCATAGAGAAAGAGAAAGATAGTTTATTTCGTTGCACATGATAAGTTTTAATTTTTGTCGTTTTAATTCTTTTTATTCAAATCTTATTTGACCTATCTTTTCAGACCTCTTTCCAACAATAAGTGGTAAAGATTCTATAAGTGGTGGTTCAACAACAACTTTTCTTGTTTTTTAGCTCTTGTAACAACCATAATTGATGCAGATGGATTAATGGATTTTCTCAGAAGATAACTAATTGTTGGTCTTGATTTGATCATAATCATGTTCAACGGAGCAATTAGAGGTGGTGATTTGGTCTACCTAGACAATCTTTGTAGCGATGTCCATATTCGTATTCTCGACATAAAGGATTCAATTTGTCTTTATTTGAACATTCTGCAATTCTGTGATTTTCTCCACATCCAAAGCAACCAAGTAGCGCTCTAGCCCATTGTCTAGACTGTTGTTGTTGCATAGCAACATAGATAACACATTGCTCTGGAGGTCCAGTGTCTTGTTCCGTATTATAATTCCAATGCTCGTGGCTACTTGAGGCTTCTAGCTCCTTCATATTCGCATGAGGTGCTTGTTGTACTAGAGGAACAGGTAACGCTAGTGGTTATGAAAATCCAAGGCCATGGACCTTACCATATGGTGCTTTCCATTTGGCACTTTCTTGATAACCATACTTAGAATATCTTTGCTGAATAATCCGAGGATTAAATGAAACAAAAGTAGTCTCGTGTCCGTTTGAAATGCACAAATGACAACAGGTATCTGCCATACATCTCTTCATTGTTGGACATTGCATGATGTTTGGCACAGATCACACACCAATCATCTTCTCTACTAGGAAACATTTTAACCATCTTCTCACCTGCTTTGTCGATCTTAGCATGTTGATCTTCCAACGTTTTCAGCTTAACATCAAATTGAAATTGCATCTTATCCAACTGAAGTCGGTGAAGGTTGAAGATTGATACTGTTATTTTTGCAAAAAAATGATAGTATTTTTTGACAAAAATAACACAATATAACAAATAACCTTGAATTAATGTTTGCCCCACTTATGGATTATCAAAAATAGCAAGATGGACTAACTGTGATTCAGGCAAAGGTTTAGGCTAAGGTTCCTCTCAAAGAACTGATATTCTTGCAAAAATGTGTGAAACTTTCTACAAAAGGTTACCAACAACTAGCGGAATAGTCACTTTAGCCTTCTAATTGTAACCTTCGCCGACCTGGCTATAAGTAGATCTGGGCTAGATCTCTATATAGTAGACCAGACGATGGATGATTTTTAGTATTTTTTTGATTTTAGGTGCTTTTCACTTTTTTTTGACAGTTTTTTTTTCAAATTCTAGAAAATGGCTAGGAAATAACCTTCGCCCTTCAAACTATAGCTTCACTACATTATGGCGATCCTGCTTTCAAGTGGGCAAAGGTTGGTTGCAAAGGAGCAGAAAGTTATCATTGTCCGATGAAGTTTTTGCCTCTTTTTGTCAACAAAATTGCTAAAAATGAATGATTTTTGTGGTTTCTCTGTTTTCTTTAGATCCAAATGGATCTAAGGAATGGTGGTCTATCTGGCCTTTCTTGCTCAACAATCAAACCAGATTTCAAGCAAAAAATCCACACAAATCAAACAAAATTCTCCCCAAAATTAACCCTAAAATCCAATTTAAGACTACTATGCATTGTAGCAGATACTCTTCACCTTCAACCCTAGATCCTAGCAAAGGCAAAGCATAAAAAAAATGAAGAGGATTAACTTGTCACACGAAGATTCATTCCCATGAGAGCGATACCATAATTTATATTCAAGCACATGCTTATGATTCAACATCTAGCACTACAATCATATTAACCCTAATCTGTCAAAGATAAAACTTACTCTCTCTCTCTCTCTCTCTCTCTCTCTCTCTCTCTCTCTCTCTCTCTCTCTCTCTCTCTCTCTCTCTCTCTCTCTCTCTCTCTCTCTCTCTCTCTCTCTCTCTCTCTCTCTCTCTCTCTCTCTCTCTCTCTCTCTCTCTCATAAAAAGTATAACAAGAATCAATCCCAACAATTAGCAAATCGAAATAATATAAAAATCCAAAAAAAGCATGAGAGATGGAGTAAGAAAGAAGAGCAAGGACATCCAATTTCAATTTGATTGATGGTTTCACCTGCTTTTTTTGAAATGAACATGTAAAATGAATGACAAAATACAACTATATATAATGAATTTTAGGGCTTTGGCCTCAAATCCTATTGGCAGGTTTCCACCCCTCTTATTATTTGAAATTTGAATTTGAAATTTGAATTTGAAATTTGAATTTGAAATTTGGGGGGAACCATGTTTTATTCTCTAACTTGACTATTAAGCCTTGCAACATTTAATTCTTGCAAAAAAGGCCTAAAATCCTTTTATTAGCTTTTAACTAATCAAATAACTATGTGATCACCGAATTGGACTTACACACAAATGGTGCCAAATCCCTCTACTTATTAACTTCTAATAAATGAATAATGTAATTAGGGTTGCCTCGATATCCGCAAACCCTCTAACATGATCACTTACCAATTTAACTGGACAACCATATCGTGTGATTGCACATTTATATGAAATTTTATTGTACATTGGAAATCATTAGGTTGCAATACCCTTGTTTTGGTCCATGTGGTGAAATAATTGGTTGCTACGGTAGTGTAGTGTGTTTAAGTGCCTTGTGTGGCTAGATGGATTGGTGCAATATAGTTTATGCTCCACTTTTACAAGTCTTAATGGCATCTAACCAACCTTTGTGGAACACAACTTGATGGATGCCAGCATCAAAGATCAGATTGTAGCAATTTTTGAACCATAACATTTGTGAAAAAATGACTTCATTTTATTCCTATGTGGGTCACAGAAGGAGTGTTATCTCATGTAATATTATGAAATGGCATGAAGTTTTGATCAATGCTCATTATATATTATTTGAAAATCAAATTTTGGAGTAGAATTAACCATCATGTTATTTGACTAGTACTGTGATCTATTAACCATATAGCAATATTTGATGGTTAGTGAAGAATATAGTTTGATATAGTTTATCTCTGTGTCAATAAGATGATGCTTGTCAACATAGATTGAATAGTCCTTATGCCTTCCAACTTAGGTAAGCAAACTATTATGGCAAATTAGGTGCATCCATATGTACATGTAATTTTATTTCTAGTTTGCTACTCATATGATAGGTGTTGTATGTAGTTAATGCATTCTTTACAATTTTGAAACTCTCCAAATCTTCTTATGGAATCATTGATAGTCTATAAATTTGTTGAGCTAGCAGAGAAAGAATTAACATAAATCACCAATGGTAGCTAGCATGGTCCATAAAGGTATATACTCTCCTAACAGTTTGTGGTAGAGGTAATATGACAACCTTAAAAATTTCTAGATCTATAGCTATTTCTTGACATGATAGTATGTCACCTAATACTGCTCCATGTGTGACCCAAATTTGGCATTTATTTGAATTTGTGGAGGTTGCAAAAACGAAACATATGACAATTCCAATTGGGCCTAAAATAATCATTTGTAAAGGCAAAAAATCATTTTCCCAAGTTTCTCTTGATATTTAAGAAGATTCAAGAGTAAAGAGATGTCTCATCTAGAAATTGACATGTTGCAAAGGCAAGAGATGTCTTAAATTAGAGGAATGATTTTAGGAGTTGTTTGAGAGATATTTGAGAGGTAATGTCTCAAGGTAGACCTACAATCTATTCATTATAAAATAGAGGTACTTCAAGCCTTATATCAAGTGAAATGCTAAAGTAGTACGAAGTTTTGTACTAGTGTTAGCAATTTGGTAGATTTTGCCATCACTTCAATTTTATACTACAAAATGGATATTTGATTTCTATTAGCTTTCAATACATGTCCCCATCTCATTGTCAATCACATTGATGTTTTTTTTTTTTCACTTGCTCTCAATGAATTTGATTTATTGATATTCAAGAACTTACTCCTTAACACTATAGTCCTTTTTAGCACACTTTTATGATGAAAACTTTGAACTTGAGATTTGTTCATGTTATCTTCGTGTGAAAAAGTAAACCCTCTTTATACCCATCTTGGCTCTATTCCCTTTCTTGTCTTTGATGAGAAATACTTCTCTGTTATTCTTTGCATTGATTGGTTGAAGCTTCTTCCTTGATGGCTTGCTAGCATATCAAAATTCCTTCCTTGCCAACTTACTATGCAATTCCTTCAAGGTACATCCCATTGATTCATAGAGTCCTTGTAATGTGTACAAAGCCTCCTTTGTTGTAGTGGCTCTCTCCAACTCCATTATGAGTTCCTTTGACAAATTCATTTTATTGATGTTTAGAGCTAGTCTAGCTCTCTTGTCATATCTAACTCCTTGTGCTTCTTGAGGTATTTCCTCAACACCAAGCACAATAATGATTAGGTCCTGCATCACGAGTAAATATATTATCCTAATATTACAAATTGACTAACTTCAAGAGGTCATTCTATCATTAGATTTTTAAAAGTATGTTGCCATGAAGAGCCATTTGACTAGTATGTTCAAAATTAGATGAATTTTGATGAAGTGAAGATGATATGCATAAGCCCTAAACTTGTGCTTCTAAACACATTAAATGTGTTAGAAAACATATGCTAACCACTTATAAGAGATCATAAAACATCAAGAAGAAATGAATTTGCAATCCTTCTACTCACTTGGCAATTCTATGAACATTGGCAATAAGAAAAATAGGGTTTTAGGCCTATTTGGAGGACTCCTCTATGACAAAACTATAATGCAAAATTGTGAAGAAGCACCAAAATAGTTTCATACCACATGAAAGTTTCATAAATTAAGAGAACCCTAAAAATGTTAACATCAAAGATCTTTAACTATGAGATTTGAAAGATGCAAAAAACTAGTGTTTAAGAAATTTTCAATGCATTAAGATCTAGCTTTTAACATAAAATGAATTTACATAAGATTGAATATTAGACTTCAGTACATGATCAATATCACATCCATGATCAGAGATACACTTTGTTCATGTACTAAAGAGAGATGAGATAGAGCTAAACAATGGAGAGAGAGAGAGAGAGAGAGAGAGAGAGAGAGAGAGAGAGAGAGAGAGAGAGAGAGAGAGAGAGAGAGAGCAGTGCTGGAGAAAAAGAATTTTAGCGTTTTCATTGGGCGACGTCTGCCCTAATTTGTTTTTGAAGGGCAATTGAAAAGCGTTGCAAAGTGGGAGAAAGAGAACCTTCTAGAAAGAGAACCGTCTAGAGAGAGAACCTTCTATATATATATATATATATATAAAACAGAGCGTGATAGAGAAGGGGGCGCGAGAGGAGCGCAGTTTTTTTTAAAAATTTAGAGTTTTTTAGGGTTAGAACAAAAAATAGCAATAATGTGAGAGGGGGGCACGAGAGGAGCGCAGTTTTTTTTTAAAAAAATTAGAGTTTTTTAGAGTTAGAACGAAAAATAGCAATAATGTGAGGAGAGAGAGAGAGAGAGAGAGAGAGAGAGAGAGAGAGAGAGAGAGAGAGAGAGAGAGAGAGAGAGAGAACAAGCAATATGTAATTGTACTCATGGGAGAAAGCTCTTGACATGTGTCAATTGGTGAGGTTTCCCAAAAGTCATGAAATGGTTGTCACGTTGACACATGGTGACCATTTGTTAAGTCGAACTAAACGTTCAATTTGGTCGACACAGCCTTTTAGATAAAAGGTTTTACCAGCCGAGTAGGTTGATCTCTGCATGTTGGTTATCTAATGAATGGATGCTTGTGTTTGACTTTACGCTAAGTTGGTTTCCATTATAATGTGAGGCATGACTAAGTAGGTTAGTCTTCACGAGTTAGCATTTGCACAAAAATGTGATGGTTTCAGTGAATAGGCTAAGTGTTAAGTTTTCAAATCGTCTTAAATTGAGTGTCCTTAAAGCGATGTGACACCCCTCAAAGAAAATAAAACAAGATATTAAAACCTTTTGTATAAAGTGTACGCAATATCTTTGAGACTCACTTGTTAGGAATGCAATAGGAAATTGATGGCAAACTTGATAAATGAATTGCTCTTGAAAAGACATTCCATTTGATACCCATATTGGCATTAAAAAATTTTCAAATTTAAAAAAAAAGGAAAGCGTTCCGGGAAACCCTAATGGGAAATCCCGGAACGCATTCCGGATCAGGGCCTGCAACTTTGGTCCCAAGTGGCATTTTGCAGGGAGGGTGCTTCCAATTGCGGGCCTAAAACTTAAGAGTGCCCATAAGCGTAAGCGCTTCCCTGAGCACTTCTACTACCGAACCCCTTTCAAATCATCCCTTCACAAATTCTGCCTATGTAGAGAAAGTGTCAATTCAGATCTTGCCCCTGTCGCCTTCACTGTTTTTCCTTTTGATTTCTGGGTTATCACTCTAACAACTCTAACAATGAGCTAGATCTTACACAGCACCAAAAGGTCTGAGTTCTATGTAAGTTTATCTGAAGAAATTGGCTGATGTTTTTCTTACTTGTTTTTCAGTTAGAGCAGTCATATCTGCGAGCCCAGTGGATCGTGGAGTCTTCGCATACACTGCCTGCCACTGGTTTGTCTTTTGCCCTTGTGCTTCTTGTCTAAGCATTTTCTTCATTGCCGTATACTTATCTTATATACATGTATTTTCGCTTCGTTCTTCTCTTTGGGTAAAAATTGCTAGGTAAACGTGAAGGAGTGGAACGAGAACACAGTATTTTTACCTCCCTTGCTCTCAACTTTTCAATTCTTGGCCCGGGATTCGCATTACTTTTGTAACCCTTAAACCTAATTTCGTTTCACTACTTTTCCGTCCTCGGCTCATTTTCTAGGTTCATTTTGGAACCCTTATCCTAATGTTATTTTAGGGTTTTTGAGTGTATATATTTTGATTTATAGCAACGGGTATTCTGCAACCAGTTAAATAGAAAAGGTAGTTCATTTTTACTATTTACTTAATGTGGGCTTTTTACATTAGGTCACTTTTCGTTTTTGAGTTTGAAAAACCTAACCCTATGTGATTACGTGGCTCACCTCATCATTCAGGAAACACTTTTTCTTCATCACTATCCCCTAGCAAGGGACTTTACGTGGGGATCTGCCAGCACTGCAGTGTTGGGGGCGCTTGGCCAAATTGACATGCCAGTTGACATCAAGGTGGGGATTGCTACAAAGCAAAGTTGTGTCCCATTCCAGAACGTTGCGTTTCAGGAGCGTTCGGACGGTTCCGGAATTCTGCAGCGTGCGGATCGGGACGCTGCAAATTAATCTTTTTTTATGTTTTTTTTGAAATTTTTTTGGAAGCATGTGTTGGGTGAGAGTGGGGAAAAACATGATGTAGGCCTGTAAAAAAAATTTCAAACACATTGCAAATTTGCAAAACAAATCAACTACTAACTGACAACTGTAAGTACTTACTACACTAACTGACAACTACTACAGACTACTAACTGAACCAAGCAATTGGGCTTTGCTGCATACCAAAAGTTAAAACTGAAGCTTGAAAGGCAATCACATAGTGCGTACTACAGTGCTAAGTGTATATGATACAAAAAATGGCGACTGATCCACATTCCATACATCCCTCATGAGAATGATCAAGATGTTTGATGTCATAAAAAAAAAAAGCTGTGATATATACAACGAGTGGGCCAATGGTCACATGAGTATGATAGATGGACAATGGACAATAGACTCATAGACCGATGAATCTTTGTGACTCGGAGGCATCATGACAAATGGGGATTCCTCCTCATCGTTGTCACTGGTAGATAAGTAGGAATATAAGGAATCCTCCTTAGGTATGTGCGGCTATGTTTGCAAACCTCTGCCTCTGCCTCTGCCCTTGCGGTTGCCCCTACCTCTGCCTCTAGATCTACCAATGCCTCATCGGGCCATTGCTCCCTCTGCTTGTGATGCTGCCTCTGGCTCGACATAAAGAAGCGTGGAAACATGCAATCACTCTCTCCCTAGCAACTGTCTGGCCAATCTTAGCAACATGAATCACTCAAAATGATGCACTATAGCCTCCAAACAAAGCAAGGAAAAAAAGGGTGAAAAAAAGCTCCAAGAAGTTGCTTTGCTTGCAAATCCCCACCTAATCGCTGTTGCCCACTTCTGAGTGCTAGATTCACCTTGCACAAGGCCTCCACATAGAGTGCTCACACTACGCATTTGGCCACCTACTTCTCCCTCCACAAGCTTCCCTTCTTTGCAATGTTTCACTGGCTCGTTTTGTACGTCGCGTTTGAAATGCGTTTGAAAGGACTGGTTCTGGTTCAAAACAGGAATTCTTTTAAGGTTTTTTATTTTATTTTTAAAATGTATTTTTGAGGGTTTTTGGGGTTTACACATGTCATAGAAAGTCTGGTAACAAGTAGATACATCCAATTTCATGAGAATGCTCTAGAGAATGCAATTTCAAGAGGAGAAGCTGTGTATGGTGACTATGGTCACTTTCCTTAGTCAATTATTGATATTGTCATCATTCAACCCTCATGGCTACTAGATAGGTTATTACTAATTAGGTTGCGAGATTCAGTTCATGCCCATTGCCAGTACAAAGCTTATGGCCCTTGAGATTTGAGAAATCATGCAACATGCTTAAAAGTTAAGTCACGACTCACAGCCTAGTACCTATAGTAAGTACTAACTTCTAAGACTTAAGTACAGGACCCAGTTGCAATCAGGAAGTATGCAAAGACACGACCATCATGATTCATCGTCTAAGATCTTTAGAGTCTTGTAACTTGTAACTTGTAAGATCCAAAAACTTACCACTAACTTACTACTAAGAGAACAAGAAGTTTGGCTCTTGAGGGCTCAGGGTTTGCATACCCATTGCAATTTGCCTCATGGTAATTACTAATAGCCTATAGGTGCTTGATAACGTGTCAATGTTACAATCACACTTTCTGTATTGCACGCAACACATCACAGTCTCAATTTTCAACATCCAAGAACTTCCAAAAATTATAAATAGTAACTTTTGAATTGTAATTTGTGATTTGTTACTAGTTAGAACTTAGTGCCAACTTCCAAGTGGTCAATGGAAAGTAAAAGCAATGATGCTGCATAAATAACAAGAGTGTCAAGTGTGGCCTCAAGGCTCAAGCCTGAGGCCTCATGAGTCTGAAGTCAACCGTCATATGTAATATGTATAACTACTATGCCAAAGCCTAGAGAATGCCACTATCATCTATGCTGAGTACTGAGCAATAAGTGCCCCCCTCATCTAGGCTCTAGCCTCTAGCTGCCCACCTCGGACGCTGTCGTCGTGGAGGCATTGGCATGTCCTCAGACTCAATGTCATCCTCCCCATCATCAGAGTCACCCTCATCCTCCTCATCCTCATCCTCATCTGATCCCTCACCCTCAGTGGCGGATTCCTCATATTAGTCAGAGCCAGAGGGACTCTCAGAGGTGTCTGAGACTGCTGCATGGCTCGGGCCCTCTCCTGCGCTCCTGGTCCTGCGTGTTGCAGCTCGAGTGGTAGGCCCTGCGCAATGCACACAAGGAAATTGGAATCAGGACTTAGGCTCGACATGTCACATTACTTTTAACTTACAATTTACAATTTACAATCTATTAATCTACTATCTAGTATATCTACAAAACTTCAAAGTACTAAAAGCCTACTAATATAACGCAGTGAATCGGGGAATCGGGCATCGAAATCAACTTGCAGCTGCTAAGGCCTCCCGATGGAGTAGAGCATAGACATCCTCCTCCCCCTTGTGATCTTGGTGGCAAGTTTGGAACCCTTGCCACATCAATCTCATCGGGATTAACCTACGAAAATTGAAAATAAACCAAGATTTCGATTCTCAATAGTAAGTCCTAGTAAACGATTCCAAAAAAAAAATAGCAAATGTAGACGTTGAAACTTGAAACTTGAAGCCTGAAGGTTCTTAGTGTAGACTCTACTATCTAGACAAATGGTGGTAGATACTAGATTGTATAGAATTCAGATTAATCATTACCTATACGGGCTCCCCGGTCTCTCTTAGCTTCTTCACAAGCCGTAGGTTGGCATGCACATACACCAACCTCTCCAGCTGCGCAGTAGAAAGTCTGTTCCTCCTCTTTGTATGAATCAGAGAGAACACACTCCAATTTCTCTCACATGCAACTGCTGAGTCTGAAGCTGCTCTCTCAGCCTATCGATAAACTCATAGAGAAGGCCTAATGTGGACCCCTCTCTATCAGTAAGATGCAGCACACTATAGATAGGTTGCATGGATATGACAATGGCACGTGCATCATCCCAAAATGAAGTCCCCATCACGATGGCCTCAAATCTCCTAGCCCTGACCTCTGGTGATGGGCCCCACTCTGCCCAATCGGGTGAAACCACTGTCATCCTTAGGCTTCCATGCACTTTTATGAGCCGCACCAAAACAATGAACATATAGGCAAATCTTCGTGCCTGATGTGGCATAACCTGAATTAAGGGTGACGTGATCCCATAAGGGATCCCGTTGTCTGGGCATAGCTAATAGCTATCTAGTGTCAACAAAACAATAGTAGTAAATTCAGACTTCAAATTAAAAACTAATCCTAATTTCTAAAACGGTAAACCTAAGCTCTAACGTCACTCTAGCTCAAGCCTCAAGGCTCACACACACACACACTCTCCCTCTCTTTCTAAATTCTCACACAGTGCACACACACACACTCTCTCCCTCTCCTCTCACACACACTCACACACTCTCCCTCTCTTTCAAAATTCACACACACGTCACACTCTCCCTCTCCTCTCTCTCTGACACACACACACTCCCTCTACTTCAAAGTTCACACACACACTCACCACGCACACACACACTCACACTCCCTCTACTTCCACACACACTCCCTCTCTTTTACATTCACACACACAAACACCCCCTCTCTTTACACACACACACACACACACACATCAATATCTCTCTCTCAACACAATCACAAGTTACAACACACACTCACAACACAATCACAACACAACACACAACACACACTCACAAGTCACAACACTCTCTCTCTCTCTCTCTCTCTCTCTCTCTCTCTCTCTCTCTCTCTCTCTCTCTCCCCTACCTTGCAGGCATAAAAGGGGAGGAGCTCCCAATTACCATTCACTCTATCTACCTAGTAGAACGTGGATGGTAATGAACATAGCTAAGATAGTGCTAGGGTGGGGTAGTAGAAGGCCAGAGAAGGCCAAAGGTGTTGACGATGGTATGGGAAGTCGTTAGGGCTGGGGATCTCGCTTGGTATCAAGTCTTAGGCCTAGGGCACGGAGGGTGGATTTGGATTGGATCTTATGTCAGGGTGGATTGTGAGCATTCGGTTTCTTGTGGTGACCGGTACTTGGTGACTTCCTGTTTGTGAAGTATGTAACACCAATAGTACGACCAACTGTATGGGTCTACCTTCATTTGCATGATGCGGCAACAATGGTACACTTTAATTGCATTATTACATTTTCCAAGTAGACACGTTTTGAATGTAAATAGTTAGTATTGCCATGAACTTTACCTGCGAAGAGAGCATTTTGTTATGATTATTATTTTGATGCTAGTCAAAAACCTTGGAAAGCATTGATGTGCAAGAGTTTTATGATATGCATAAAGAGACCTTAACCTTGAACCCTAGATCTGTTAGAAAACCGACTTGCTCATACAAGTAACCCAAGACAATATTCCTATTGTGATGAAACAATACCCAAACCAGAGTTGCAGTGGATCGCGATCCGCTGCAAAAACGTTCCAGATCGCGCGATCCGGAATGTCAGTGATCCGCGACCCAGATCGTATTTTTTTGTGGAAAAATGGCCATTTTTTTTATGGTAGTTTAATACTAACTAAACCCTAATTGGATGGTGGGCATGATGGAATGATTACAATCCAAGTTTGGAGTTGAAACAACTATAAACTTTGTTACAAATGGCATATGAAAGAAGTTTAGAGACTCCCGACACAAAGAACTCACACACACATGACCGTTAGAAGGGATGCTTGTACTTATGCTGGTGAAATGGGAGATTATGCTTCATAATTGTTGTCGGTTTGCTGCCATGTAATACGGTTCCGTGTGATTTTATTTCACATAATACAGAAATAGAGATGTTCAATAAAGAATCACTTAATGGCCCAAAATTGGACCTCACTCCTCTTGGAACTCCGATCAAACTAGATAAGTGAATTGCTTGAAAACACCTTTAATCTGATGCCAATATTGGCACCCAAAAAAATAAAAAATTGCGTTTCGGAAAACCCTAATTGGATTTCCCAGATCACGTTCCGGATCGCATTTCATAATGCGTTTCGGACCTGCAACTCTGAGCCAAACACATGAGAGAGAACACAAGTGATGAGAAACTCCAACTATGTCCCATTGCAAATGAGCTAGGGCGCACAACATACGTATAGACTTTGGTCTATGCCAAAAAGAAAAAGCAGCCTAAAAGCAATTGCCTAATTGATGTCTAAATGTAAGGTAAAAGCACCAACACCTATCTATAGCAAAAAACTTGTGCTCCAAATCAAGAACTAGAATCTTGAACTTGTCTAACTATAGTCTAACTTGACTTTTCCTAAATATAAGGGCCCCTAGAATTAGCATGCAGGCATGGCCCAATAATCCTAATTAATCCTAGATGACAACATTTGGGATAACAATGTGAACATTAACTAACACTCTCCCTTAATGTTTAAATTGTCAAGAACTATGCGTAGCACAAGTATGCATGTGTATCCATGACGACCATGTAATGAGGATCCTCAATTCTGACGTAGAATCCATGATCAACTCTGATCTCAAGGTCTTCATTACTCGAAGTAGAACTTCCTTCGTATGATGATGTAGAATTCCTTTGAATGTCAATCCTTTTCATATGAACCTGCTTCATATGACTTCCCAAGGTCTTGCTTTTGTCTTCATGTCCCTTTAGTGCATATGTGTGACCACGATGAGTGCAACATACCACCCGATTCCTTGGCTTCCTTTGAATGAAAGAGCCTTGATGCCCCTTGAATCAAATTATGTAAACATGATTAACTTTGCCATAACCTTGAGAACTTTGCTTGAAGATCGACTCCCTTGGTCTTTTTGAACATCTTCCAAGCTACCACAAATATGTAAGGATCTCATCAACATCTATAAAGAAAAGCTAATCATCCTCTTTGACTACCATAGCAACCATCATGACAATCATAAATAGGAAATAGATTTATAAATGTCAACGTCAAATCTCATGCATCAACACCCACGTTAGAAACTTGTACGTCATAAGTAGTTCGCTCCACTTGTGTCGATTGAATCGAATCCATTTCAATTCTCCTAGTACTCTCATAAATTACCACCTCCAACAATGATACAAATAGAATGTCACCGTGAACCCAATCTAATATGCAAGTAATAGAGCATCCCCGATAGAAAGATAAAACATATACAATACTTCCTCACACAAAGTAACTGTTACTCCCCGTCAAATACTTTCTCACACAAAGTACTTGACATTATCTTCGCCATGGAATCTCCTACCTCTATCTCACACACAGTGTCACTTGCTCCAAACAACTTTCCAAGCTAGAAAGCATCTCATAATGACATCTATTTATCTTGACACTATGTCATATGCAAACTTCCCAACTGGTGTATGTCGATCTTCCTTGAAGAAACCTCCTTCACTTAAGAAGACTTCATATCGATTTTCTAAGGTTGATCAATAAACTGTCAATTCATAGAAATGAACCCCGTTGTTTTTCTTGAGGCTAAACAACCACCTGTGCTGTTGTTGATTTTCAACGGCTAATCAACAACCTTAGCTTTCAAATCTTATTAGAAACAATAGAATCTACCACCTGATAGAATATGAACTTGGATAGATTCAAGAATTTGAAGAAACAACTTTTCTCCAACTCAAAATACATCTTCCTAGAAGAATTGATCTCACTTGGCATCACCACATGAACAATCAACTATGACTTGGATGGTATCCAGGAATTAGTTGACAACCACAACAAACAATCACTTCGATTAATCATAAATCTCAAGTGAGATAGACAAGACAATTTTTACCACATAAGCAAGCTACTATGGCTTGGATAAAAACCAAACCGATTCAATGTAGAATGACAAGACCACAACTTGCCACACCTAACTATCACTTGTAACAATGAACTTATTATTTGCCACCATGATAAGAAACTGTGAATCAATGAAACATCCTCTTGAATATCGATTTACTTATATAGACCCGTAGTCTATACTTCTCATGCAAGTCCCTCTTAGAGCTCACACCTTGTTGATTCCAACCTCGACAAAACCTTGTCCAATCTTAGAACTTCGGAAATTGATTTTCCTTCAGTATGCTGGTTGGTAGCTGCTTCTGCAGCTTCAATGACACCATGCTTGCTGATTCCCTTCTCCTGCCATCTCCCTCGCTGTCCCTTGTTTCATGTAGTTTTCCTTTTCCTGTGAGTTGACCCTTCCACTTTGCCTTGTAGTTGCATGAACCTACTTACATGTAGCTTCAACAACCTGTCAAGGTCCTTATGCAACAACTTTAGCTATCCTTCAATGTTCTTGATCTGATCATTCTTGTGAATCCCTTCTCAACCTTGCACCCTAATTGCAAACAACTCCTAGTCGTAATGCTGATCCTAACTCCTGAGACCTCCTTCAACATGCATCAAGGTTCTTCCCCTTCCTAAACCTCAATGATCTGCTACTAAAGACAACAATTGCATCCTAGCAATTTGTGCATGTCCATGCTTCCTTGCATGTATACCAATTACTTCCAACAGTGATTGACAATCTGTAGCGATCCACCAATAGTGTTCTGATCATTAGCAACCTATCTCCAACATGCAACAATAGCTCTTTAACACAAGCAATTCTTGGCCAATGTTTCTTGGTTCTTCACGATCTGTAGAAAACTTCAACCAGATCTGAAGCTAATCTTTTCCTTGGCACGCGTGTTGTTTTCCAGCAATTAAATCTGTCCTCCTTCCAGCAGCGATCTGATTCCTGCAACAGTCTGGTCTGATTTTTCCAACAGCGATCTAATCCCAGTCAGTCTCAGGCAGCGATCAGGTCTCCAGCAGCCAACGATCTGATCTGGTTTCCTGATCCAACGAACTGACAGCAGCAGGCAGCAAACAGGTAATCAGGTCTGATCCAGCTCAGCAAATAGGTCCAACAGCGATCAGATACTGTAGCTTCTACATTGTGCTCATAACAACGTTGTCTCCATGCTTTGCTGTCCTACAGCAACTTGAATTCCAAGGCAGATTTCATAATCTCCTCTTGTATCACAACCCTCTCCGCGTAGCACTAGCTAGATCTTCTCACAAAGCTTCCACCGTTGTAGATGAAGATTAAACTTTGAGAGCTGGCTAGGGACACCACCTCCACACCTTGAAGATGGTCGAATCAACCTGCATATGATGATTGACTCGTTTGTTGAGTACCTCCTTGTTCTCTCAAATCTTGAGCCATGCTTTGATACCATGTTAGAAAACCGATTGGCTCATACAAGTAACCCAAGACAAGATTCCTATTGTGATGAATTAATAGCCAAGAACATGAGAGAGAACACAAGTGATGAGAAACTCCAACTATATCCCATTGCAAATGAGCTAGGGCACACAACATACTTTTAGAATCTGGTCTATGCCAAAAAGAAAAAGCAAAAGCAAAAGCAGCCCAAAAGCAATTGCCTAATTGATGTCTCTATATAAGGAAAAGCACCACCACTTATCTATAGCAAAAAACTTGTGCTCCAAATCAAGCACTAGAATCTTGAACCTGTTTAACTATAGTCTAACTTGGCTTCTACTAATTATAGGTAAAGGCCCCTAGAATTAGCACGTAGGCATGGCCCAATAATCCTAATTAATCTTAGATGACAGCATTAGGGATAACAATTTGAACATTAACTCTAACAAGATCTTGTATCCTCAGCATTGAACCTTGAATGCTGAATGCTAAATTTTGAACACCGAAAGCCAATGTTTGCGCACTTTATGAAAAATTCATTGTTACAAAGGAGAAAAAAATGCTAGCATTGTATAAAAGGGAGTCTTGAATATGTACCTTCACCCATGATTAGAAGGTTCGAAAACCGAAGAAATCAAATTATAGAACTCCACACCTGATAGCAACTTGCTTTTGATTTAAGATGAAATGAAAAGCTAAAATGACCAAGCTTACACCTTTTTACATGATTTCCCTCATCATCTTCTAGATGCCATTGGATCCGGAGCCCAGATTCAAAGGCTTAGAACATAATGCCTATGCAGGTTACCCCTTGGAATTTACCAACCGAATCTCCTCACCAGTTGCCTCCAATCTTCAGCAAATATGGAAAGTAGTGCAGCCTCAAATCTTCTTGGCAACAAAAGAAATAGAGCAATAGGGGCTTATATTGCTCTCATCTGGTGTTGCTGGAGGTCATGAAATTCAAAAGGTTCTCCTGTCATCGTTGCTAATGGGAGAGAAAGGGAACAACCCTAATGTGAAGTACAAAAAACTTGAAAAGCCTGTGACAGTAGCTGGATTGCATCCTATGCTGGCACATTTAGAATGAGCGTTTCAGGTTTTCCTTGTGTGTGGTTTTTCTAAAATTTAGTTTTTTCGTGTGGATTTCCAGCTTTATTTAGGTTGTTGTTGCCAACTATTACCATAGTGATTATAGGTATTGAGGAATGGGTTAATGGCTTGCCCGTGTTGCTAATGTAACTCAAAAAGGGCTAGGAGTCCGAACATGTGGGGGTGACCCTAGGCTTTACAATCTACTTGCTAGATAACCAATTACAACCACATTCACAGATTGCATAACAACATCCTTGAGAGTCTATGCTCTGGGGAGAACTACATTGCGTAAAAAATGTCTATGACGTCTAGATAAGCCAACATTTAAGGTCCATTTATCAAACCTCGAAGATGTATACATTCATGCCAATCCATTATGAACAAGAAAGAGCTTTATAAGCCGACAGGTAAGATCGATCTATCAAAGCTCAAAGATTTATTCGTTCATGCCAATCCATCCTTTGAAGATACCCCATTTGTTATGCAAAAGTTTCAGTTGCCAAATATCAAGCTTCCGTTAAGAATGTAAAACCATAGCCCTTTGGACATCACAAGCTAACTAGCAAAAACATGATCTCGGCACTTCAACATGACAAAGATATGACTCATGGGCCATTACTGTCATATCCATGGAGCTAGTAGACATACACCCGACCCTTTTTGAGGTGCCTTAGCAACAAAGTCAAGCCCAAAATCCGTTTCTCAAGGCCTAAGTCCACTATGGCGATAGCCATGATGACATTCATATTTGCAAAAGTCGAAAAGTGGCACTAATAGATCGTATTTCAGGATCATTCAGATAGCTTCTCAGGAAATTCTGGTGAAAAGGTGGTTTGGCGGATTGCAGAGTCTGAATTTCAGTTATAAAGAAAATGGCATTACCAGATCTGAATTTTGTACTGAGAGGACCAGATGGCTTGTCTTTGCTTATTGGTCCTCCTTTTGTTGGAGAACCAAGAACAAAGGTTGAAAAATTACCTTGTAGCACAATAATTTTCAGTGATGATGGGAGTAGGTTTGCTGTAAGCACTACTGAAAAGATAGTTATATACGATTCAAATTTGGTGAAAGATATCTGCTCCTTTGCAGTTTCTAGTGCAGTTGCCATTTCATTTTCTCCCTGTGGAACATATATTCAGAGCTTTCAAAAGGCCTCTGGAGATCAGAAGAATTTTACGATATGGAATATCAACACTGGGGTGGCTGTGTTACTTCAGTCCAAGAAAGCATTCTCAAAATCTTCCTGGCCACTCATCCAATTTAGTCAAGATGAAACTGTAGCTTGCCAACTGGTGACAAATGAAGTGCATTTATTCGACGCAAAGGACTTTTCAAAAGGCATAGTGGATCGATTACGTTTCCCTGGAATTGATGGCTTACAACTTTCTAGAGCACCACCTTCTCATCTTGCTACTTATGTTCGAGAAAATAAAGGTGCACCTGCAAGTGTTTGTATCTTTTCTCGGTTGCATTTGGCTTCAAGCCAGCCTGTTGCACGTCGGAGCTTTTTCAAGGCTTCTACTGCCAATATGATGTGGAATCAGGGATCTACTGCATTATTGGTAGTTGCACATTCGGATGTTGACAAAACCAATAAAAGCTATTATGGAGAGAGTCGAGTACATTTTCTAACCACAGATGGGAGTCATGAAGGATCTGTCCCTCTCAGTAAGGAAGGCCCTGTTCACGATGCTCAATGGTCTCCCACAGGAAAAGATTTTGTGGTGGTATATGGGTTCATGCCAGCAAAGGTTACCTTATTTGATACTCATTGCAATCCATTATTTGAATTTGGAACTGGGTCTTATAACACAGTTAGGTGGAATCCTCATGGAAGGTTTGTCTGTCTGGCTGGGTTTGGAAATTTACCTGGTGACATGGCATTTTGGGATCGAAATACTTTGAAACTTCTTGGAACAACCAAAGCTTCTTGTTCAGTATCAAGTGAGTGGTCAAGTGATGGTCGCTATCTCATGACAGCAACAACGATGCCTCGCATGCAAGTAGACAATGGCTTCAAAGTTTTCAAATATAATGGATCACTTTATTTTGAGAAAAAGATTGATAAGCTCTATGAGGTGCTCTGGAGACCTGCAGTGTTAGGGACATATCCTGACAGGCCTCCATCCCCAAGTACTGTTAATGGCTCAGAACAAGGTTCACAAAAGGGCACGATGAGTGCAAAGGCAACTGTCAAGCCTGCAGCTTATCGTCCACCACATTCTAGTCACACAGCTGCTGTAAGAGCTCAACTTTTTGGAGAAGATCCTGAATCTTCAGGAGAATTGAGTAAGAGTGCTTTGAAAAATAAAAAACGGCGGGGGAAACAAAAGGAGAAGAAGGAGGTGCCTGATTCTGAGTCTGTTGATATGAATGCTGCAGTTTCTGAACTTAATGAAAAACTTGAGTCAGTCTCTGTATCTCCTAACTCAGAAACAAGAAACTGAGGGCTCTTCACAAAAAGCTCCGACAAATAGAAGATATCAAGAGTAAATTGCTCAAACAGGACATTCGTCCCTAACTCCTTTTCAACAAGAAAAGCTCAATCAAGAATTGGCTTTGCGAGAGGAGATAAGGCTGCTGGAGTCTAATTTAGCTCTGTGCACATCACTTACTTCTGCGGTTGCTGGGATCAATTTAGTGTAATGGACCACTCCCATTAAAGGAGGTAAATTTTTTACATTCTTACTTTTTGAGAGAACCCTAGTGCTTCTTTGAACAATCACCATGGGGAGAATTTTAGCCATGAAATTGGTATAAGTGATCGTGAAGCATCCAACATGGACACGATTCTCTATATCAATTATGATGTATTTCCTTCAATTTTCTTGATTTGTAGTGCAACCAAGACAATTGGTTATGTGTAGATCTTGGTTGTAGAGTTCAAATTGCAGTTAATAAGATCCAGTGATGATCACACCATCCTCTCACTAGCATTTAGGATTTATTGCTCAGGATCATGTAGGAAGTAATATTTCACAGTTTACAATACTCATTTTTTCCTTTCCTGTGCAATTATCATATTTGACTTCAAGTGCTATTATCACATGTGAGCTTAGGCATGCTTCAGTTGATGATAAGTGAGCTGCACTTGTGTCTACTAGCGTTTCTCTTTTTGTGTATCTTTGACCTGTGATGTCGTATCAAGACCATCTTTCAACTGGTCTCTCTTTCTTCCCCCTTCCTCCCCCCCCCTTCCCCTTCCATAAGCACTCAACCTGTTGACTTAAGTTTATGCGGCCAGTTTCAATTAGATCATGCCTCGAATCACTGCATCTTGATTCTGTGGGACTTCAGTTCCTTAGTCTTAAAAACTAATCAGACCATACTTAAGCAGTCCAAAGGAAGTATTTGGAGCTGCAGTCAATTGGTTGGCTTCTCTTCTTTAAGATGACACATCAGAACTGCATGCTACATCTTTAGAGCTGAATGTGAGAGTGCTTGTGAGGTCTTGTTTCTTGTTTGTAAGTTCTTTTGTAGCTGATACAAAGAAGTAATTTCTTTCACTTCAAGTAGATGCACACTTACTTTTGCTGAAGGTTACTAGAGGCAGATAAGGTGAATGGATTACCTCCTCAAAAGATTGCTCTTTCAGGGGCTGTCTGCAAAAGTTTTAGCTAGCCATTTTTATCTAGCAGGTTATATATGACGCCATCTTCTTCGAGGAAAGATTCATGCTTTATCTATGTTGAGGAAGGGATAACAAGCAAGCAAAGGAGGTCACAGAGTTTCATAGTGACAAAGGACATACAGCACATTCTGGAACGTACTGTTCGGAATGTATTTTTTTTTATCCAATTGTTTTTTTTGCATGATTATAAATTTGTTCTTAAGCAAATACGATTTTTAAAAAAAAAATTTCTGGCCACGTTCTGGAATTGAATGCGTTCCGTTCTGCAACGGGCAACTATGAGGCACACATAGGGCACCCAAATGAGCAAGAACCGAGTGATTCTATGAATTTGAGATCTGGACGAGCAGTGACTTGTGCTTCCTCTATCTTGGAAATATATGAATGACACCCTTCTGAGTTTGCCAGTGAGCTTTGCAACAAATTTTTGTAGTCATCAACGCAGCAAATGGCACAGGATTCCTGGATACTGCAGTCCCCATAGCGAATATATCTGGGAATTGAGCACCGAGCAACTAGATTGCAGGTCCAATTGCAAAGAGATCACTTTCTCAAAAACTGACTGGGATGATGTTGTTACATGCTTGATGAATATGTAGAGCCAGTTGCAATTGGTTTTGAAAAGTCTCAAATTTTTTTTGATACTAACAATCAGGTGGAAACAATGATGAAAGGGGTTGAAGAAGTAAAATTTGAACTGAAAGGCATGACTGAAAATCATAGTCCAAGAGAGGAAGAGCACAAATGGTTAAGTATGAATACATGATGAATATGTAGAGCCAGTTGCAATCCGTCTTGAAAAGTCTCTCAAAATGCTCTTGATAAACAATCAGGTGGAAGCAATGATGAAAGGGATTGAACAAGTAGATTCCAACTGAAAGGCATGATTGAAGAATCATAGTCCAAGAGGGGAAGAGCACAGGTGGTTAAGTATGAATATGGCAAAAAAATTCACTATAATAATGAGGGAAGAAAATGAGTAGAAGCTTAGGGCTCCGAACTTAAATCCCTAGAATAACGAGCGAATGAGTAGTAATATAGGGCTGTTAAGTTCTCTTAACTTCATATGTATTGGTGCGCCTATCTAGGATTATAAGTACATCGAGCAGGTAGACAACAATTCCTAGGGCAGGAAGCTGTGAAGTAGCCGTGTATGCATGTCCTTGAATGTCATTGGCAACTTGGCATTAAGTACATCTGTGCTCTAAAGATTGCCACTTTCCAACAATGCATACCTGAAATTTTGAAGTGACATTGTTGTGGTATCCTTGGATGTAATAGTTTCATGAGAAATATATTGTTCTCTCTTTTGAACAAATCATCATCAGTTTGCTCCTATACTAAGCACATTTTCAGTTCAATATGTACTCATATGTTAACATTGGTCTTGATCGTACTGAACAAAAAGTTTGCAAAATTGTTAAATTTACACAAGCTAGTTTGCACCATTACCACTTGTAAATAACTTTGAGGCCATGTGGTGGGATGTCACACGTGCCAAAAGCATAGGATATCTTATATTAAGTCAAATCATTAACCTAGCTTTGGAATGGTACCTTTGGGATATGTCCAAAGAGTGCATAGATGGGGTAGAGAAAAAGTAGGAGCTAAAAATAGCATTTTTCTCATTGTTCCTGGATTTCGAGGCATTGACCCTAAATAGGGTGGATCAAGTGGATCTTTAGGTTAGATGTTAGGGTTAGGTTATGATGAATGCATAGAAGCCCTAATATGCTCAGATCCAAGCTCTACATGTATAAATATGTGATGGAATTTTCATCCAATTATGAGCAAAATCGAGATTTTCCTTCATGACTAGTTTGAGTCTATGATTTGATTGATGAATGCTATTGGCATAGGATTTTTTTTTATGATTGAATGAGTTTGGAGTTGCAGGTACAGTACACAGGCAACAACAGGCCGTGCTTTCACACGTGTGAAGAGTTTTGGAGCTAATTCATGGAGTTCAAGCCAAGATAAGCTAGGAATCAATGCATTGATTAGTAATCTAGCTTCTAGATCTTGTTTGGATCTTAAGTAGGTGCTTTCTCCATCATTTCTAGGATCAAATGGGATTATTTTGTTGCATTTTTAACATGGTATCAGAGCCATGCCAAGAAATGAGCTTCACTTCATGCTAGAATCATAAATTTTGATGCAATTCAAGCATTGATTGCTATCTAGACATAATCTATGAGTAGTACCTTCAATTCTTGATCAATTTGAGTGAAGAGAGATCCAATGGTTTTTTATTTACAGGCTTTTTAGCTTCAAAATCCGAGTTGTGGTCATTTCTTATCATTGGATCAAAATAGCAAGTGTTTTGCACTTTCATCATATTGATGCTACTCGATATGCACTTTCATCATATTGATGCTACTCGATTTGTGGAGTCTATCACAAGGAATAGTTTTCAATCAATCAAAAGGAAGGTAGATCCTTGTCTTTGGTATTCTAATAGGTCATTCTTAGACTTATTGAGGTCTTAGAAATTCAATTTTGGGGTCAGCCCAAAGATTTTGATAAGTGATCATCAAGAAATGTAATTCCAGTCAAGATTGTGTTCAATTTTTTGCTTGATTTGTGAGATAGTTTGGATTGATTATTGCATGATGATTCAACCTGATCTTGTAGGAATGATTTGAAGAGGCATTTATGTGCATATGATTTCTTTTGGTTCAGGTTAGGTGAATCTTATATCCTTGTGAAGTCGAGATCAAGGAGGAGGCAATTCTAGATCCATTTTTAATGCAAATTCAAGCTAGTTCAATTTTTGTTGACATTCATAGATTTGATTTGGCTTAAGATCAGGTAGGATCTTATTGAGAGGTCAAGTTTTGAGCTTTCTCAAGTCCCTAGGTAGTGGGATAACTAGACTTTCAATCATTTCTATTTTGCATCTATTCTTGTGATCAAGATCTTGTTTAAAGATAGATGGCTTCAATGAAGGCATATCTTTTGAATTCACATGATAGATTGAATGCTTCTAATTATTCAATTTGGAAGCTAAGAATGGAATCAATTCTTATTTTACAAGATCTAATGGATATAGTGAGTGGTGAAGAGGGTGAGCCCATTCACCCTCAAGAAGCTGCAAAATACAAAAGGAGGTGCAAGGTCTCCATTGTATAAAAATGAATGTAGCTAATGAGCTTCTTAAGGAGGTAGGTGCTTGCACCTCGGCTCAAGAAGCATGAGAAACTTTTCAAAAGATATATGAATCCAAGAATACTTCAAGGTTGCTATCCTTGAAGAATCAAATCCTTCAATGTTTTCAAGCTAAAGGAGAGAGTGGACATTCATATGTGTTGAGAGTTAAGGACTTAACCAAGAAGCTTGCTTACATAGGAGATTCCATTAAGGAAAGTGAACTTGTTCATCTAACCTTGAATGGTTTGTGTGTGGATGTTAGCCGATTCTCTAGTGGCGAGCCAAGCTGGAGACATAAGTTATCTCTCACCCATGACCGAGGAGGTCTCAGAAGAAGTTGAGAGCCGAGGAAATACTGGCTAGGAAGATAGTGATTAACTATGTGAGTCTACATGTGTATCTCAAAGAAGGAATGACCATGTAGGAGCTAGTAACATTTCCTTGAATAGTTGTAATAAATGTAGACCCCCCTTAAAATAGTAAGAGTGAGCCACCTTTTGATGGCGACCTCTAGTGGAAGGGCAAATTCCACATGTAATTTCTAATTTAGTGGAATTGCCACATGGGCTCCACATGGGCAGCCCTCTTGCTTATTTAAGGGCCCCCCTCTCTTGTGAGAAAGCTTTTGATTGTATTTTCAAGTTCTCTTGAGCTAATAAAGAGGATACTCCACGAGTTCTTGAAGATCACTAAGCTCCTTGTTCAAGGCAATGATCTTGAGTGATATTTCTATGAGCATGTTTGATTCTTTGCTTGTGGATTAACTAGGTTCTTGTTTTTTGTTCTTGCTTAGTTGTGGATTAGCTTCAGTTCTTGCTTGTGGAATCTTGTAGAAATCAACATTCAAGTAAACTATAGAGGCTAGAAGTGTGGTATAAATCTTGCATAGTATTGACATTCTAGTTCTTGATGTTTTTGGATAATCTAGGCATCAAGTAATGTGTGTTTCTTGATTCTTAGATTGTTAAATGCTGCTAGGAATCTTGTTTCTTGTTTCTTGAATCTTGTTTTAGTTTTAGTAGCTAATCTAGTTCTTGATTGTTCTTTGATTCAGTAGTTAGTAGCAGGATCGCTCTCTGTGCTGAACGTTGGTCTGCTTGAGCTGTAGATGGTTGCATGGCTAGTGTATGCATGTAGCTGAGTACCGGATTTGAGTTACCCACTGACAGGCTGGGAAATACGTAATACATCATTGAATATTGCTTCTGCTCTGCAACCGTTCTAATAAGAAGAGTAATCACAAAGAACCATAACAACAGAAACAATCCAAGAGAGATAAGCCACAAAAGAAAGAGAAAAAATGTGTTCACAGATTCAGTGAATCTGT
Source organism: Diphasiastrum complanatum (assembly GCA_029204225.1). Taxonomy (NCBI): domain Eukaryota; kingdom Viridiplantae; phylum Streptophyta; class Lycopodiopsida; order Lycopodiales; family Lycopodiaceae; genus Diphasiastrum; species Diphasiastrum complanatum. Next base: position 36,495,870 of record CM055108.1, on the reverse strand, counting down.
GAACATTTGGCCTCGTTCCACAGCTACACACACGCTCAACCAAACCATATCTCAATCTCCTGTGTTGCGACACCATCGTCTGAGAGCTCCTACACATTCATTGCCGAGCTCATCACTTCGGTCTTAACCGAAGTCTTGCTCGTTTCTCAACCGGAGTCTCATGATCCTCACCACGACGAGCTCCACAACTCAAGTCTGGACCGGACCACTACCTCATACCTCTCGACCAAACCACAACTTCACGATCCTAACATGTCCTGAGTTACACCTCAACCACCGCTAATCGTTCAAAACTTGAACCGAGTCATAACTCCACATTTAGAACGAACATCTCTTTGACATCTCGACCGAAGGAAACCGTCACATCTCAACCGGACCGTTCAGTCCAAATTTCAACCAGAGTGCTTAGTCAAAACTCGACCGGAGCACTGTCATCAATTCTCAACCGAAGCATTTCGCTCGCATCTCAACCAGAGTGCTCAGTAAAAACTTGACCGGAGAACTACCATCACGTCTCAACCGGAGTATTTCGCTCACATCTCAACCGGAGTGTTCAGTCCAATTTCGACTGAAGCACTCTGCTCAGATCTCGACCGAAGCACTTCTGTCAGATCTCGACCGAAGCATTTCGTTCAGATCTCAACCAAAGAACTCTCCTCAGATCTCGACCGGAGCACTCTGTTCAGATCTCGACCGGAGCACTCTTCTCAAATCTCAACCGGAGCATTGCCATCATTTCTCAACCGGAGCATTTCGCTCGCATCTCAACCGGAGTGCTCAGTAAAAACTCGACCGGAGCACTGCCATCACATCTCAACCGAAACATTTCGCTCACATCTCAACCAGAGTGTTCAGTCCAATCATTTTTAAGCACTTCTGTCATATCTCGACCGAAGCATTTCGTTCAGATCTCAACCGAAGAACTCTCCTCAGATCTCGACCAGAGCACTCTTCTCAAATCTCAACCGGAGCACTCTGTTCAAATCTCAACCGGAACACTGTTCTTGAATCTCAACCGGAGCCGGACTCCTGTCAAATTTCAACCGGAGCCGGAGCCTCACTCAAGTTCCGACCGATGCACATCCGTCCTTGACCGTCACAAACCGCAGTAGACCACAATATTACGGTTTACGGCCTTCAACAACCTCCATCGACCATCCCAAACCGAAATCAACCCGTAACAGACCACAACAACCGCATTCCGACAACCGTATCCACTGTAACCAGAGTGCACGAGTTTATTTCCACAATCCTACGACACTCTACGAGCTGTCATGGATCGCCCTAACGATCCAAATACTACAGAGGACTATCCACCAGAGATGGTCTTCCCATCTACCGAACAGACTCGATTTAACAGGTATTCCAGGATGAAATCTTAAGTCCAAGAGCCATCCACAAACCCATTCGACAGATGGAAACCTATGCGTTATGAAGCTCCATACGAACGACCACAATTCCATGCTGTCGAATCATCCCATGCAAGAGCTCACTTAAACAGAGCTTTCGCAAATAATGTCCCACGTACTAAAAAAAGGACCCCAAAGCTAGACTTACCTAAGTACGATGGTAACACTGATCCTCAGAGATTTCTCCAAGTCTTTGAGAACGCATGTGACATCTACGGCGAGACATCACCAGAGGCCATGGTACAGCTCTTCTCGATGACCATGATCGATCGCGCACGAGAGTGGTTTTTTAACCTTGATCGTGAAGATAAACGTGACTGGTTACTCCTGAAAGAGGCATTTATCAAACGGTTCAAGCCTTTTCGCTTGATAGAAAGTCCTTTTGTCAAACTAAGTAATATCAAAATGACAAAAAGACGAAAAAGTATGTGACTATATCGAACGATTTAAACGATTAAAAAGTCAGGTACAAGAGCAACCTATCGAGTCCATGCTCATCATTTGGTTCCTCGTTGGACTTCTCCGATGGATTAGACGTGAACTTCGTTCCAATGATGAATATACATCATTGAAACAAGCCATGTCTGATGCCATTCGAGAAGAAGACGAGGGCTCAGATGTTGAGGAACCACGAGAACGGAGAGCACATCATGTTGTCCAAGAAGCTCGACCAAACGATGACACACGAGAACAGTTATGGAAAACACAAATGGAGTTGCTTAATCAGCAACACCAACAACAGATGGAGAAACTCACAAAAGAGTTTCAAAACACATTTAAGTCCATCCAAAGTTCGATGCCAAGTCAGTTATCCACTGGCCAAATCCATCATAGACGAGAGAACACGTGGTGCCCTCACTGCCAAGGTACACACACTAGAAATGAGTGCCCTTCATACCAACCAGTCCCAGATACCTCCTTGATCAAATGTGAAATCTGCGACTTTATGGGGCATACCTCCCTTTATTGCTATTATAACCCGAGGAATCAGCCTCACAACCAGTCAGGAGGACATTATCAACCTCCTCGACAACCATTCGTTTCACAGCAACAACACACATCCTATCCACCACGAAACAACCAGATCCATATACAAGAGTTGCCCAGACAATCTAGACATCAACCTCAACAACAACTGGCACTCTTAGGACCACCACCACGCGGACAACAAGATCTAGGAGCACAAAAAAATAGACATCCTCAAGAGTCTACACACACACACTTGGTAGAAAACTTCTATGATCAATCATATCATCATGATACATCAATTCCATCATCTAGCCATCACCAGTATCAAACCGACAACTCATGCTCGTGCAAACAAGCTGAGTATTCCACACCACAAGAAAACCCAACTCAGCTAGCCATCCAAGATGGTTACGCTATCGCCATCGGACCCATGAGCAACTGCTGCTTTATCTGTGGCGAAACAGGACATTTCATGGCTGACTGTAAAGTTAAAAACCAATATCATCCAGAATGTCCCGACTGTGTTCCCAAACACAGCTTCAAAGACTATTCTAAACAACCTAACAGAATCCTTCCAGCACGTCATATCACATCCGAACCTGTTAGAGTTCTTACTAGAGCACAACGCCAACAACAAGAACAGCAGCAAAACCATGGACAATTAGCTGACCCACATGGAAGCCATTTGACGGCCTCCACATTACCAAAAGATTACCCAGACTCAAAAGTGGAACAAAGGCAATACAACGAATTTCGAGATGAATTTTTGCGAGAGGAAGAACATACGGACAGTCCGTTATCAGCTCATATCCCCGAAAAGGAGCAATCCCTCCAGGGATTTGAAGTATTTTCTGACCTCCTGCAAGCTCAACTCACAATGCCGTTTTATAGTGCTATCAAATCCTTCACCGGACTTCAACGTTATATCCATCGTAGTTTTCAGCTGCCTCGTATTCCTGATGAACATCGAAAACCAGAAGAGATTCATGAAATTCCTCAGATTTCTATGAATATGATGAATATAGGTGTTGCTAAGGGGAATAACATCACACTACCCTTGTTCTATAAAGATTATCCCGCAGTATCTGCTATCCTCGATAGCGGATCAGGCGTCAATATAATGGCTTTGTCATTGGCACAGTCATGAGGCTTCAATACCCTCGATCAAAACTTCGTATGGCTGATCAACGAGTTACCGCCCCTGCTGGTCATTTATCAAATATAAAAGTTCGAATAGCAGGTGTCAAGTTTATCATCGATTGTGTCATCTTAGACCTACCAGAAGATGCCAATACGTATAAACTCCTTCTTGGTACACCCTGGCTCCAGATGGCAGGTGTTGTCCAAGAAGAACAGCAAAATTACCTTTGGCAACCACGATAAACGAGTCACGGTTGACTCAAATGGCCATGTCAAGCCCGCCAAGGTATACGATGATTGGTCATCTACAACATACGACGAATCAGATAGTGTCCCGATCCAACCAAAAGGCCACTATACACGAACCACGGACATAATCAATTGCGGTCATGCACTATCTACCGTGGACTGTGCGGATTCCAATCGATGTCGTATCGAAACGACTGCAGAAGATGTGGATATTCTTCCATCTTCTACGGACATTAACACACCCATCATCCCCCTTATGATGATAGACCCCATTCCTATAGCTTGGTGCCCAGGAGAACCTAGTGTCTCTACTGCCCATGTTTCGGAAGAAGGTATTCTTTTCATGGATGATGTCGAAATGACGAATGATCATGTACTCCTCTATCTAGATGCTCAACGTTATCCGTCCAAAGTCATTCCTAAGGAGATCAAGTCACCAGGACCGTTGGCTCATGTCCAACTAACATCCAAAGTACCAAACACACACACGGGGTTGTACTCGGGCATATAATATCAAAGGACGGTATTTCTACCGACCCGTCAATAATCAAGGTTATCATGGACATGCCCCTACCTGCAATAGTGAAGGAAGTATATGTCTTCCTCGGTCATACCAACTACTATCGCATCTTTATAATTGACTATGCCGGCAAGGCACGTCTCGTTTATTTAGTTGTGGTAGATCCTCGATGGACCGAAGAACGAATTAAGGCCTTTGAGGAGTTGAAGACAGCACTCACAACGGCTCTCATACTCCGCTCGCCAGATTACACGAAAGAATTCCATGTGCATACTAACGAAAGTAAGGTATGTCATTGGAGGTCTTCTTGCACAACCGGACGAGTATGGCAAGGACTTTCCCATACGTTTCTTAAGCAGACAACTGGTGCCTGCTGAAGTAAACTATACCACTACCGAGAGAGAAGCATTGGCAATGGTCTATGCGGTAAAACAACTACATTATTTATTAGGCCAGACCTTTGCTTTCTACACAGACCATCAAGCACTCCTATATGTCGTTGATAAGTCCTGTAAGACGGGACGAATAGCTCGATGGCTACTAATTTTGGAGAAATTTAATTTCCGTATAGTCGTTTGGAAAGGGTCCCAACATTTCATGGCGGATCACCTTTCTAGACTACCAAGTGCTGAAAAAGCAACTGCACCAGTCCACGATGATCTTCCTGATGCATGCCTTTTTCAGATCGATGCCACACCCCTATGGGCTGAGGAGATCACTCAGTTCCTCACAATAGGCCGACTAAAAGAAGGCATGAGTACAACGGAAAAAAGAAATTTTTTAATAAAAGCAGCGCCCTTTTAGTTAATTGCGGGACAACTTTACAAAAGGGGCGTTGACGATATTATTCGACGATGTGCTTATGAATCTGAGATACGATAGATAATATCTCAGACTCATGAGGGCATTGGAGGTGGCCACTTCTCTGCTGAAGCCACAGCGAAGATTATCCTTCGAGCAGGATTGTGGTGGCCATCTTTGTTTAAAGACACGTTTGCTGTCATTAAAGCATGTGATGTCTGTCAAAGAGCAAAGAAAAATACCAAAGCAGACTTCACACCATTGACTCTCATTATAGAAGGCAAAGCCTTCCATAAGTGGGAGATTGACTTTGTTGGACCCATCAGTCCAGCAGCGAAACATACCCAAGCTCGATACATCCTCATAGCCACAGATTACGCCACTAAGTGAGTAGAGGCCCGAGCAACGAAGGACGCCAATGCAAAAACAGTTGCACGTTTTCTTTACAAAAATATTATTACCCATTTTGGTTGTCTCATTGAGCTTGTTAGTGATCGCGGCACGCATTTTTTAAATGTTGTCGTTGATAATCTCCTACGCCATTACCTTGTCGTTCACAGAAAAAGTACATCGTACTATCCTAGGTGTAATGGCCATGTTGAATCAAGTAACAAGACGATCTATAGAATTCTAACCAAGATAGTTGAAACCAGTCAGTCGCTCTGATTGGGAAACAAATTTCTCAGCTATCTGGGCTTACCGCACCACCCCAAAGAAAGCCACTGGGTGGGTAACCCCTTTCCACTTAGTATACGGTCAAGAAGCGGTAATGCCCATAGAATTCTTAGTACCTTCGCTAAGAGTTATAGAGGCTTTTTCAACAGATCTCTGTGAAAAAGCTTCAATCGAACAACAAGTCAAAACCAGACTATTTACGTTAGCCCAGTTATGCGAGACAAGACTAATATCTTGTCACGCACAACTAGTTAACAAACGATGCCAAAAATCTTGGCATGACCGTCACCTGTGCAATAAAAATCTACATTTAGGTGACCAGGTACTTCTTTATACATCAAAAAAGCACCCCGGCAAGTTGAAGTTCAGAAGTGAAGGACCATACGTTATTAACAAAATATTTCCTAATGGTGCAGTCCAGTTACAAACACTTGACGGGACACTCCTAGACACTGTCGTAAACGGTGGTCATCTACGGCGGTACTACGAAGAGTTGTTCTTTGTTGATCCAATTTAGGATCTTTTCCCTTGATGATAAAACAAACAAAAGTGTTTTTAATGTTATTTTATTCCTTTCCTTGTACATCTCGCCTATTGTTCACCTCGTTCCTTGTTTATACTTCATATCATTACTTATGTACATTCTATGCATTTTTTTTTTCTCCTGTTCATACTCATGGGTCATGGGTGTTCTAGATCGACAACTGATAGACTACACCTTAGGAAATCATTATCACACTTCGGCCACCTCATCTCTGTCTCACTGGTATCTCAGGGTAACCAACATTCTTGGAGGTACACCTCTTTTATAAGAACTTCTACTCTGAGCTACAGTCCTATTTTCCTTGGAGTTCTTCACTTGCATCAAACAGATCCATTTATGCATCATGAGATTTTTCTCAAATCTCGACCGAAGCAGTTCCTTCATATCTCGACAGGAGCCTTCCTTCAGATCTCGACCGAAGCGGTTCTATCAGATCTCGACCGAAGCGGTTCTGTCAAATCTCGACCAGAGCCTTCCTTCAGATCTCGACCGAAGCGGTTCTGTCCAATCTCGACCGAAGCAGTTCCTTCAGATCTCGACCGGAGCCTTCCTTCAGATCTCAACTGAAGTGGTTCTGTCAAATCTTGACCGAAGCAGTTCCTTCAGATCTCGACCGGAGCCTTCCTTCAGATCTCGACCGAAGCGGTTCTGTCAAATCTCGACAGAAGCAGTTTCTTCAGATCTCGACCGGAGCCTTCCTTCGAATCTCGACTAGAGCAGTTCTGTGAGATCTCAACCGGAGCAGTCATTTCGAATCTCGACCGGAGGACATACATTCGAATTTTACGAACCGGCACGTCCCATCTCCCTTGCAACCAAACGACGGCGGCAATAAATGCCCTCTCACCGAAGTCATTCGCACCTCAGGGAAGTGCAAAGCTAAAGCGTTTTCTGGCGACGATCTGCGGCGATCTTCCTGCTCTTGACACCGATCCTGGCGCTCAACTATGCAATCCGTCCATCATCATCTACCATCGTTATCACTCCCTTATGAGTGCCATCACCGAAACCTTCAACACAAACGTCGCCGGCAGAATACCTTATATCTCAAGTTTCGCATGCTGAGAGGTAGTGTTACACGAGCACTTATCACGCTCCTGTCACACTATTGAACATCCTACAATCACAATCACAAATCATACATCTTCAACCTGCTTCATCCCTGAAAGATACACATCCATAACATTAAAACCATTGTCAAACACCTCCACTTTCTCCTATTCCACTCGCCATCTTCTTAACTCGACCTCACTCTGTTCAACCACCTCTACTTCATCACCCACACCGCTCTACCCAACACAGCCATCTTCCACATAACTCCCTTTCCAAACCCATTCATACATCCCTCCCCCCACACTTTCCGAACCATTCTGCACCGCCACTTCCCATCTCAACCGGAGCCCCCTCCTTCAACACTCGATCGAAGTCCTCCTTTCACATCTCAACCGAAGCCACTCCATCAGATCTCAACCGGAGCCCAACCCTTCAGATCTCAACCGAAGCAATTCCATCAGATCTCAACCAGAGCCCAACCCTTCACATCTCAACCGAAGCCACTCCATCAGATCTCAACCAGAGCCCAACCCTTCACATCTCAACCGAAGCCACTCCATCAGATCTCAACCGGAGCCCAACCCTTCACATTTCACCCGAAGCCACTCCATCAGATCTCAACCGGAGCCCAACCCTTCACATCTCAACCGACGCCCTTTCCACTGTCTCAGCTCTCAACCGAAGCAGTTTTTTTCAGAACCCTTCTTCTTCCATTTTCCGACCATGTCATCCAACCCCAATTCAAGTTCAGATGATCCCGAAGCAAGCAAGCTCGACATCCAGCTGTGCAAGCTTGACCTTACAGAGATGCAGACCTGGTACCAGCAGGCGGAGTCCTTCTTCAAGGAAATTGAATTTCAGATTTCTGTCTTGATAGGTTATCAAAGCCCCTATCTGGTACACATGGCATATGCCAATTATCATACCACGGCAAGATCATGTCAGATCATAGTTCCCCCTATCAGGAATTATGTCTATAACATATCCTTTGCGGCAGCTGACTTACAACCTTATGGTTTCCCACGAGGGCCAAACGCTGTCACACGGACACTCCAGAAGATAGAGCAAACGACATATTTCAAATATATTGATCACTATGTGACCAAGTGGAAGAACAAGGATGGGTACAGGCTGGAAGCAATCAACGACAAGCAACTTCAAGCAGCATGTGCATATCTCACCAGATGCACACAAAAGCCTCGAATGAAAGTGCTGAGGGTACCCATGTCCCTGTTTCACATGATGGCAGATTCACGACTACATGCCCAGAACCTCTATGATTGGGCATAGTTTGCTTCGAATCGTCTTCATGAGTGCATTAAGCACAAGCAGCCTATCACGATATTAGGATATCTGATGACAGATATCACTCTGCATCAAGTACAAAATGAGCCCAAGCTCCAACAACAGCTGCAGCTTGCGGACAAGGCATGGGATATTCTCATTGAACACAAGAAGCCCAAGCGTGCAAGGACAACTTCACCATCGGGGTCTCAGGCCAAATGAGTCAACACCAGTATCCTCCCTCTGGTACACAAGCCAAAAAGCCCACCCCAGAATCCACAAACAGCTGCAACCTCCGGAGCTCAACATGCAGATACCTCAAGGGCTCAGTTGTCAGGTACACGGCAACAACGAAGACAAGAGAAGCTTCAAGCTGGGAGCACATCACCGGTGAGATCAGTTTCACATGGTTCCACGTTAGATGGTGGCAGCTCGTCCACAGTATCACAACAACACTCGTCACCCTCACATGTCATCGACGGGGGTGATGGAACAACCGACCCCCTCCCACCTTTAACCCTTCCTCCTACCCCGCATTTAATTTCTCTGAAACATTCATTCCAACTTACCCAATTCTTCCATCTCCTCTTTCTTCATCACCTCCTAGTCAAATAACGGGCCCATCAAAAGGTCATGATGACGTCTACAAAGCCCGACGAGACGAGTTCCTCCAATAACTCCACTCCCCCGACGCTGCGTATAACTTATTATTTCCGCCTCCTCCTAAACCGTTCACCCCCGCACCCCTCTCCCCAGATCACTCCATCCCCAACCTCCCGAAAACTAACACAGACATTGGAGCCGATGATGACTTCCTGGCTGACCAACCGGAGACAAGAAGATTCTCGCCCAGGCCAGACACGGGTGTAGATGAGCCGTCGACAAGCGAGCGAGCAAAAGAGAAAGACACGGGCACCAAGGCCCTTGATGATTATCTGGCAAGGCCGCCCCAACCGCGTAGGACAACTTCCCCTACCCAGCCTAGAAGTAAACTGGCTGATACAAGGGAATCTGAGAGATATGAAAGAAAATACCCTCCCAATATGAGGGGCGGCAAAGAAGACATCGATCAAAGCCAATACTCCACCAGGGTCGAGATCATTGCCGCACTACAACCACAGCCAGAATGGTGGAGCAAAGTCCTGAAGGATAGCAGGCGACTCCAGGAATATTTGAGGGCACCGGCATGGAAGCAAGTGGATTCTTTTTACATGTCGCTCAAACGCAGAAACCCATGGCCGGTGGAAAAGCCTCAAGTGGAGTTAGTAAACTGGCCAGTCATCCCGGGAATTACAGAGAGAACCTCCCCAAATGATCTGAGGCTACAGTTACTAGACTTCGGGCACACATACAAGTCAAGTGCCGATCTTTGCGTGCAAGAAAGTGCCGAGTATTGCAGATCCATGGCCTTCCTGATGCAGCAAGAGTGTTTCTAGGATCGAGGTTTGGATCCCATTAGGATCAACCCAAACATAGCCCTCCAGTCAGAAGAAGACCATGAGATGATGGCCAGACTATACTACAGAGCGGCCTTCATGTTGTCACGCTATGTGACCATGGTGGAAGACTGGTAGGAAATGGGCTTCGTAGAAAAAATAAGAGAATATCTGGGGCCCCTTAATTTCGGAAGTAAGCTCCGCTTCCAAATTTTTGAAGCCTTGGGCCGGAAGATGATCGAGCGAAAGCAGACGGCGCTACGACGAGGCGAACATGATTCACAAGAAGTGCTCAAGAGGGCTGGTATGTAGCGGCCAATTGACTTCCAGTTTTGGCGAATAAATTTTGCGGATAATAAGCACCTGGTTTTACGGAAGCGAACGAAAGTCCATGCTTTTCCAAGTGCCAAGCGGAAGACATCACCGGTGTTGCAGTGGGTCCTGCAACAGATTAGGAGTGGGTAATGTTAGCCGATTCTCTAGTGCCGAGCCAAGCTGGAGACATAAGTTATCTCTCACCCATGACCGAGGAGGTCTCAGAAGGAAGAGAGCAGAAGAAGCTGAGAGCCGAGCATGAGAGCCGAGGAAATACTGGCTAGGAAGATAATGATTAACTATGTGAGCCTACATGGTGTATCCCAAAGAAGGAATGACCATGTAGGAGCTAGTAACATTTCCTTGAATAGTTGTAATAAATGTAGACCCCCCTTAAAATAGTAAGAGTGAGGCACCTTTTGATGGCAACCTCTAGTGGAAGGGCAAATTCCACATGTAATTTCTAATTTTGTGGAATTGCCACATGGGCTCCACATGGGTAGCCCTCTTGCTTATTTAAGGGCCCCCCTCTCTTGTGAGGGAGCTTTTGATTGTATTTTCAAGTTCTCTTGAGCTAATAAAGAGGATCCTCCATGAGTTCTTGAAGATCACTAAGCTCCTTGTTCTTGGCAATGATCTTGATTCTTAGATTGTTAAATGCTGCTAGGAATCTTGTTTCTTGTTTCTTGAATCTTGTTTTAGTTTCAGTAGCTAATCTAGTTCTTGATTGTTCTTTGATTCAGTAGTTAGTAGCAGGATCGCTCTCTGTGCTGAACGTTGATCATCTTGAGTTGTAGATGGTTGCATGGCTAGTGTATGCATGTAGTTGAGTATCGGATTTGAGTTACTCACTGACAGGCTGGGAAATACGTAATGCATCATTGAATATTGCTTCTGCTCTGTAACCGTTCTAATAAGAAGAGTAATCACAAATAACCATAACAACAGAAATAATCCAAGAGAGATAAGCCACAAAAGAAAGAGAAAAAACGTGTTTACAAATTCAGTGAATCTGTGGTGGATTTTGCTAACCTAGTGCAAGGCTATGCAATTATGGGCAAGTTGCCCTCACTTGAAGATCTCCAAGGAGTCCTCATGGCCGAGAAGAGTAGGAGAACTCACATCAAGTCAAGGATGGAGAAGCTCTCCCTCAATGATGGAGATGACAAGGCTCTTTTCACCAAGAGCAAGAGCAAATCCAAAGGCAAGGGTACTGCATTCAAGAGGAATCAGGTCAAAGGTGAAGATCAAGAAGGATCTTCAAGTCCAAGCTCGAGCAAGCCAAAGAAGGATAAGTCGAAGATCAAATGCTACTTTTGTGGCAAGATGGGGCACTATGCCTCGGAGTGCCTCAAGAAGAAGCAATCTCAAAGTCAAGCAAACCTAGGCCAAGAGGAAGAGGAGATCTCTCATGAAGATTCACTCATGATGTCAAGTTTCTCATCTTCAAGCATAAGAGGTGAAGACTCTTGGTGGATAGACAGTGGGGCTAGCTCCCCCATGACAAGTAAGAGGGAATATTTCTCAAACTTATCTACCTATGATGGACCTATCAAGTCAATTTTTATAGCAAATGATTATGCTTGTAAGGTAGAAGGCATAGGATCCATACCTTTATGCTTGGGATCTTCAAGGAAGATCAAGATTGATGGAGTACTTTACATTCCTAGTATCACTAAGAACTTGCTTAGTGTAGGACAATTGCTTGACAATGGTTTGATTGTGGAGTTTCAAAAGAGTCTTCACCACATGCTAGTGGAATTGTAGGTATTGAGGCGATTTAGTAGAAATTTGAAAGAAGAGTATAATATTATTATAGAAAATGAAGTGGCAAAGTAGCTACTCCTGATTTGAATGATTTAGTTTTAAAAAAATTCTTGTAACCGTAAGATATTTAGTATAGTGATTTATTCAAACATCTTTTATTCTTAAAAAATGAATGCCACTATTGCAAGTTTAGATATTTTTTCTCTTCAAAAAAGATTTTAGAATATTTTTGTGTTATTTAATATGATTGGTATTGTAATTTTACATCTTATAAATTTTCTTGAATGCTAAAATCATAAGATTAAAGTGCAAACAAATTTTCAAAAAAATATTGATCTCTTTCAGATTGCATATTTAAAAAAAAAAATCCTAAACAAATATTTTGCAAAATTTTAAATTTACTTATTTAAACAATTAATATTCATAACGACAAATTATATACATTTATTTCTCAAAGTTTAGGTGAATTGGCAAATTTTTTTAACACTAGAGTTGTTTCAAAATACAAACAAAAGTGTGCATTTCAAGCATTTATTCAAAAAATCATATCTCATAAACTATGATGAATCATATGAAATCCCATCACATGTATATTCTTCATATATACATTTACCGATTAAAAAATTTGAGACCTTCATTTTGAGTAACTTATATGTAAGATATGAAGTGCCAAACACGTGAGGGTACTGATGAAACTTCGATATTTTGATATATGGGTCTACATTGTTGTGAATTTTACATTCAATTTTTGTCTATATGATTATAGAAACATGCCTATTAAAAAAAATTGAATTTAAAGATCTATAGAGATAGATTCGTGCTTTCAAAGTTACCTTTTACGTGTTGATACAAATAACCAAAACTGAAAATATCATATATGAGTGTGTAATACCATGATTTTGACAATATTTTTTTAGTTTGTCTACTTTAAAAAATATTATATGACCATAGAAACGTGTTTCTCCATTTTTTTTTTTTCAATTTGGAGTTATGTAGAGATAGATATGTGCATCTAAAGCTACCTATGTCAAATGCTGAAAAGTATTCAAAATTATTGAAGGGTGCTAAAAAGTTTCAACTCTTTTGGAGGTGTTTTTTACAACCCTTTGTTTGGCTGTCTACTTTTAAAAATGCTTTATGACCATAGAAACATGTCTATAAAAATAAATCAAATTTGGAGTCCTATAAAGATATATACGTGCACTTAAACTTACCCATGTGAAATGTTGAAAAGTGCTAAAAATTGAAGTTTTTTGGGGGCAGATTGCCATCAATTGAGAAAGGAAAAAAATTAAGTCTTCCAATAACACAATGAAGAGTCAAGTCTAATTCCACGTACAATTGAAAGATTGAAATTTCAATCATTTGATGGCATGTTATGTCTCGTCAAGTGTGCACTTTTGTGCACAAGCGCACAAAAATGTGCTGAAAACATCTCTCGTGTTACTGGCTTCTAAAAAAATGTATCTTTTTGTCATTTCTCATTTCAAAAGATTTTGCAATTACATTGCATATTATTGTGAAAACATATATATATTTTACTGTATTGACTTGAGTGTCTTTATTACAAAACTCTAAATGCAATTCAATAACTCCATTATCTTTGTGTGAGAAATTGCATGCATACACAAACATAAATAACATAAGATCGATGGATAATATGTACAATGTCACACAACAAATGCAATGTGTTGAGTTTAGAATATTTTTTTCTAAATATATTCTGATGTAGTTTCTTATACGCTGATTATCTTTTTGTGTGTTTTTTGCAAAACAATACAACTAATATATTAGTGGCAGAGTAAACATAATTATGTTTCTATCTTCTGACTAGAGAGGCAAAGCATCCTACTTAGTCAAGAGAAAAATCGTTACAAGCCACTCACCTCTCCTACAGAATGATCCTTTTATTGGAATCATGATTGATCATTGCAATTTGCTACAATATTCTCGCCTATGAACTAGGTATGGCTACACCATCATATCTGAGGTTGGAACGATGCAAGGAAGTGTCTCATTTCGAATATCTTGTTGTCTTCTTGCATGGGAACAATGTTTTGATAATTCGACACGTCTAGGGTGGCAGTGACTAGCGATTACATGTATTTGCGTTGCCATTGAGGAGGTGGGGCCATGACACACTGTAAAGATATAATAATCAATTAATCCTTTTAACAATACATTATAACTACTCAAAAGGTTTAGCAGCTAGGCTCTCAAGGGATTGCAGACTCAATGCGCATTGCACAAGCGTAGATAGTTTATTAACAAGGATGTATATATTACTACTACAGATCTATCTAGTTTTTTGCTATCGGGAGAATGAGGTTCTCTTTCTATTGTCATGCACCATTTTTGAGTTCTCTGATATAATAGATTTTGAAACCAAAGATTTGGTGCCAAACATTGTCTACGATGATGAGGAAGGCCTTCTTCAGGGTTTTGTCAAATGTTCACGAGCATGGACGAAGTTTGTCATTTGAAGAAAAGTTGGGCTTCCATCATCCATCCTTAATGTACTTTACAAACGACTCTTCTTCAATAGGAGTTCACAATATAGCTGAAAAATGTGTAAGTTTTGTGACACATGAATGACATTGGTGTTTTAATGTGTCTTCATGAATTTTATAATTTATTAACTCCTATTTCCTTTTGCAGACTGCACTCGTTATCGATGACTTTACTGCACACATTGAATTTGCTAGAGAAAATAAGATCATTTTTGTTAAGAGATCTTATGCTTTAAACAATTCAGGAATTTCAAAAGAGAATGTTCCTTTAAGGAGCTCTCATTATTTATTATATGCTACATACATAGAACTTAGTGGAAACAAGGACAATGCAATCTCTTAGATGCATATTCAAGTAGAGAATTTCTCCATGATAATACAATAATTGGAGAAGATACGAAATCTGATGACAATGAATAAAATTTTGTATTCTCGATTTATACAATCAATATGATTAGAGAGTTATTTTTTTTTTTGTGCCTATGATGAGCTTCTCTCTTGCTCTATGAATATTCACGCCTTTCTGAACTTGTCATAATCTGGAGATTTGGTGACCTGTCTAATTTGAACTCCATTGAAAAAATTGAATAATGTAGCTTCTTTTATCATTAGTTCCCCCATGCTGAGTGCTTCGATGTAATGATGCTCATGTTTGCCAATGTGATTTCTCCATTCCTTGTGATTACCAAATACTCATGCTCCCATATGTATTGGCAAAGAATGTTGTGTGATCTTTGAGGTAGAAAAATGTAGCATTAGATAATAAAATTGAAATAAGTAACAATAGAAAAATAAAGTTTATTTAAAGCAACTGGCCATGTAATGTGTGATGTGATATGGGCCCCATGCTTTTGATACATCATCAACAAACTCCACACAAGTCTACTGGATGACATATTTCTCTGTATTTGTAAATGTATTTATACTGTCTAATTTCTTCCACACGTCAACCTTTTGTAGTCTAGTTGTACCTCTCACCTCAAAATCCTGAGCTGCAACTTACCTATATGGTTTGACAAAAATCTTCATGCTTTTGCTCCTCCTATGCTTGGCTTACATAGTAAATTTCCTAAAGTTTCTAAAAGCTTCTCATCCTTTTGTATTTTCCTCATTTCTTATATGGTCTTTTTCTAATTTGAAACTCTTCTAATGCCAATTTTAAGTTTTAACATTTTGATTTATCATTTTATGCATTGTGAATCGTGATGATTTATATTTTGAGTCTTGAGTCTTGAATCTTGGGCATTGGAACTTGGAACTTGTAATTACTAATGTCTATTTTTGTTTGAAATTTGAACTTTCAACTTTGAAGTATTGCCAATTATATTATCTCACTAAGTTCTAATATGTGTGTGTGTGTGTGTGTGTGTGTGTGTGTGTGTGTGTGTGAGAGAGAGAGAGAGAGAGAGAGAGAGAGAGAGAGAGAGAGAGAGAGAGAGAGAGAGAGAGAGAGAGAGAGAGAGAGAGAGAGAGAGAGAGAGTAGTCTTAGAGGCTAAAGTTGCAACTTGAAACTTACAAGCATAGTTACATCTTACAACTTACTAAAGCTATAACCCTAAAAGCTAATTATGGATGACGACAATCAAGTTTCAAGTTTCAACGAGTGCTTTTTGCTTAATCGATCCTCGTGTCATGTGAGACGTGTCTGCTTGAAGATGTTGTAGCAACTTGACTCTTGAGTCTTGCAAGCAATCATGTGAGTCCTAGTGGCTAGTCTACAAATGCCAACAATGTCTATAGTCTTAGATATTCAAGAGCACCTTGGATTAGAGTTTCTTGACGTCCACGTATGTCAACAAGCTAGATATGTTACATGTAAGTACTAAGCAGTAAGTAGGATATTGTTGAATTATACCTTATCAGAAACTGAAACAAACGCACAACACTGGACATGTATTGGAAGAATGCAGGGTTCTTCATGGCAAGTGCAAGCATGCAAAAGGTAAGGAAAGATCTAACTTCATCAATGGAGGTGAAGGTTCTTCCTTGGAAAAGATTGTTGCTAATGATTTCTTTGATCATATGGAAAAAGATGTTGGTAGGTGCATTCATGAAGGAGGTGGTTCTTCTACATTCTTTTGTGATGAGTCCAAGAAAGTCATTTTTGTAGCAAGTGGAGTCACATGTCTTCATAAAGAGAGTAGATCAAATGGTTCTATCAAGAGACTTAGTGAGGGAGATAGTCACAAGTCAAGAAGAAGAGAAGCATGTGAAGAGTTCAAAGTAGGATGTACTTTGAATGATGTCATTGTGAATGATAGTGAGGAAGAATCATTATCATATGAGTCATTACCTAAAACATTGAGTAGAAGTTCTTGTTTGAAAAAAGAGAGTACTTCAATCATCCTTATGCTGAAGGTACTAATCATATTTTTCATGGCTTCTAATATTTTTTAGGTTTCTACTTGTTATGATGCAATCATTAAGAGGGAGTCTTATGAAGGAAAGAGCAATGGAAGATTGGTTCTTGGGAAGATCCAAGGCATGGATCTCACATCTCTTCATCAACTCAAAGGATTTTATGATTGTGAATTGATCACTCATGATCGAAATGGCAAAAGGTTGGTTGGAGAAGACTACATGGAACAAATCGAGAGGCAATTTTTTCAAGACAAGGGAGATCTCATTGGTGAGCTTATTGAGGTTTGTTATGGACTCAAGAAGGCTGGATTTATTAGGTTTGATACTCATCTTCACCTACTCTAGTTCATGTTGGATGGAAAGTTTGGAATCTATCTTTTGATTTATGATGGTGACATTGGTGACATTGTTTTCACTAAAGGTCGAGATCAAGCATTGATGAGATCTTGTTGGATCTAGATCATATGTTTGAGAGGGAGTATTTCCAAAGGTTCGGGTCTGAATATATTCATATCTTTGATGACCAAGAGAAAGGTAAGCAAGTGGAAGCGACTCATTTTGCCTTACTCACATGTTTTGGAGAATTTTCTTGTGTAGATGATGCTATGCAAGTGGATATTGGTTCTCATGGTTTTCATACTGGAAAAGCAAGTAATGGATCTGGAAAACAAAGTCTGTTCAATGACTTTGATGGTCAAGAGGAAGATCAAGAGGTTGGTCTCAAAGGGCTTCAACGACACAAAAGGAAAGGTGGCAATTTGGAGCTAGTCAAGAGCATCAAAGGAAGGTTATTTGGCAAAGATGTTATGGATTTTCTTTTGCAGCTTATTGAAGACTCAAGTAAGGTCAACGGAGCAGCAAGGAAGTGTTGTTCAAGTTTACTTTACTTGTTCTATCTCATGTTTGAGCTATTTCATGTGAATGTGTGCAAATTGTCAAGATATGGACAAACTAGCTACATTGTCTTGCAATATCTTATTGTTGAAGTTGTACTAGCATTCTTGGCCGGTTTTGCTGATGGAAATGAAGCTATTGGAGGTTCATTATGTCACTCATTCATGGCCAGGTCATCAAGTGTTGATGATATCTTGTGGCAAGATGGAGATGGAGGCTCATTCATGGAGTTTTATGGTGGAGACATATCAAGAAAGGACAAAGTTGGAGGAGACAAGCAAGCAAATGGTCATCACTCACATTTATTGTTTGGTTGTTGTAATTTTTCAGAGAGTTCAAAGTTTGAAACATGGAGGAATCATTTCATTCACATTCTATTTGGTTCTTCATGTTCTAGTTATATCTTGATGTGTAAAATTGATGTAAGAAATAGTGAAGCATCCAAACCCTCACACTCATCCTCATTAGTAAGGTTAGCTTGCTTAGATTGGTTCTTCTTTTTGAAATAGCTTGATGCATAGTGGCCTTTCTTGCCATAGAAAAAACACTTTATCTTTGATAGCTTCTTCTTGCCACTAAATGTTTCAACTTGTGAGGATTGATCCTCACCACCTTTGGCTTTGTCCTTTCTCGAAGTGTTGTTGACCTTTTCCCTTGCCTCTTGACTTGTCTCTGATGAAGAGTGCTTTGTCATCTCCACCATCTTTCAATGAAAGTCTGTTGATCCTCAACATCTTGTTCTCTTGCATGCTTTCTTCAGCAATGAGAACACCTTGCAATGTCTCCAAGGATGGAAGTTCCTCCCTGATAGCATAAGTCTGCACAATATTGTCATACTCATCTCTAAGTCCGTTAAGGACTACTTGAACAAGTTCAATGTTCTTAAGAGCATCTCCAATACCAGCTAACTCTTGATGAAGATCCTTTACTCTCATTACATATGATGAAGCACTCTCATCTACTCTCTGATAACTTAAAAAGATTTGGTTTCTAAGTGTAAGCAATCTAGAAGTATTCTTGATTTCATGGATTGTTTTTAGAGTGTCCCAAGCCTCCTTGGCAGTGGAGCATGTACTGATCTCTCATAACACTTCATTTGCTTATAAGTTTCAATAGAACTCTTACAAGAACAGCCAATCTATTGCTATTCAAATGGATTATGTTCAAATCATGGATAGTCTCAATTCGCGGTGGTGTGATATGTTGGCTTATGCCAAAATGTAGCCTACACCCTCAGAATCACTATTTCCAATATTTGATTACTATTTACGGTATATTTGAATAATATTCATAGCATATTTGATCTATATTCACAAAATTAACAATCATTGCTCAAGAGTACTCACAATCAATATTCACAATTCGTATTCATAGTATTCATGATCAGTATTACCATGCCATAGTGTAGCTTCATCGCTACACGGTATTCTTCTGATAACTCTTCCAAACAACCAGCAAAAGCACCACGTAAGGCTTTCAACTACATCAATCTGCTTGTAGCTTGTCAACTCTGCCTCCTGTCATGCATAAATCCTAAAAAGCACAAGGTGTACAGTCGATATGTCTGAGCCTAAGGCGACATCAATATCAAAGCCACCTACTAATCCAAAAATCCACAATAATACATACTTTTGTATCCATGAAGCCATTTATCATGAAACAATATCACCAACTCCAAGAACTTGTTGATTTCAAAGGTAGAAAAACTCTACTTAATTTGCTAAGAAGTTGCAAAGGTAAAGCTTTTCGAAGCTCTAGTCTACAATGACGACTTTCGGCAATAAACATTGGCCGAAAATATACTCAAAATGGCTATATGAGATTAGACAAAGCAAAATGGTTGCAATAGCAAAGAATATTTCCCAACATCAAATGATCTTAGTGCTTAAGAGATAAAAAGGCACAACAGGACTTAAATAACGTCCAAAATGACCTACTAATCACTTTTTTGCAGATATTTTAGCTTTGCTTTGCATCCACCACCACCAACACAGAAACGGGAGATCAAACGCAAAAATTGAATCTCAACTACTCACTAAATTGCCATGCATAAAAAAGCAAATCCTATTTCGACAAAATTGCCATGCATAAGAAAGCAAATTCCATGCTTTAAAATGTAATTTCTTTTTGATATGATGATCAGTTTTGTCTTTTTAACATTTCTCACCTTACAACAAATGCATGCTAATTTTCCCCTCAACAAAAGTTGATCCTTTAAAATTTGGGCTCCCACCACCAAAATATATTTGATGTTGACTTTTAGAATAACTCCATTGACTGACCTCACCACATAGTATTGTCTTTGCAAGGCAAGGCCAAAAGTCTATCCATTTCAAATCAACTAATTGTGAAAGTACAAATATCATATATAATATAGATGAATGTTTTTTTTTAACATTAAAATTTTGACTTGTTCACCATCTCTTATTGTAGTCAACATTTGGATGTTTGTTAGAGTCCCATTCATCAAGTCTCTATCATTTGCATAATTTGGATGAGAATCTAACATACACACATGATTAGCTATGCCAATGTAATAGTAAACTCACATTAGCTAGATCAAATGAAATATGAGAAAACTATCGTCTCATCATTCAACTGCAAAAATGTACTGTTTTCAAATTAGAAGCAAGTTGAGATCTATATGCATTTATCTTATTAATTGCTCCATGTCTGCTTTCTTCGACATTAGAAAATTGAATTGATTTTGTATAGTAGGCTGATTCCAACATAGTTTTTGTTGAATCATTTTCATTTGACATTTAAAACATTGTTGCACTCCCACATTATCATGGTTGATTCCAAAATAGTTTTTGTTGAATCGTTTTAATATGAAATTTGGTTCGCAACTAACTTCAATTATTTGCTTTAGTATCATAAGTAGGACAAACTCATAGATGCATACTTACAATTCTATAAGTTTCAATGGCCTTTTATTTTTAGAAAACTAAAGATGCATTTGAAATAGATTTCATTGGATGCTCGAATGCCTAGACTAGCCTATAAACGATCGAACTTTAAAGAAATCTAAAGCATGAATGCAAATCTAAAAAGATTTATATGTTATACAAACTATACAAGATCAGATTTTTGAACATAGTGCTACAAGAACCTGTGTAAGATAACAATTATGACAACATCAGAAAACATTATGGGCTCATTGGGGGTCCCACATGTACTTGATACCAATGTAGACAAGACTTCCTAAGCTCATTTGACAATATAATTGTCAAAAACAAACTCTTCAAATTTATAATATAGTTTTGTTATAACATTGATACAAATCATGGTTTGCATACAAAAATATGCTCAATTGACAACATTTTGGTTCAAAAGCTCTTTAGGTAGGACAAACATCTAGCATTGCAGCTCCTCATTTAGCCTACACATGCCAGCCTGCACTTGAGGTGAATGCCTCAATCTTTTCTCTTCTAGAGCTTGAATCATTCTTCTTCCAAAGTTAAGTGAAAGCTTGAGTAGTTGAAGTTTCTGTTTTTGTTTCCAATGAGAATAATACCTGGCCTTGTATGAACTAGATCTACAACTCCTACCTTTCAAGCTGTTGTTAAATATCTTAAAATGGAAGTCGAATGAGAGCAATTGAAGAGTCGTACTATAGAGAACTTTTTTGTTGTTTTTTTCTTAACATTGCAATTGTTGCTATACTTCCATAGATTGTAGCATTGCTACCACCACTAAGATGCTTGGACTTTTAGTAGCAATTCGTGTTTTCAACTCTGTAGATTGTTTACATGCCAATTGAGATTATAATTGGATTTTTTCTTTGTTTACGTAGATATTAACAAGAATGCCATAGATTGGATTGGTGGAACCCCAAATGTTTGGTCTAGGAAGCTGGCTATATTTATAAGTCTGCGTTGAGGTTTTGAGAGCACGATGGGTGAAATAGAGGGCATAGATGTGACTAAAGAAATTGCAACCATGTCTCCAAATGAATCTGTGGTAGAGATCTTGGGAGTTGAGGAAGAGGTAGATGCATTGTGGAAACAACATTTTGGCCACCTATGCAATAGTCAGATATTTTGTGCACCCTAGAATAATGTTTCTGCAATGTGGGCCTTCTTTGTGCTAAATGAATTCGGAGATAAAGTAGATGTCACCAAGCCGCAATTTATGCATTGTAGCATTTGTCACCCAGCTGAACAAGAGCAAGGTAGTGCACAAAACACCACATGAGCTAGGAAGGGAATTTTGACATACAACCCATCTCATGGGATTATCTCCATAAAGAAACATGTCACCAATGAGCATAGCCAGATTTTTGGTAGGTACAAAATAGAGAGGAAGACATTAGACTTAACAAGGAAAGAGGGCAGCTATCCCATCTGCTATTACGGAGCTTTTTGGCAGCCATAACCATTACAAGAAAGATGATCCAACCCAGCAATGATTCCTTGAAGACCTGGTACTCTATATTTCCAAGAGCTACAGGTTGCTTTCTAGTGTTGAAAACCCATGGCTTCGTAGATTGGTGATGAGACAATGTGGTAGAGTGACATTTCCTTCTCGAAGACAACTTGTTGGTGATGGTTTCTTCCATGGTGTCGAAGACAATGGAGCAATATGTCCTCCCCTTCCTGGCTAGTTGTGTGACTGCATCAGCTTCCTTTGATTTGTGGATGTCCGATTTGGCTTTGATACCTTTTGCTCTTGTCATCAATTTTGTAGATGAGTCTTGGATTCCTTGCCATATCAGCTGGTTTGAAGCTCATCACACAACCGGAGCTGTTATGGCTAGGCAAGTGAAGGAGCTCTTAGCTTCATTCAATTTCACTGACAAAATCGTGGCATATGTGAAAGATGAAGGCACCAATCTAGGAGCACTCATTGCTTCCCTCACCTCTGTAGTATCTTGTGTGCCTTTGCAACTTGAACATCCCTATGAAGGCGCATGTTTTGGTCATGCCATGTCAAAGGCATGCCAACATGCGACAAATGACACTAAGGTATGTGTGGGCATGAGGGAGGTGAGTGTGAGGGATGCGCAAGTTGCCCTTTAAAAGACAATTACTTGGACCAAAAAATTAGGCAAGGACAGACAAGAATGGGCAAAGGCATGCATAGATGCAGGGTTGCGGCCTCGCAAACTTAAAACATGGTTTGCATCGAAGGTAGTCATGTTTCAAGAAACATTAGAGTATCGTGATGCAATCAACCTTTGTTTTGGGCAACAAAGCTTGGCATTGCAATCTTGTGTCCCAAGCCCACAAACATGGGTGGTGGCCAAGGCAGTTACTGAAACCTTGAATCCAATTATTCATCAATGTATCATGAATCAATCTAGGGGGTATTGGTTTCTTTCAGATGCTTTGGTTGCGGCACTTTCCTTGTGCGTGAAGATGCAACAAGATTATGCTCAAAGGGCCAATATGAACCCCCCTTTGCAACTAGGAGATTTTGATTCTGAATTGGAAATTTTATGTGCCCACATGCAAGCTGAAGTTGTTTTTGTCCTACACCAATTTCTCTCATTTGCAGTTTCGTTTATTCCCGATAAAGCACACAACATGTTATCTATCATGTTGAATCTTTGACACAACGGCTTGAAGTTAATATCTGACTATGTGGGTAGGGAAAGAGCAGTTTAGATGGTTGCCAAATATGACAACCAAGTGGTGATTCCACTTTTGACCTGTGTTTTCAAATACTTGAATCCAAGTCGATACGAAAATCCTCCACCAGAAATTATGCCACTTGAGAACCCTTTATTTGGGTCAGTTGCCTCAAACGAAGAGGCCACAACCGGGCTCCTCAAATCTGAACCGTCTATGTTTCATCGACTTCTTGTAGATTCAGATGAGTGTAAGTGTGTTTTGGGCTAGTGAAAG
Source organism: Diphasiastrum complanatum (assembly GCA_029204225.1). Taxonomy (NCBI): domain Eukaryota; kingdom Viridiplantae; phylum Streptophyta; class Lycopodiopsida; order Lycopodiales; family Lycopodiaceae; genus Diphasiastrum; species Diphasiastrum complanatum. Next base: position 36,472,093 of record CM055108.1, on the reverse strand, counting down.
GCTCACCAGGTTCAATTTCCTAACGTTGCTTTCCTTGCAAGGCAGATTCTGGGAATTTTGGGCTCACAAATTGAGACTGAGTGCATCTTCAGCATTGTTGCAATTATAACCAACATGTGGCAATGTCGACTTGGCATTGATAACCTTGACAAGGTGGTGCTTATTCTCAAGAATTGGCCGAACAATAAATATGCGGATGAATTGTGATGTTGCAAAGTCATATGTTAAAGAGTTTTTGTATCAGAGGACATTTTGTTTAAAATGATGTATGTTGCATGTTCCTCTTAAGATGCAGGACTTTTGCAACACAGTTTCATAATTTTGAGATATAGGAAAGATCCCAAGTACCAATCAATTAAACTAGAAGCCATTTTGTATCATGTAAGATCTATTGCTTTTCAAGAGCTTGATTGATTAATATTGGATGTATTTTTTAGTGCTTGTGAGTTGCAACGCAGAGATAGAGTGGCAGCAAATTTTTTGGTGCTACACTTGTTGACTTCCAACTGTAAGTAAAATCTTGCAAAGGCCTTTACAAAGTTCATGTCGATGTACATTGTAGCACGATGTAGCTGGGGTTCAAGTAGGTGGTTGGTAATCATTCAATTCTTGGTAAGAAATATAATATAGTGCCATTTATGCCAAGTTCAATTTGTTTGAAATTTTGATATACCTTTTAATTGCTTATTCAGTAAGCAGTTTTTTCCTAGTTGGTTGTTTTCAATTGGCTGTTTTTTCTCAGTTGGCTATGTTTTTAGTTGACTGTTTTTTCTCAGTTGGCTATATTTTTTGTTGACTATTTTTTCTCAGTTGGATGCTTTTGCAAGTGCTTCACTTAAGCTCCCTAGAACAACTCCAATGAAGCCCACAATAGCTAAACTATTACATAGGTAATATCTTTTATTGTTGTTTGTCACAGATGACTTTAGAAAATATGCTTTTTGAAATGGAAGGGCATTATGAAGTGCGCATGGTTGCTGCTACTAGTATCGCCTTCTATGCTATTAGCTTCCTGGAGCTCAGTGAGGTATTATGGTAACTCTAAAACAATCCACTATGTCAATGTTGTATTGTGTTTTGTAAAATTTTCACAATTCAACCCAAAAACATTGATAAATATGAATGTTGTATTGGGTTTTTTGAACTTTTGCAATTGTAACAATTACATATGACTGATTGCTTTTGCTTTGTGGTAGACGAGTCTTCTATTTCTATAGTTGATATGGTCAATTGATGTATCGTCATGTTATTGTGTCCCTATCAAAAGTCAAAACTGAGGACCTGGGGGCTCAAGCTTTCTCACATCCATCAGTTGACTTGCAGTGAGGCCTTCGAGGCTCAGCATTCTCACTAGGGAGATCATATAGGCTTAGAAGATTTTCCACTTCTGCTAGTTAAATTCTGCAACTTTTCATATATCAAGAGCAATAAGGGATCTTATATCTACATACTCACAGTTTTTTCTTTTAATAATACAAATGTCAAAACCGGCAGGCTTATCGGGTGTGTGGCCTTCACTGGTAAGCATCAATGGGTATACGCAATACTACGCACATCAAAAAATTGATAATTCAGCCAAGGAAACCAGAGATGGTCATTCCTGCAATCTTTCTATTTTAGAGAAGGCAAGTATTTTCATATGTAAAGCACTTCCTTGCCTTCTTTTGTAGCATGTCTATTTTTACTATCATATTTCTCCTTTCTCTACAGCGTGAATCTTTCTTGCCTAATGCAAACTATCTGATAATTATTGTGTACCTGCAGTATCCGACTGGATGGGAAAATCAATTCAATGTCGGCATTAAGGTGAATGTATTTCCAAAAAAAATGTGCTTTGAGCTTTTCATTTGTTTTAGAATTTGCAACCTAAAAATTAATAGTCCGAAGGATATATTTCGGACTGAACGAGCTAGTTCAATTGTAAATGGCCTGAACAAGCTCGTCTTTTCACCTTTCCAGTAAGTGTGAAGAATCAAATAGCTTTAAAACTATGTTGCTGAAATTATTCAATGATGCATGCATAGCTCCATTTGTCATTAAAATATTCATGTTATTTCATGCATCATGCATGTAGCTAGTAAGTCAACAAATAGCGATGCTCTGGCTGCACAGAGAACCCGACTCGAGCGCCACACCTAGCAAGGTCAAGGATGCGGAACCGTGTATGTTCTTGTGCCTGTCACATTTTTCGAAAAATACGAAAATGTGAAGGTTGGTGAATTTGCATATACCTACACATTCTAACTATACAAGAAAATCCGACAAATGCGAAAAATCTAAAGGTTAGTGAAAAATGTTTAAGTCATATTTTGGCTCAGTATCGGGTTTTCACAAAGGTGCAAAAAATTCGACAATGTGTTCGGTATTCTGTTTTTCACTCTAGGAACCTACAACTTAATTCTGATTGCAAGAACAATCTCATTAACCTATCAGAACTCAGTACATGCATAAAATGGCATTCACATTTCCATGCACAACAGAAAAACCTGAAAAGAATGATCTATCAACTCAAAATATTTTTGGGAAGAGAGTACAAAGCTTGTCACATATCAACGTACAAGTCCTACAGTTTTCTTCTCTATCTTTCTCACTCACTCTCTCTCTATTGTGCTCCTCGTGGGCACATATATATCTTCTAAAACACTTTCTTCTAAGACATTCTTGTAAACTAATGATTATGCTAAAAGCTAGTTAGTTGTGGCTATCATCTTCCGTGGGAATAGACTGTACTTGCAGTTGTCTTTTTTAGCGGGAACAGACTGCGCTACATAGAAGTCATTAGGGATGATAGAAAGCGAAGTTCAGTTTTCAACACTCTCTCTTGAACCAAAGATTTCTTCAGCCAATTCCCATACGTTTTGTGTGTTTTTCAAATAGTTGTTTTTCAAGGGGTTTTGTCGAAACATCAGGTGTCATCTCTATGGCCTTCACATACTCAATTTTTTTATGCACAAGATCTCTGATACGATGATACCTGAGTGGAATATGCACAAGTCCTTGAATGGAATATTGGATCCTGAGTCATGGAGATTGTGCTTGAGTTGTCCATATACAGGACAATAGGTTCTTCTTGCTTCCCCAAGTTCATTTAGCAACTGCCTCATCCACACAACTTCATTCACATTCTTTGAAGCTGCTACATACTCAGTTTCGCATAAAGATCGCGCCACAAGTGCTTGCTTTTTGCAAGCCCAGCTTCCTGGCCCTCCACACATCATGAAGCATCTGCTAGTGACTGATTTATTGTCATCTTTCGAACTTTCCCAAGTAGCGTCACTGTATGTTGTGAGAGTGAATTCATCTGGCTTTGAATAAACAATGTCAAAATCTCTAGTTACTTTGAGATACCGCAAGATTCTCTTTGCTAGCTCCTAATGGTACTTTTCTAGATTGTTAGAAAATTGTGCTAAAGCATAAACAGGAAAGGCCAAATCTTGTCAAGTACATATAGTAAGATACATTAGAGTTCCGATTAGATTTCGAAAAGGTGTATTACACATTTTGAATTCTTCTTGCTTTGTCTTTAAACAGTCATCCTTTGAAAGTTTTACTCCAAGTGCCATAGGAGTTTCCTTTGCTTTGCATATAAGCATTGCATAGTCTACCAAAATTTTGCAAGCATATTTTTGCTGAGAAAGGTTTATGTTTCCAATTGTTTCATTTTTAGTGATTCAATTCCTAGGGGTTCCTAGCTTCTCCAAGGTCTACAATTTTGAACTCTTGCCCTATAAGGGCCTTGGTTTCTTTTATCATCTCTAAGTTATTTCCAAACATCAAAGTGTCATCAACAAATACAGCTAAGATTAGTGAACAATTAACCCTTAGTGTTAATGAAGACATCAATGTCTGAAACGAGTCTCCTAAAACCAATAGAGATTAAAAGTTCACACATTCTTTTATGCCAAGCTCTTGCAGCTTGTTTTAATCCAAAAATGCATTTCTTTAGTTTGCAAGTCAAATAAGAAAACTGTGGTTTGAGAAAAACTTCAAGTTGTCTCATATAAATTTCTTCATCAAGAAACCCATAAAGGTTGTAGTCTTGGCATCTATATGATGGACAATTAAGGAACTTGTAACAACCAAAGCAAATAAGAAACGAATGGTAGACTAGTTTGCCACATAGAAAAATGTTTCTTGGTAGTCTACTCCACACTTCTGAGAATATCCTTTTGCTACTAATCTATTACGAGTTTTTTTTGGGGGCTGGCCCTCCCGGGCTGCCCCCCCCCCCCCCCCCCAAAAAAAAAACTCGTAACGGGCCCGGGCCCGTTATCTGATACGTAATTGAGCGCTTCATCAATCTGGCTTCCACGTTCGGCCATAGAAAGAATATATAAAGATGAGGAAGACCTTGATTAAAGAGATAGGCGCTTCAAGCGACAAATTTCCGAGGCTTTCTTTTGTCGTTCATCCGTCGTTATAAGTTATAACGGAGATTTTTCACAAGAGTTCTTCGAATACACACTGTTAGTACCTTCTGCAGGTTCGATCGTCGAGAACGCGCCACAAAGAATTGTGTCGTGAAGTTGTGATGCTCCCCCCACAAGCCATGCCGGATTTTGTACTAAAGGTATCCAATCGTTTTTCCTCCAAATCGGTTAGTCTTTGTTAACTCTCATGTAGGGCTGTTGAAATTATTGATGCTCATTGTATCACGTGCAAGGACAACACAGTGCTGCAGTTGTTTCTCTCTATTGTACAATGTTCAAACTTCAGAAAACATTTCTTGCTTGCTTACATTGGTTTCAGACGAGCTTTGCTGATTGGCATAATGAAGGGCTTGGAGTTTGGACTTTCTTGTATTCTATTCGTTATTTGCATGATATACGTGCATCGAGATATTTTCTCGTTTTTTAAGCAGTTGAAAGTATTATTTTGAACTTTGACGTGATGTTCCGTACCCAGGTAAAGCATAAGGACGTTATTCGTAGATTACTTATCAGACGCAGACGCCTCGGATCTTATGCTACAAATGAACGTAGTCAGCTTGTCGATCTGTCCTATGCTGAACTTCAGGAAAAAATTCGTACTTCGTTTAGTATTCCTGCATCGTTGATAATTTCTTACCAAGACATAGACAAGGATTTCATAACGATATCTGAAATTGAAGAGGTGAAGGATGCTTTGGTTAATCGAAATTTAAATCCCCTACGAGTGAATGTAAAAACTGTGGATGAGGAACTTACAGGGACTGTAAACTCTGGCCAGCATATAGCGGCTCCAAGTTCTTCGATGCAATTTTCGAAATCAAGCGAGCTGCAGATAAATTCTTCTTCAGAGCATGAGTCGACTTTGGTGATCTTGCAAAATGTTGCGAGAGTAGTTCTCAATCTCCTTGCTGGACGACAGTGGCTTGATCCGGACCTCCTCCAAAAAGGTGATCGCGACATTGAATTTTCTCCAGGTCTTAAGCAATCTGCTGTTGTCGACCAGCTTCGGCACAAGCTTCATGAGGTGATTCATCTGACGGATCTAATACTTTATCACCGTGTTCGAACTTCTATGTGATACTTGCGGTCGGTAACTATAGCCGGTGTGAGACAGCAGCGAGCCCGAGTAAAGTGTAGATATAAAAAAAGTGACCTACCTATTCACGAAAGGATGAAGTGGATGGTAAAAGTTTCCATTTGGCTGTACATACTGCTCAAAACTGTAGCGCTATGTTGGGAGTCCATCGTTTTGGCGTTTGTCATGACTCATCAGTCGAAGGTATGCTATTCACTAGACTACTAGAAAATTTGTTTTGACATCGATTTTATTTACTTTTTTTTTATCAGCCTAGCAATCAATCTTATGACTATAAACGGAAAATGGTGCACCATGGAAACAACTGTGACGCTTAATAAAACTACCTTTTGCGAATGTCAAGGCTGATGGCAAATAGATTTTTGGAGTTCTGCCTGCAAATGAACTTAGCATACAGGAGATTGGTATACTCATTTCGTTTTCCATTTTTCAACTTGATTAATTCTGTTAATGTAATCTAAGACAATTTCTCATCGCAACAATTTAGAAGGTATGACAGTAAGTTAAGCCTTTGTTGGCTTTGGATCCTTTTGCAAGTTGGTTTGGAAATAGAATACTGTAGGTGCTTATCCTTATCTAGAGAGTGCCTCTTCTGCTAAATACTTCCTGGCCTGTCAGCGTGTTTGTGGTTTATGTTTGCTGTCAGTAGACATGTTGCTGGGCTGGCAGCAAAAACAGATACAGTTCCATAAAGACTTCTTTGGGCTTTCTTGGTTATAATTTAAGTGTTGACGAATGCTCAGTAGTTTTTCAGGCTGAGGTCTTCGACCCTTTACAGTTTGGCTTGCCTCTCAGCGTGCATATTCAACATGTTTGCCTAGCGGACACATGCTCCTAAGATACAGTTGAAAAGGACGATTTCCTGGAGGTTTCCTGCTTTTGTCATTGCTGCTGAATGCTCATTAGTTTATTAGTCTGAGCTCAAGTATTTGCGATGAAAAGCAGTACTACAATCTCGTTTACGAGTACTATAAGTGCGTGCATAGAGCACAATCTTCTCCTGATCAGAAAGGTCATCCTTACGAAAGTACATGCCAAAAGTAGCAAAAGATTTGTTTAGAGTTTCACACGAGTGTTGGGCGGGTATTTAAATTTCAGATACCAGTCTTGGGCGGGTATCAAAATCGGGTCCTCGTATTGTAAGATTCCCTAATTTTTCATACCAGCCGGTTCCGTGGTAATAGGATTTTTTCGAAATGTGTGATACCAGCCAAGTATCAACATAAGCTCAAAACAGACTGGTATAAACCGGACTGGTATTACAAAATTAATACCAGCCGATTATCAACCCGGGTATGAGTTCAAAGATCACTTGGTGATGGTCAAAGATGTGGTAATGTTGCAAGATATTATGAACCCGCTGTGTCGGCAATGTTAGAGGTTCTGATCTAGTTCTCTCTCTATGCTAGATCCAAATCATTAAACTGTTGACTTTGAAAGTGCTTTTTGAAAATTAAACTGAAACAGCAACAAAATGCATAATAAGGTAGCAAAGGTCACGAAACAGACAGATGGACGGATAACTAGTTTCTATAATTTTTAGTAACTGAGAGGTGCATTGTGCACTTGTAGGATCGATCTCTAAGAATTTCAAATATGTTGCTTTTGAAGCAGCTGTATTTGTTTGATGTGCTCGGAAGTATAATTTCCTAGCTTTTTCACTAGCTCTCTTTTGTTAGTTTCAACGTCCCAACGCCTTTTTACAAGTGCAATCTATATTATTAGTAATAGTACTGTAATTCATTGCAGCAGCTGTTGCAGCAACAAGAGGAGTAGGCTGCAGAAGCTCACATAAACAGTCCAAAGATATAGTTCTGATACATATCTATATATATGTATATATATATATATATATATATTCTAACAAAATATTATTGCATGAATGAATAAGAACATACAAGAATGCATGTAGTAGGAGAATAGAAAAAGACAAAACACAAAATAGACAAAGGTAGTCGAAAGTTGAAATCTATAAATACAACATCAATTTAAACATACTTGTTGACCATTGTAAGGTAGTTGATATAATGGTTCAATAATCTAAAAAACATAAGTTCACAATTCTCCTCAACGAGAGAGTCAATGAGTGTGAGTGGCACTATCCAACACCAACAGTGAAACTATTCTTCCCATCTCTACTTCTCCATCAATGATTCAACTTCCATTGCGACTTCCTTTCTTTGTCCAATCACCATCAACAATTGCACCATTGTGATAGTCTTCTCAATCACAATGTTCACAAGTTCTACCACTATCAACCACAATAGTCGTAAAGTTCTTGCAGCTCGAATAACTTGCAAAGTTCTATGAAATACCTGCAACAACATATAACCAGCAATGATGATTAAAAGATAATGATTCATATTATGACTTGAAAGTATCAGCATTAAGTGTACGAGCTCGTATTCTTAGAACTTACACCACTGAATTCTTTAGTACAATAATCAGCTCTTTCGACACTTTCTTGCTTGTCGTGCTTGTTTCAAGCTCATCGAAGAAGAACATAGTTGTTGTTTATCCCCATCACCTACGCTCCCAAAAGATTTTTCTTTTCACACATATAATCCAAGTCATGAAAGTTTTCTCAAAATGCTATCATGCTAATTCTATCATATAAGCATTCTCCTACATCTTCTAAAAGAAAACCTCAAGTTAGGCACTTCAGGATTTAGGATTCCGAAGTTCCAAGCCAGCTGCTTGTTCAAAGAGTGAACAAAGTCAAAATACATGGAGGACATACAAGTGAAGCACAAGACATGTCTACAAACTATAATTTTATAGGCATTGTAATGGCTCTCTAGTTAGCATAAGCATCGTGTAATTGGTTTTTGACTATAGAAAAATATTCTTATCAAAGTATATAGCACAAAAATCTCTAAAGAGTTGAATTTGGTAACATGTGTAAAAACTAAAACACGAGTACAAGTTGAAGCCGCCATGAAGGACATCATCAACACAATACTTCTTTAAGCTTTAAAGCAAATCCATTTGTCATATAGAATGGGAGTTAGCTCAGTTCAAGTAAATTTGCGACGTGTTATGCGACGTGAATCGCGACGTTAAATTTTTTTTTTTCCGTCGCGAACGTCACAAAACACGTCAGAATAAGGTCGTCGGAATACAATGAGAATAAATTACGTCGGACTCCGACATTCATAAGTTGTAGGTTTTCCAGACCTCAGGTCACGTTGATTGACGTTGGATCTGACGTGGACGTCGGATCCGACGTCCAAGGACGTCACTTCGGATCCGACGTGGATGTCAGATTCTAACGAGCATCTAAGACGTCGGAATCCGACGTCTGTTAAAACAGAACCACCCCAAAAAACGTCCGACGGATGTTCCTCCGACGTTCATCCGATGTCTACATGGATGTCGGATTTCAACGTCCCAGAAAATGTCAGAATCCGACGTCTGTTAACAAAATCATCCCAAAAAATATCCGATGTCTATCCCCGACATGTTTTGATGTCGGATTGCGATGTCCCTGATTAGGTTAAAAAAAAAATAAAAAGTGCGTAAAAAACAGTGCACACATTTTTATCGGGCTGTTCTTGGAGTGGTGTTCTTGGAGAAGCGATATTCATGAATTGTTTTTGAAACAATATTTTTGAGTTGCATTGAACATTTGGATCAAATAACAAGCTAAGCACGAGGTACTCTTCATTCCTAAATTACTTAATGCACATAGATTACTTTTCATTCTTATATTTTATTGCATTATGAATGACAATACTTTATTGCATTGCTTTATGCACATCATAAATTCCATTTAGATTTGTATATATGATATTGATTTTTGTTTTGAAATCCAACATTGCACATGGTTTTTGAATTCTTAGTTAGTTATTACGTCAATCCACAAATCGAAATTCGACATTACAATTTTTGAAAAAAACAATGCACATACAAAAGCAATGGCAATATAGCACGATCATTTGCAATAATAATATATTTATAATATCAATCAATGTATTACAAAATTGGTTCTTTAATTTTGCGTGAGTCTCTTTAGATCTAACATCAACTAAAAACAAAATCAACTAAACCTTATAGACCTAATCTACTCATCGTCGTCGTGACATCCAGTCTACATGAACACAAGCAAACAAACTACAATAGTATTTAATGCTTGATTGTACTAAATTAAGTAAAATTAGTATGAATACAAACCACATTAGTATGAATGCAAAAACTAGTACTTACATTCGGAGGATGACCCTCGCTCTTTAGTTTATTGACTAATGCCTCGTATGATTCCCTAAAAACAAAGTCGTATTTCTCCTTAGTTGGCAGACGTCCATAGTCCACCAACTATCCATGCATTCAATTTAAGTTGAAATTAATTCAGGGCTAGGTTGGAGCAGCTAGTCATAATACATATTAAAAAATAAAAGCATATGAAATCATAGATAAACTATAAGAGTAGTTTATGCTCACTTACCATGCTTGTTTGCAAGCCCGCCTTTCCGCTCGAGCCCAACCTAAGATTGCCTATCCCATGCATCCTAGCGGCCGCGACATCTTTCTAAATCTTATATTTATCTGGTGTTTGTTCATCCTTTTTACACAGTTCCAATCATTTCTTGATCACCAGGAGGGCTTGGATTGCCCGTCCCTATAAGCTCGTCGTGCTGTATCACGACGATGCCTAATCCATAAGCTCATATGCTTATGAATTTCCTTGTCATTAAATTCCTCTTCTTGCTGAAATTCATCATGAAGGGTACCAACAACTTGTCGTTTAAGATCGGCAGATTGTTCGGACCATTTCATAAACAATTTGTCATCAAAATGGTGTTGGCATAAAGAATAGAGTCGGTCCAAAACCACCCTCCCTTTTCTGTTGGCAATTATGTTACCTTGAGGATCCACATCATAATAAGGGCGGAAGCCGCAACCGCTTGTGAGGGACCACTCTCTCATCTTGGCTAAGCATACTTTGCAGTTGTGCTTTCTGCTTGGGAGTTAATGATGCATAAAAATTTGAAACAAAATCTCCCGAGCTTTCACCGCTGCCTGACCCCGACATGATTACTATATTCATAAACATACAGTACATTACAATAAACCCTAATATATTGAAATGAAGTAAAAACGAAAATCGACTACAAAACTTTGATGCATATTAGAGTGGGAATTTTATACCTTTGATAACACAAAAAAGAGATAGATGTGCGTTTAGAACAAGCACCAAGATGCAAAAGAATCATATAAGTGACAACGTAAAAGAATAGTACTATCTAGAAATTGAAACATGAGAATCATACAATAATCATGCTATGTAAATATCAGAAGACAAGAATCGTGCTATCTAAATATCGAAAGATAAGAACCAAGATATTGTTTTTTGAAAATTGATTAATTTTATGTTATTTGTGTTTTGTACTTGTGCATATATGCAGTTTATCACAAGGAGATGAATTACATTCAGATCGGTCTAGCAATGAAGACACTACTCAAGTTAACAGGGTAAATAATAAACATGGATGTTTTTTTGTTCATAAAGACTTTGTTATTAAAAGTTAAACTTTGTTATTATAAGTTAAACTTTGTTATTACATGACCTTAACTATTGTGCTAAAGTAACATGTTTGATTTTTGTTTCTCATAGAAAAATTATTTCCAAAATAAAATATGGTGCACATGCGTCAAGTGTGATGGGCAAAAGATGCGTGAAAGACGCATTGTTGAAAATCATTTGTGGAAGTTTGAACAAAAAAAAGGTCAACTATCAAATTTTGAAGACGTTGAGGTTTGTTAACTTTATATGATTGTTTTATACTATAATATTTGTCAATCTATATACGTCACTTATGGAATTTGTTTCATGTGTGTAGCCGATAAATCGAATGTCATTCCATGGAGTTGCTTCATCCGTGTTTAGTAACAATCAACGTCAAGTTTTGATAGACATAAGAGAACAAAGAATGCAACAAATTCAAGAGGCAAACACAATTGAAAAAAAGAGTAATCAACTTGATTCTAATGATGACGATGATGAGGTGCAACACGATGAAGCAATGCACAACATGTTTGAATCTTAATTTGAAACAAATGAGAATGATGCTATATGTACGCATCTTCTAATGAAAAGAAAAATCACGAACAATTTGAGATGGATGAAGACGAGGTTCTGACACAATACATGCATATCCATAAGACCATGCTCTATATAGAGGTGAGCATTCAGAAAAGTTTCAATGTCCAACGTGTAACACTTCACGTTATCGAGATGACGTAAAAGGGGATAAAGTGCCACAAAAAGTGTTACAACATTTTCCAATTATCCCACGATTGTAACGTTTATTTCGATGTAAATCTTTGGCACAACTAATGGATTGGCATGCAAAACATCGATCTACGGATGATGTGAGTACCAAGCGACTCACCTGCATGAGAACATATTGAAGACCAATGGCCCGAGTTTAAAAATGAACCTCGTAATTTGAGATTTTGCCTAGCTATGGATGGCGTAGATTCTTTTAGCGCTCAAGCATGAACTTGGTCCACAGGGTCAATTGTGCTTGTTAATTATAATAGACCTCCATGGTTGAGTATAAAAATGGGACACTTGTTATTGACTCTATTGATTCCAAGAAAGTACAAGACCAAGAACATGGATTTGTATCTTGCACCTTTGTAAATGAATTGTGCATTCTTTGGAATGGTATTCACGCTTACGACATCTCAATACCTATACAACAAAAAAAAACTTCATTGTTCGTGAAATTTTAATGTGGACGATGCATGACTACCTCGGTTTAAGTGAATGTTAAGGTATGTAAATAATATATTATACGAATCCATCTTAGGGTTTAGCGTTTCAGTACATTTGACTAATTGAGCTTATCTCACATTTGGTTTATGAACTATACAAGTTTAGCCACATCGGGTTACAACGCATGTTACATTTGTGGACCACATTTGGAGGGTTGACATAGCACAAATATGTTAAAAAAAGTGGTCTACACCATTACAGAGTTCTCGGATTTACTTTCTGAATGAAGGAATCGAGAGACAATATACTGTGCTCTACACACCGCAATACAATGGAGTAGCCAAAAGAAAGAACCGGACCCTGATGGAGGCAACAAAGTGTATGATGGTGCGGGTAAGGCTTTTGAAAGAATTCTGGACAAAAGCTATCTTGACAGCTGTCTATCTTCAAATTAGGAGTACGACAACTGTTGTGAGCGATGCAACTCCTTATGAGGCTTGGACTGTTGAGAAGCCCAAATTGTTACATATCAAAGTATTTGGTTGCAAGGCTTATATGCATGTACCAAATGCGACTTTGCATTTTAGTCGTAATTTCTGACAGGTGAAAAATGCGACACTATAATTCTACTCGTAATTTTGACAGGCGACACTGTCAAGGTTGTAGAGAGAGAAAATGTGACACTGTTGTCAAACTCCCCCCACGGACCTCTCGCCTTCATTCCAATCCATGGCATCTATTAGGTATCGATCCAAATACCCATGGACCTCTGGCCTCAATCGACCGTGAAGGAAATGTGGATGAGGATTTGGCGTTCACTCTGAGCTAACCCATGACTGTTTCCTATTTGGGCAGCTCCATCTCTAAACAGGAGTTCTTTGATCTCGAAAAAACTGCAAGGGTGGATATGCGTTTTTGTAATTCTTCGCAATAGATTATTTGTTTGATAATTCAAGGCTTTAAATGTTTGGCTATGTAATCATTGTAGTACTAATGATTTCAAAGTTAGTTACTATAAGATCGAACGTGATTTTTAATCACTATTTTTTTGTTCAAAATTGATAGGCGTAGTCATGCATGAAGAAAGAGGAAGATGGATTATTCCGCTCCACACGATAAGTCTGTTTCTTGTCGTTCGAATTCTTTATATTCGATTCTTTTTAGGCCTATCTTTTATACACCTCTTTCCAACATGGTATCAGAGCGTTGATTCTTCTTCAAGGCCTAATACTATATCAGAGTGCAAGCTCTTATACTTGATATCTTTCGTGATATCAAATTATTCTTCAGTTCAAATCAATTTGTTTCGGTATCAGATAATTGATTTCCAATTGTAGCGCAGCACGGTATCTCTCTTAATGACGACAATTCTCAAAGTAAAGTCGGCCTTATCGCAGACAAGCTGAATGGATCCAATTATCATTTATGAAAATTTCAGATGAAGACCTTGCTAATCGCCAACGAGTTGTGGGATGTTGTTACATATATCGAAGTGAAACCTAAAGATGACACAGAAGACTCAAAGTGGAAATCGAAGGATGGTAAAGCTTTCGTGCTTATTATCCTCAATATATGAATAGGTCTGGCCGGCCAACATCTCTATGTACTTCTCCTCCGAGTAGGCAGAGTTCTTCTAGTGTTTACATGCACTTGTGCATCTGTACAAAAACTCACACTCAAAGTTACAAAAAAAATTCCATTCCCGGGCATCCCATTTATCTTGTACTATAAGTTCAGCATACATCCATGTTTGTCGATGCCCTAAAACCTTCAATTTGTGTTGAATAATGTTCCCTGCTGCAATTTTTTCAAGTAATCCTCGGATTGATTCCCTCCTCTTTTTCTGGGTAAATGTGAAGCTGTAATTTCCTTTGTGATGGGTAAGTAATCCATCCTAGAATACATTAATAAAACACTTAGCAAGGTTCTGCCCACGAATCTTGCTAAGTCAAGAATTCGATAAGTTGTTCATAGACGATGGGATGGGTGTTTATCCCTCTTAGTTATACATTCTGACATCTCAGCAAAGTATTTAACATATTTATCTTCCCACTCAATGTACAGAGCCCACAATTTCGGATAATAGCAATTGATTTGTCTGTCAATTCTAAATTTCTTAAAGATGGTTTCAGCATCCAATATCTTTTCATTTTGAGAACAGCCCTGGCTTTTCTACTACGAACAAACCCTGTAAAAATGCCCAAGAAAGACATCCTTTTTCTTCCAAAGTTAGGGTTGCCCAGAGTGGCATAAAGTCTTCAGTTCTCCAAATTTCATTCCAATCTTTGTTATTATATCCTTTCAGCCCAAGCATAAAAGCATACTCTATCATCCACAATTGCTCAATGTTTTTGAACTGTGACATATAAATAAAAAGTTTTCTTTTGAGATGAAAGAATTCTGTCATAAGCACTTGATTAGGTTCAGGTCTTGGCCTTACCTCTTTCCTTCTTCTCTTCCTTTCCTTAGTCGGCTCCACCTCCTCTGCCTTTGAATATTTACTTTTGTGAATTGAAGGTTCGATAAAATGGTCATTTTCAGAATCGAATTCTAATAACAACTCCATAGTCCCTCATTACTGGTTTGGCTTGGGTCAGGTTTTTCAAGCGTTCTTCCAAATCTTGAACTCATTGGTAATCCAAAGGATTGGTACACTCAATTATATCCTTCTGGATTCTTTTTCCTTTCTCAGCAGCTTCAAATTGAGTGTCCGAGCTTAGAGAGTCGTCTTTCTCAGCTTCTTTGAACAAAGCGGTTGACAAGGCTTTGCTTTCTTCTTGCAAGGGATTCAATAGCTTTGTCTTTATAATTTCAATCGTGTCATTTCTATACTTTTCAAACTTAGCCCTGTTCACTGACATAGTTCTCCTATCCGTAGTTAGGGTATCCACAAAAATTTTCAAGCTTTGATTTTCAATCTGTGTCTGCAGCAACTCTGTTTTATACAATAGCCTCTCAGCTTGATAAGTTTGTGCCACCGTATGCTTGAGCTTAATATCATCGAGCTCTTTCTGTAATTTCGATTTCGATTTTTTTAAGTAAAATTTTTACTTTGCTCCGTGAGTAGCTGGTTCTTCTTGAACATCATTTCTCAATTCTTCGACTTCCCGTAGCAACTAGACTCTCTATAAAAAAAAATTCTTATTAATCGTAGTTGTACTTCATCATTATTCTTTAAATCATCTATCTAAGCATCCTTTCTGTTAATCAACAGCATTAATTTTGGCACTTTAGCAACATCAATAGATAATTTAGAAATTAACTCTTGTTGACCTTCTATTCAACCCCGGAGCCTACTGAGCTCATACCTTTTCTTTTTCTGAGTTTTAATATATTTAATCAAACTCTCAGTATTAGTCAAGAACGTCTGCAGCGTCGAATAAATTGTCGTAGAAACTAAGTCCAACAAATTAAATTTTAGGGTTCTTGTAGGAGTAGAGTGACCACTCAACCTTTTGGGTGTCTCCTTATTTTTTTTTGGCAACTGGTGATCCTCCTTGTACACCTGGTCCTCGACGTCATCTTCAAGAGTTTCCTTCTGGAAGTTAGGGCTTTGAGCCATTTCCTCTTCTTCTTCAATCATAGTAGTGGTAGCTTGATGGTCTTTCATTAGTTCCTCAAGCAATTGTTGGGAGTCATCAGTTGTAAACAACTTTCTATGGTTGATGATATTTCTTGAATTAAGTAGATTTCCTGCAAGATCAGCCAGTTGAATCGAATTATTGGAAAATACTTCAGTGACTTTATAAGGCCCCATCCATTTGTATGTAATTTTGCAGGAAATTTTATATGTCTATTGTCATATAAAAGTGCCAAAGCACCAACTTTAACAGAAATTTTCTTCAAACGTGTACCATAATGTTCCTTTTTCTTTTTCTGTACCACTATTGTTTCCTGCAAAGCACGGAATCGATCCTCCTCTAATCAAGATATCTGATGCAGTCTTTCATCAATAGTATTATGTGATTCTTCATGATCTTCATGTTGATTTTGATATGTTGGAATCTCGAATTCAATTGCAAGTATTGGGTACATTCCATAAACTAAATAACATGGAGTCTTTTTAGTTGTGATTTTTTCGGTATTCCAATATGCCCAAAGAACTGCTGGTATTCTCATATCCCAATCAGTAGAATGTTGATCAATGATTTTATTCAATGTTTTACATAAAATACCATTCGCTCATTCAATTAATCCATTTTTCTTAGAATTATATGGAGTTGTTCTTCTATGAATAACCATATAATACTTCAGTAACTCTGTAATAGTATTATTAATGAAATGAGTTCCTCTGTCACTGACAAGTTCTAAAGGATAGCCATATCTTGTGATTATATTAGCAATAAGAAAACTGGCAACAGTCTTCGCATCATTTTTCTTTGTAGGTTCAGCTTCCACCATTTTTGTGCAATAGTATGTTGCTATCAATATGTATCGATTTTTTTTAGTATCTTGTAGCTGGCTTAATCGGTCCCACAAAATCGATACCCCATTTTTTGAATGGTGCCAGTGGTAAGACTGGTACCAACGGCCAATTAGTCGATCTTGCTGGTTTACCTATTCTTTGATACAGATTACAGTTTATAATAAACTTATGCACATCTTTGTACATAGTAGGCCACCAATATTTGTCATTCATGATTATCCGAGCTGTGTTCTTCAATGCATAATGTCCTCCAGCTTCTTCTTCATGAAAAGACTTCATTACTATTTGAATTTCTTCTGGTTCCAAGCACCTTCTAAGTTCATCATCACTTCCTAATTTGTAAAGCACACCGGATATAATTGTGTATGGTGCTTCTTTATATTGAAAGACATTCTTCTCTTCTCAGATTATTCCTTCCGGATATAGCGATGTTTGCAAATACTGAATGATATCGCCATATATAAAAAAAAAATTGATATTTATCAGCATCAATTCTTCGTCAGGTAGATTATCCGATATTGGATCCTTGGGTTCGGTTGTTTCCAATATCGACAAATAATCGGCATTTGCATGGTGTTTGTCAGGTCGGATTAACCAGATATTTTATTGCATAATGTGGTCGACAAGAAATGTAAAGGCTTAACTTAATAAATAATGTCGAAAGTTTTTTACTGAATATATCATTCCCAAAGTCTCTCTCTCAATAGCAGAGTAATTCTTTTCTAACGCAGATAATTGCCTACCTGCATAATATATAGGATAATCTTTCTTTTCATCAGTTTTCTGACTTAGAATGCTTCCAATAGCAAAGAAAGAAGTGTCCACATAGACATGGAATTTCCTGGTAAAGTGCATGTCATAGTAGTTTGATTTTTGTTGATTGATTTGTAATCTAACAATGATTTGTTGATTTGTTATCTAACAATGATTTGGCTTTCATTGTTCGGTCTTGTAGAAAAAAAGGAGATGCATCTTAGAAGGAATTAAAGAACTTGACGTTTGTATATTTGTGCCCATAATCTTCAACCTACATCAACACAAATCAAATGATTAGAAAAAAGCAGAACATTATTGATAAACAAAAAACATATCAAATGCAATTAGCTAAAAGATAATTGCTTACAAATTGGGCATGCATATTAGCCTTGCCTCCCGATCCAAGGTGAGATTGGCCTAGAAGATTAAGCCTTGATTGTGTTGCCTCTCTTTGTTGCATAAAGTGCTCGGGATTAGAATGCTTGGATTCATAAATAACCTTCCCCCAATCTTTTTAAGATGCCCATCCCGGCCTATTCTTGCCTTTACTGCATAATCGTCTTAATGATTGGCGCTTATGAGAAATATGTGTACACATACTCGTCTTCACCCATTTGCAATTAAATTTATCGATTTGGTTGTGGAAACTCACGGTACAATATATCAAGTATCTTGTCTTTGTCCCCTTGGTTTTGTTGCTCCCAGGGTTAAACAAATTGTGACCAAAGTATCTAAGAGTGAGGTCATGCAATCTATTGATGACGACTGTGTGTGTGTGTGTGTGTGTGTGTGTGATAGAGAGTGAGAGAGAGAGAGAGATAAAAGAGTGGAGAGAGAGAGAGAGAGAGACAGACAGACAGAGAGAGAAGAGTGGAAAGAAATGAGAGATTGAAAGTGTGAGAGATTGAGAGTGAGAGTGATCCTCAAGAAATCCACAAGAAAGCATGAAGAAATCTTGAAACATGACATATTTATACATTTTTTTGGTTTCAAGTGTCGCGTGGCTCTGCCACGGAACCATTAGCCATGCATGGCACTGCCACGCGATTTATTCTTGCCTAAAAATCTATGCGCATAGCCTAATAGGTGTCATATAGCGAGTGGTTTGTCAAAATGACATATTATGACACTAAATAAGTAATTTGTCTTGTATTTTTTAAATTTGTTTTGTAGGAGAAAGATAAGGAGTGACAAGACTTTTTTTTTACATGAATTCTGGAGGACAAAGCATGTGAGTGTATTTTGGGTACAAGAGGACCATATTTTCTTTGAAGATTTTGATGATTTTTAAAAAAGAGGAAATGAGTATTAACCAGTGTTTAAAACAATTTTGTGATTTTTAAAAAATGACAAATGTATCTGTGATTTGATGTCGCATAGAATTTGTGGACATTATTTAGTTTATAAAATAGTAAGTGATTTGTTATATATATGTCCTAATGTTGTAAAAATATTAATGTTTGACACTCTATTCATTTTGAACATAATATTGATGTCATCTTAGAATCATGATTATTATCACAATTGAGTGTAACCAATTGGGGTTGAATTTGTTATTCAGAGTATGTGTTGTAACTAAGATGAATGTCGAGGTTTTCTTATAAGATGGTTTTTGATGAATTTTGGATCCTAACCTCTTGGAATACATAAAAAGAGATAAAGGGAACTCAATGAGGCAAAATATCCTCTTGGGCCTAGGAAATTGAACACAATTGTTTTTTTTTTCTGATGCCTAATTACCTACACCAGAAGACCATCGATGTGGTTCACTCTTAAAGGAAGTATCCCAACGTTCTAATAGAACAACATCATTTAAAATTAGTAACCATAACACCTCATGCACCTCATAATCTAGAATATGCTTATCAAGAGCCAACCTCTACGAGTGCCATAGGTTACGGAGAGAGAAAAACAATCCCACAAATAAATACAAAAGCAATCAAGAAGGCTTTTTGGGGATGCCTAAGGAGTAAGGTATGAAAGTAAAAATGGGTCTATAGCTAAGAATTGTACTTAGGGACTGGTACGACCCAAAAAACACCTATCATTGAAAAATGCAACTAAATTCGAGAGTCACCTAGGTTGTGGCATATCCAACATGAGAGGATAGCTTATCAATGAGCTATAGCTCGTCTTTGTAGAATATCAATAGTACCATCATCCTAAGAGTGCAACAAAGCGATGGACAAAAGAGTGCACATTGGAGAGAGTGGAATGTTGTAAAAGTCCAAGATCATCCCATAAATAGTACCCTTGAAATTCAAGATCATTTGATGTCAAATTTGAATTATCTTGAGTGGTAAGAGACAATTCCATCTACAAGGGGCAAAAATTGATTGTCCCAAATTGTAGATTGATCAAGTTCAGTCACTCAATCTTCTATGTCAAGTGATAAGGACCAAGATCTTATATTGGACATTAGATTTGAGCTATCTCATGTGATGGGGCTCAACTTTGATCTATTTCATGAGCACACAATTCCTCAAATTTGATCACTCTATGAGAAACTTTTAGTGATATTCACCAAAAGTGGGCTATTCCAAAATATGCACATCATTTTTAGTTATCTCATGTGATAGGAGTCAATTTCATTGACAAGGGATCAAGCTTGAGCTATCTTAATATACTAGACTTGGGATTGGTTGAGTCTGACCACTTGATGAGCCGTGTCAGGTGATAAGCAACAAAACCATGCATAGACATAGAATTTAAGTTACGACGTGTGATAGGGGCCTGACAAGGGGTTGAACTTGAGTTGTCTTAATATATTTCTTGATGAGCCATTTTAAGTAATAAGTAGCAAAATCATATGTTAGGTAGCAAATTTTGGCTTTCTCGAGTGATAGTGACACCAAAATGGGACTATTTACATTGATAGACACCAAGTTTGAGCTATCTAATGTGATGTTGGTCAATTATGATCACTCAATGAGCAATGTCGAGTAATTAGGACCAAAATTGAGTTGTCTCACATCTGTCCAAAATTTACTTATCTATGACGATAGACATCAATTTTGAGTTATTTCATGTGATAGGCGTGAAACCACGTTTAACTTCACTAAAAGAAAAAGGCTTTGTGGGGATGCCAAAGGAGTAAGGTAAGCAAGTGAAAACAGAAGGGGGTCTGTAGCTAAGAATGGTATTTAGGAACTGGTAGGAATCAAAAGCACCTATCATTGGAAAATGGAACAAAAATCAAGAGTCACCTAGGCTATGGCATATCCAGCATAAAGAGGATAGGCTATCGATGAGCTACAACTCGTCTTTGTAGGATATCAATAGGACCATCATCCTAAGAGTCAAACAAAGTGATGAACAAAAGAGTGCACATTGGAGAGAGTGGAATGTTGTAAAATTCCCATATCATCTTGTTGGAAAGAGGTGTGTGAAAGATAGGTCAAACTCGAAAAGAAATGAACTCGAATGAAAAGTATTCAAAAGATTAGAACTTATTGTGCGCAGCGGAATAAACTATCTTCCTCTTTCTTCATGCATGACTGCGCTATCAATTTTGAACAAAAACAATAGTGATAGAAATCATGTTCGATCTTATAGTAACTAACCTTGAAATCATTAGTACTACAGTGATTACATAGCCAAACATTAAGCATCGAGACATCAAACAAATTTTTGTCGCGGACCATTAGACAAATAATTAGTCACGAATCACTAGACAAATAATTAGTCACGAAGAACTACGAAAACGCATACATTCTGAGTCGAAGCTGAACGTAATAAGAGATAGTATTGATTCAGTATGGAAGCAAAACATATGTAAATGAGTACAACAAGTTGCGGATCAGCCTGAATTAAGCGCAATGCTGATAAGCAGTAAGCGCAATAGCAATCTCTAAACAACTCTAAAAAGTGAGCTAGAATGCTCAGGAGTGTTCAAGCTCAAAGGCTTGAGAGAGAGAGAGAGACGAGAGAGAGAGAGAGAGAGAGAGAGAGAGAGAGAGAGAGAGAGAGAGAGAGAGAGAGAGAGAGAGAGAGAGAGAGAGAGAGAGAGAGAGAGAGAGAGAGAGAGAGAGAGAGAGAGAGCTAAATATTCAATACTCGATCAATAGCTATTCATATTTCAACATAAAAAAGAATCAAGTATCACGATATTTCTAATTAAGCTTTCTTGCATTATGATATTTCTAATCACTGAATGTGTTTTTGCTAGCATATTTCCTATTGCAGGATGCTCTCATAATAGATGATTTTGTTGCGAGACGAGGTGGTTTCAGACAACACACATCATCTTTCTACAGGGATAGTGGACTTGGCCACTATCTGTGGAATTTCCTGAAGAATGAGATCTGTATTGCTCATTCCAAGCTAAGCCCAGTCGGGGAGACTCTTATAATGGCAGTTAAAGCTTTATCATTTTACCTAGGAGGACATAAATTTATAAAGACAAATAAGATCATTTTTGTCAAAAGATCTTATGTTTTGAACATTTTACGCTTTACTGATGGGAATGTTCCTTTAAGGAGATCTCATTATTCATTGTATTCCACTTATATTGAGCTTAGTGGAAATAAGGATAATGCACATCTATTAGATGCATACACTAGCAAAGAATTTCTTCATGACAATACTGCCATAGGATCTGACACAAGATCTGATGATAAATGGTTGACACTTTGTATTTTGGTATAATACAATCAATACATTTTACATTGAGTATTTTTCCTTTCTTGTTCAATGAATTTGCAAAGCAATTCTGAACATGTCATGATTTGATGACAATGATGATCTTCTATTTAACAATCATCTAATTTTCTCTTCTTGTATGAACTTGTGAGAAATTGGCAAAAATCTAGCTTGGTATTTTTTATGATAGAAGTTTGTAAGTGAATCTCACATGTGTGGAGGATGTTCCCACGTGTGGAGAATTGTAAAGTAAATCAAAATGTTTGATATAGGGGTCTCATAGAATTTCATAGTCAAGCATTTAGGTGTAGAATGTTGATAGAATCAAATTTGGCATAGATGGCAAATTATCCATTTCCACTTGTAATGCCAATATTGAGCCAAAATAGAGCCAAACTTGTGCCAATTAGAGTGTAGACAAGTGTTATGCTTTTGTTTGATGAAGCTTAAGAGGTCCAATAGGATTTTGAGGTGGAACCTTGTGAGGTCCAATAGAAAATTGAGGTGTGCTTGAATATAGTCCAATAGAATTTAGAGGTGCATGGATCAATGGTCCAATAGGATTAAGAGGTGGCAAAGTGTGATCCAATCATAGTTAAGCATAGTGGTAGCTCATGAATCTATTAGTATCATTGTACTCCTCCTTTTGGATCTAATTGATTTTGAGATTGAGTGGATTTTGAGTGTCATTGAATTTCTAGCTTTCTCTCTCTACCCGAGAGCTCATGATGGTTTTTCTCTCTCTACCCGAGGAGAGCAGCTTGTTTTTACTTAGAATACTTTTGGAACACTTCCCACACGTGTGAGTGAGAGTTGGAAGTGATTGAATGCATGTAGTAGTGTGTTTTTGCCATAGAATCAAAGATAGATCTTGAATCTCAATCTAGTCTTGATCTTGGTGCATCTACACACCTTAGGAGATCACAAGTACATGTAGTGGACAATCCACACGTGTGAAATTCAACATGGTATCAGAGCCTACCTAAGGTTACCATGCATTTTGATCATTTGAGTGAAAACTATTCATCAATCTTGAGCTAGAAATTGTCAAGGCCCATTTTCCTAGCTATCTTGTTCAATTTTGGATCAAAAGAGATCAAAAGGACATTGATTGGGTCTGACCTGGTACTGTACGGAATCAGGTTCTCAGACACGTGTGAGAAACATCCAATTTCAGTTTGGGAGTTCTCTTTCATGTTTGATCCAAAAATCTTGCTAGATAGCTTGTTTTGAAGCTATTTTTGTCTAGTTTCTGATGCAATCAGTTTCATTCCATTTGGTTGAGCCAATCAGAAGTTATAAGCTTTTGAAGAGGGTTAGGTAGGGCACCTAGACCTGGGTGGACACATTTGGTTTGGTCAAAAGATTGCTTGTTTGATCCAAAATCACAGTTGAATGCTTACCAATCTCATCTATATGTGATCTAGGCACTATTTTGAGATCTTAGCCATTTTGTTTCATGCAATATCATTGTATTTGAGTCAAATTTGGTTTCTTAGTGTATTTCACACGTGATAAGAGTGTTTGATCCTAACTTTGCCCATACTCCATCATTTGATGTGAAGTAGATCTAGTTTTGGAGAGATTGAGATAGCTAGTGAGAATCATCTCACAGTTTGTTGCAAGATCTTGCATAGGAGATGGTAGCACACCATTATTGGATCCTATAGTGAGAGAGAAGCAACATTTTTTGTTCATCACTTTTATTTATCTCCACTTTACATGACTTCAATGAGTTCATACTTGTTGCAACCAAGTGAGAGATTGTCTACTTCCAATTATTCAATATGGAAGTTGAGGATGGAGTCCATCTTGATACTCCAAGATGTGATGGACATTGTACTTGGGATTGAGGAGGAGCCTCAAGTCCTTCAAGAAGTACAAAAATACAAGAAGAGAGCTAGGATGGCTCTCCACTACATTAAGATGAATGTCTCTAATGAGATATTGAGGGAGATTGGTGATTGTTCTACATCCAAGGAAGCTTGGGATTGTCTCAAGTCCATCTATGAGGCTAAGAACACCTATAGGCTCCTCACTCTTAGAAATCAAATATTCCAAAGTAGTCAAAAGAGTGATGAGAGTGCATCTAATTATGTTTTGAGAGTCAAGGATATTCATAGAGAGGTTGCATGTATTGGTGACTCAATCAATCAAAGCGAGCTAGTCCAAGTCATTCTCAATGGCTTGAGAGATGAATATGACAACCTTGTCCAATCCTATGCTATTAAGGAGGAGCTACCAAGTTTGGAGGCCCTTCAAAGTGTGCTTATTTCTGAAGAATCAAGACAAGAGTACAAACTCTTGAGGATGGACAAGCTATCACTCAATCATGATGATGGCAAAGTTCTATTTGCCAAGCACAAAGAGAGGAGTAAGAAGCAACACCATCACTTCTCTAATGACAAAGCTAAAGACCAAGATGGAGAGGAGGAGGATACCTCTCATGCTTCTAATTCAAATCTCAAGAAGAAGATGATCAAGTGCTTTTATTGTGGCAAGAAAGGCCATTATGCCACCAATTGCTTCAAGAAGAAGAATCAACTCAATCAAGCCAACATCACCAATGAGAAAGAAGACTATATTGCAAGTGATGGAGAAGGCTCTCTTATGGCATCAAGCTTCTCCTCTTCCACCTTCAACAAGGATGACTCATGGTATATTGATAGTGGAGCATCTTCACATATGTGTGGCTCCAAGCACTTTTTTTCATCTATTATGCCTTATGATGGAGTCAAGAAGACCATATACTTTGCAAGTAAGCATGAGTGCAATATTGAAGGAGTAGGGATTATTCCCTTGAAGCTTTCATCTTCTAAAGATCTCTTTCTCAACAATGTTCTTTTTGTCCCAAAGCTTACAAAGAACATCTTAAGTGTTGGCCAACTTCTTGATAGTGGCTTTGATGTCAATTTCAATATTGACAATTGTGTGATTAAGAAGGATGGTGAGATCCTTGCATATGGATCAAGATTTGAAGGCATCTACAAATTGGATTTAAGTGAGAGTGCAAACTCTCTTGATGTTTCTTATATTTCCAATATTTCAAAGGAGGAGGATTACACAAGATGCACATATCTTCTCTCTTCAAGTATTATGGTGTATGATTATTCCTTATTATTCAAAGCATATGTTGAGAAGAAATTCTCATTGAAGATCAAAGCTTTGAGGAGTATTGGAGCTCTTGAAGGAATAGCACCATATGAAGTTTTATTCAAGATGAAGCCTAAGGTTGATCACCTTAGTGAACTTGGTAGTGCTTGCTTTGCACATATTCCCTTGGAAACAAGAAGGAAGGATGATCCAAGCTCATGGATCATGATTGGATACTCATCCATCAAGGAGGCCTTTAGTGTCTTTACACTCTCTATTTCAAATGTGATGGTGAATAGAGATGTCATATTGCATGAAGATTCAACCTTGGAAGTGGCCGAGATCAAGGCTTCTCAAGAAGCATCACAAGTTATCCTTTTTGAAGGTATTCAAGTTATGATGGGGCCAATGTGTGAGGAGGAGTTTCTTCTTCATATGATTTCAAGAAGATCTTCAAGATGCATGGCCAAGTCTTTATGGCTCACCTTACATGGCAAAGAGGGGCATCTTTCATGTTGTATCTACTACAACACATTCATATATGCTTCTCTTCCTTTGCTTGAAATGCTATCTTGCTTCGTTGAATTTGTTAAATCTCAAAGTTCAAGAAAAGCTATACTAGTTTTGTATGATGCTTATGGTATGGACATGTTTCTTGTCATTATTGACTTAGATGTGTTTCCAATACTTTTTGAAAGCAAGATATTGTATTGTCAAAAGTATGCTCTTGGTTCTAGTAAGAACAAGATTGAGCTTGGTACTCACTTTTTTGAAAATTATGTTTTCACATGTTTTGAGGCAAAATGTAAACTCCTCTTGAGATTAAGTGAAGCATCCAAAGTGGACACTTACATCCTTGAGAGAGTAACTATCCTAAAAAAGATCAAGATAGTCTTTGATATCAAGATTAGATCCATCATGGATATAGTTCATTGTATGTGGACTAGTCAAGCTAGAAAGCATAATCTTGATAATCATCATTGTTTCACATCTTATGATCTTGATCTCCATGATCCTTATGAGGCTTGGAAGCCTCATATTTCTCTATTTATGGTGCATCCATCATGCAAGTGGAACTTTCAAGGCAAAGATCATCATCAAGCATGGAGGAAGCCCATGATAATAGTGGCATATTGGTGGAGCACTCTTCAAAGGAATTGGCAAGAGCTCTCTACCAAAGAGATCTTATCATGGATATGGTGAGGGTGCTGCTATGATGGATCCCTTGTCTGATCTTCACTTCTTATGCATACCAAAGGATCCACTCAAAGAGATTTACAAACTTCTCAAGTGATCTAGTACCTTTCCAAGCTATTTTTTGAGGAGTGTGAGAAATTGGCAAAAATTTAGCTTGGTATTTTTTATAATAGAAGTTTGTAAGTGAATCTCACATGTGTGGAGGATGTTCCCACGTGTGGAAAATTGTAAAATAAATCAAAATGTTTGATATAGGGGTCTCATAGAATTTCATAGTCAAGCATTTAGGTGTAGGATGTTGATAGGGTCAAATTTGGCATAGATGGCAAATTATCCATTTCCACTTGTAATGCCAATATTGAGCCAAAATAGAGCCAAACTTGTGCCAATTAGAGTGTAGACAAGTGTTATGCTTTTGTTTGATGAAGCTTAAGAGGTCCAATAGGATTTAGAGGTGGAACCTTGTGAGGTCCAATAGAAAATTGAGGTGTGCTTGAATATAGTCCAATAGAATTTAGAGGTGCATGGATCAATGGTCCAATAGGATTAAGAGGTGGCAAAGTGTGATCCAATCATAGTTAAGCATAGTGGTAGCTCATGAATCTATTAGTATCATTGTACTCCTCCTTTTGGATCTAATTGATTTTGAGATTGAGTGGATTTTGAGTGTCATTGAATTTCTAGCTTTCTCTCTCTACTCGAGAGCTCATGATGGTTTTTCTCTCTCTACTCAAGGAGAGCAGCTTGTTCTTACTTAGAATACTTTTGGAACACTTCCCACATGTGTGAGTGAGAGTTGGAAGTGATTGAATGCATGTAGTAGTGTGTTTTTGCCATAGAATCAAAGATAGATCTTGAATCTCAATCTAGTCTTGATCTTGGTGCATCTACACACCTTAGGAGATCACAAGTACATGTAGTGGAAAATCCACACGTGTGAAATTCAACAGAACTTGCATGCTTTTCTAAACTTGTTGTATTGTGTGGACTTTGCTATATGTCGAATTTGAACTCTGCGATAGAACCACTGAAACAATTGTCAAATGTAGTTTCGTTTTTCATTGGTTCCTCCATGTTGTGTATTTCGATGAAATGCTGCTCGTGCTTGCCAGTGGGACTTCTTCATCCCTTGTGATGACCATACACTCAAGCTTCCATATGTATTTGCAAAAAATGTTGTACGATCTCTTAGTATGTGCTGCATATGTCAAAATCGTAACGTTAGTCTTATGTTTGGATCTAAATATATATGAAAATTTAAAAGCATTTTAAGAATTTAATGCTAACCATGTAATGAGTGATGTGATCATCTCCCCATGTTTTTGATACTGCATTAACAAACTCGACACAAGTCCTTTGGACAGCTTTCTTATCAATATCAGAGTATTTTTCTTTTCTTAAAATGCAATCATACTATCAAGCTTTTTCCATACATCAACTTTTAGTACTCTGGTTTTGCCGTCTTTCTCGAAGTCCTGAGTAGCAGCAATAATATCTATCCAGACTGAGTGTTGAATATTAGAAGCCCTACCAGTATGATTTGATAGGAAACGACGTGCTTTTGCTCCTCCTATGCTTGGCTTAGTTGGCATGTTTGCATTCTTTCCTGAAAGCTTTTCATCTTTTTGAATTTTGACATGTCCTTTATGGAGTTTTGCTTTTGATAAATCTTCTAGTCGAGAGATAGCTTCCTTTGCTAATGATGTTGGCTAAGTATTCCAAGCGAAAACTCTTATGAAGATAAATGATCTTTTCTATTAATCTAACTTCTGCATGAAGAGTGCAAACATGCACATTTTTTAAGGGGATAGGCAGGACAGGCTTTCAGTTTGGATCTGCATATTCTCTAGTTATTCTTGTACTCCTAGTTACATCTTTTGCCATTTTCATGCAGTACAAACAAGGGTATTTTGATGTAGCACCGTGAGAGACATTATACATATATTTCAATGTTTTTAAATCACCTGCTAAGTTCCATTCAACATTGAAGTCTCCAACTCCTGGAACATTGAGAAGTCCTCCATTCATATGGTTCTTGATGATCCTAGGATAAGATGTCCTTGAGAATATCCATGATAATATATCATGATCCTCTTTTAGCACCTACCCAAAAAAATTAATCAGACTTAATTTATAATGTATTAATATTATTCAATGAATGTAATGTAATAATGAGGCTAGTTACCTAAAATGTTGCCAACCACTATATATCATTTTCTGACTGGACACTGAATCTGAAATCTTCTTGGTTTTCTATTTGTGATAGAGCACCATTCATGAGAGTTATACTAACCCTCTCCATCTTCTGCCCTTTCACAAATTCTGACTCATCTAACTTAAGTACTATGATTATTTTGCCATCCACCTTTTCATAGGTTATATCATAGAATGTGATGATCTATCTCAGCATGTAATTTAGATCAACAAATAAATTGTTTGATGAATTATAGAATATCGATCTTCCATCAGTTTCATACACCTCCTCAATATGAAATGGAGTTCTAGTGATATTATGCATACCTATGTTTAATATATCCCTCTCTTTCTTCAAGTGATATGTCCTAGGAATTGGGACTTTTCTAATTTGAACTTGCTTAAAAGCTTCTCTAATTAGTTGAAATATTGTTGCATATGCTTCCCTGCTAATACCCGCAAAATCACAAGCACCCTGAACTATAGTCTTATCTAGAAAAATTTGAATGTCCACCATCAAAAACTCTGCTATTTTACACTTTACATTTGAAATCCTATTGTTCATCATGATACGCTCAGTGGATTTGCAAGTCAATATTGTGCCCAATGACATTCCTAGTAAAGCATTGTCTTTAATATTCCAAGGAGCAACTAATGCTGATCTGCAAAAAAAACAGATAGTTAACAAAATATCACCATAGCTGAAATTAAATCGAAATGTCATTGAAAAACTTACAAAAATCAGAATATGCTTACTTGAATGCTGGAAATGCCGCTCATTTTTTCATTCCAATAGGTAGTTGGCGCTCATATTTCCATTCCAAAGTGATAATGGCGTTTATAATTGGAGATGGCACCCATATTTCCATTCTCGTGGAAGGACGCATATGTAAACATTTTGCAATTTTTCTTGATTCAAATTTGGGATGGCGGTCATATTCTAGATCTAGTGAAAATATTCTCCTTTTTGTAACCAATGGAGGGAATATTTTTGAATTTAGTAAGTTATACTGCGAACTGTTAACAATTTTTAACTGTGACTATAGACACTGTGGTTAGATCATTGGGAGTTGGGGAGGCCTTGGGAGTGGTGTGGGCAAGCAAATAAACAATTTTTTTTTATTTTGAAATTTTTCTATATCCTACATGGCATTCCTTAAAGGGTCTTTTTGATATTGAGAACTCCTCTAATGGTCCATGCTTAATTTCTTGGTTGTATCGATAGCAAAAAAACCACCACGGTCTTTTTTTACGGTTGCATTTTTTTCTCTATAGTTGATTTTGAACCATTTCACGTCAAATAACAGATATTTACCCCTTTCACCAAAACACACCTCATATATGGCTTGTATGGTTCCTACATACTCAAGCTCTCAAAAAATTGGACTTTGATCTCGAGCACTACTCCGACTTTCTTGATGGAAAGATGCCATCACACCACAATCATAAGTTCGTCGTTTCATATCAATTGATTCAATGCGATGATGACGAACATATGCCCACATTGCACTATACTTTCGATAATATCACATGTTGATTATAATTAAAATAATAATCAATTATCATACAAATTAAAAATTTCACTTAAAAATGTAGAGTTATAGACAAACCTTCCAATCACATCCTCTTGCAAATTCTCATTGTGTCAGATATGAATTGTCCCTTTGTTCTTGCTTGTTGGAGTGTATTAATCATCCAGTCTTTGGTGCATTGGTTCGGCAGCTTGACCTCTACACCTATTGCGTCGATGTCAATTTCTAGTCAAAACCCTCTCTTTTTTCCTGTTCATATAATTTCAGCCACTTATTCATTACTCCTAAATTATATAGCATGAAGGTTGAAAAAAAAATTCTCAAAATAGGTGTCAACTACCCATACCTTGAGGTTTTTCACCTTTCACCTCATTGCTTTCCTCATCATACCATAGTCGTGGAAAATCTTTCAACACGGGTTCATGAATCTCTCTCCAAGAAAAACATCCACCTATAGAAAATTTTAATGCAATGAGAGCATTTTGTTTTTAATTTAAAAAAAATCACCCTACATTTATTGAAATCACTAAATCAAAATCATGTGTATTATACCTTGAGTGTACAAGATCGGCAATACCAACTTCTGAGACTAAGTGCACAAGCAGATGCACCTGTATGTCTAGGATAGAAGCTGGAAAATCCCTCTCAAGTAAGATTGTCATTCATGAAAATTAAATCTTTAATTAAAACATGCAAATCAAACACCATATCTTAAATCAAGACATGGAACATGAAATAAATAAAAAAACAATTACTTGACATTCAACATAACTTGTTCTCACTAAATAGATCAAATGTATTTTGATATTCACAAGGTACATGCTTGAGTTTGGGTCAAAGCCTTTTGTACACATCTTGGAAGAGGACGATTGAAGCTATATCTGATGAATAGCTCTTCACCACATTTAATGGGCCTTATCGCACATACCATTACGTATGTACATTTTGAGTTCCTAGAAAAGTATATTTCCTTTCCATTGGTGCGTTCCTCGAAATCACAATTAGTTAATGAAGGGTGACCAATGGAACTATTTATATATGCAGCAATATTGCCATGTTTTTCTGGACGCCCATCAATGTACATACGATGTGGTTTCAAAATATTCTCTCCATGCATACACTGCTCTTCCAAAGAACAAGCATTGGCATTCAAGCCATAAACTTACATTCTCCATTGGTGGCGACACAGAGCATGCCATTCACCCCAATTGTATTGAGGTCCTGCATAAGGCATTAATGTGACAGCACTATTCAAAGGGACATCAATGCTAGTCAAAGAAAATAAACCCAATCCCCCGTTAGGAAAGTGCTCACTTGGCTTGATCATGTACATATGACCCCAATATGAAAATGATGTTCCATATAATGGTAGTGGTACGCTATCAGGCCAACATGAATATTTATTTCTATCAAAGGGCTTAACCAATGCTTCTAGGTAGGGAGGAAGGGGAGACTCGGTCAATGAATTTAAAACATTCTTGGATAAGTCAATAGTACATAAATTTGGTTTTTCATTTTCAAATCTTGTCAAAATGTGTCCAAGTCATGTTCTTTTTTTTTAATGGAGTAGATCTAGATGGGATAGGAAGAAGAGGAGATTCTACACAAGGTATGTGAGGTGATGTGGGATGGATAGAATCGATGTGAGGTGCGATGAGATAGATAGAATCTGTGTGGTGACATCATGAAATGAATAGAATCCATAGAAGAATCTGTGAGGTGTTGTGGGATGAATAGAATCCATGTGAGTTGTCATGGGATGAATAGAATCTATGTGTGGTGATATCGTGGGATGAATAGAATCCATGGAAAGATTTATGTGAGATGTGGTGGAGTGAGTGACATGCGGAATGGAAAGATGCATAACCCATAAAAGTATAATCAAGAAGTACCCAGAAAAATAGCATAAATATCATTAAAAGCTCAAAGGTTTCATTATAATGACCATATCACATTCATAAGCTTCAAAATAATGAAAAGTACCAAACAGAAAAAAGGAATACTACCAAAAAATTTACCTCCTCTGCAACCTCCCTTCGCACTTCAACTTTTTTTAGCATACGCCTGGTCAAAATGAGCTCATCATCCACTTCTTTTATCTCCTCTTCAATGGGAGGAGTCCGTGTCCACAGCTCAACCATGTGCTTTTCCAACTCATGAATCTCGTCCTTGATTACTTGGACGACTGTGTTTTCACCCTGTCTAACTAGCAGTTTTTTCTTCTTCTTCTTAATGTTGTCCTTCAATTTTGACAACCTTGCAAGCATCGACCCTGATCTTTCTACGACTCTCTGATTCATCACCTCCACCCTAGGCATATATTGGAGGGGACAGAGCAGCATGGGACACACTATCCTCTGAGGGGGCCCATTAGCCCTGTCCCAATTTTTCAATTTTATCTATAGGCCATCCTTCTTGCTATTGCACATTGCAATCACATTCTTGCCAAATCTCGCCCATTCTATCTTGTGATAGGCAGGGTCCAATTTGGTGACCTTGCAGCACTCAAAGGCATAGCATTTGGCAAATCTGGTTGTGATTTCGTCGCAGGATGGATGAGCCTAGTACACCTTGTGGAACAACAGACAACAATCATCCAAAATTGTCGATGCAGTTGGTTAAGATATATCTTAACATTTTTTTTGTATCCCAGCTTGAAGACCGTTAGCCACTGACTGTCTGGCAGATTAGTGTCTAGCAGGTCTTTTGCCAGTTTGCCCTCTAGGCTCAAGCCATACTCTTCATGAAGCTCCTCGGCTGAGTAGTAGGACTTCCGCAGGATTGGGTACTCATCCATTTTGTTTTTTCCTGCAAAAAAGATAGTGTTAATTTTAACACAAACTATTCATTGTAAATCCTCGCTAAAATACCAAAAGAAGCTACACTTCCAAATTAAGTGTGAAAACTGCAAAAATAAACTTGGTAGAGGCCAAAAATCATGTATATAGAATGATTGCACATGTTTGGAGCCTGTTCCCATGTGTGAAAATAGTGTACTTGTCATGTACCCTAATCATATAGGTCGTACATATGATTTAATTCAAGTTCTAGTGGCTAAAAAGGCCAAAAACTTGTTTTCTAGACATATGACACATGGCATCAATCTATTTTCTTGCATGAGCCACATCCTTTGGTTAGGTGTCACATCCCATGTGTAGAGGACATCTCACATGTGTGGAATAAGCTGAAGTAGATGAATTTTGACTTCTAGAAGATTTTCAAGTAGATCTCCATATAGAAGGAAAATGGACCAAAAGTGCCCAAAATAGAAGGTTTTGTCCAAGTGTCAGTTTTGCACGATGAATCATCATATGACAAAGCACCTTCACACATGTGGGATCAAAGAGATGATCAGTACCACGAGCTCCCACTTATTGTATATATAGAGCCACATTTGGCCATAATCAATGTGAGACACCAATCTTGGTTTTAGAAGCAATTTTGAGTGATTCTCTCCATTTGTCTACATTTGTTTTGATTGTTTTGAGGTTCTATCAATGTGTACTTGATTTTCAGGTTGGAGTCCGTACTCAGAAAGTGTTTCACATGTGTGAAACCAGAAAGTACACTTACCTTCAATTAATGATTGTTCTTGTTAGGATTTTGTGTCTAGAATTGATCTAGATTGATCTTAATCTGAAGTAGATTGATAGATCAAGTAATCTGACAACCAATCCCTCTTGAGGATCAGATTAGGATCCACTCTTGGTCATTTTTGTACTTTTCTTCACATGGTATCAGAGCCTAGTACAAGAGGTTTTGTTGAAATTGATAGGGTTAATCCAAATCAAAGCCAAAATTAGCAGTTTTTTGGAAACTAGTCAAATTTTGTGTAGCGAGTTGGATTTGATAGCTATCCTCAAAATTTTTGGTCAAGATCTTGTTGTGGGCTGTAGGAACCCTTTTCACACGTGTGAGGCCATACAGCTCCGGTTTTGACTGAGAAATTTCAAAAATTTGTAGAATTTGACTCACATGCCCAATTTGAGTGATTTTTGGTGCAAAATCAAGCATTTTCTATAGTGAATCTAATCCTTTGATTAGATTAGATCAGCCAAAAAATTAAAATTGAAACTTGAAATAGGTGCATTAATTGATCTTCTCTAATTTTTTGAGTGTATGTTGAAGTTAAGAGAGATTTTGCTAAAAATCATAGATTAAGGAGTGATATGCAAGGTGAGAGGTTGAAATCCATTGTACCATCACTCTAGATTTGTTCAAGAGTGATAGGGTCAAGTTAATAAGCATCAATTTGCTAGAAAACATCTTTGTATCTGTCCTCCAAGTGAAACCTTTAAGAGTTTCTAGTGCATATAGAGCATCTATGCAAATCTTTTGTAGAATTTGACATAGATTGGCTTCAATTGAGAGTTCTAGAAAAGAGATTGAGATCCCAGTCACATTGTTCAGCCCTACTCAATTTGTTTGAGTGATTGTAATGTTTGAAAAGAGTCATTAAGGTGTTTATGGCAAATGTGTAGAGAGAGATCCAATTTTCTAAGAGTTCCTTCCTTTGTAGAGGGCAAGATCTAGAAGCTCATTTTGTGTTGTTATTGGTGGAGAGTTTGTCTTCTCCTAAGTGATCAAATCTTTCTAAGTGGCATTAGATCTTTGGAGCACAATATCTTAGTGAAAAAAATCACAACTTTTGATTTTGAATTTCATTCCAAGTCTTAAGAGGTAGAGTAATTGGTGGAATCCAATAGGGGTGATTGAATCAATTTATTGAGCAAAAATCGACATAGTATGTATGAAACTCAAATTAGTTCTATTCAACTTTCTTTGTGAGAGTGTGAGGGTCAATTTGAGATCTCATTGGATGTCTAGAATGAGTAGGAGTCCATATTTGAGTATTCATGCATGGTTGAGATCTTTGTGAATCTCTAGTTGTCTAATTTTTTAAGCTTTGTGAAAAATTGGTGGTATAGTTTGTTGTCAAATCAAATCAAATTCATTCTAAATCTCAAGTGTGAGATTATTTTGGTCAAGAGTGAGTCCAAAAGAAGTGATTAAGTTTGATTTTCATGTGTTTGAAACAAAATCCATCTTTTGTTCAAGAATCTCAAGTGTTGAGAGAACTAGTCAAGTGAAAAGGAAAATCTAGGTGTCAAATCTTTTCATATCCATTTCAACTTTCAAAACAAAGAGTCATTGGTATTTGATGAGTCCAATAGGAGATTGGATCTGATTTCTTTTGTGATTTGATTCAAATATTGTGTGCTTTTGTCTTAGTGATCAAAGCAAAGTTTCCAAGTGACTAGTCATTAGTGTGAAGATTGATTCTTAGGTTTGTGAGCTAGATCTTTTGTAGATCATTCTAGATTATTGAAGATGTTCAAATCTAGTCTGTTGAAAGTCACAAATTACATTTGTAGAATCATATATCAGGTTTTTATTCACATGGCATCAATAGGTGGCGGATCCTAAGTGCAACCTTTGTGGCAAGGGAGGATATATTTTCTCAAGATGCTACAAAAAGAAGACCAATCCATTCAAGGAGAACCAAAGCAAGGAGGCCGAGGTGAAGGATGGAGCTTCAAGTTTGAAATGCAAATACAAGAAGGACAAGTCCAAGGAAAGGTGTTTCCTTTGTGGAAAGGTGAATGAGTCTTGGAGTCTCACAAGGACGTGCAAGATTTGTCTTCAAGAGTCCATCACAACACATGTCAAATCTTTTAAAATTCATCATTTGGAAGTGCATTGTTTGGTTCAAGATGCAAAGATAGATGTCAATTTCATGAAAGTAACTTGGATTTATTTCATGTCCTTGGAGAGTAGTTTCCTTGGAACTTTGGACAAGTTAAAACTTATTGTTATTATCCAAGAGAAATCAATCAAGAATAAGGAGCAATCACAAAATGAAAATAGTTTCATTTATTCTCTCATGTCAACTTATGAAGACCTATTTTGCTTTGAAGGGATTTTTTTATCTCAAAGGTGGATTAAGGCAATACTAGTTGAGTGTGATGCCTTAAAAGATAGCAAAATATATTTTCCTTGTAAGCTTACATTAGTTATGAAGTCAAGGAAATGGAAATATCTTCATAATGTAGGATCTTTTGGTTTCAATAAGATCATGAATGATGTATTCATTCATAAAGATGAAAATTGTAAGTTTTCAATCTTAAAGGCAAGTTGTAAACTTCTTATGAGAATAAGTGAAGCATCCAAAGTGGACACTTATATCCATAAGCAAGTAGTTAGCCTTATTGAGATGGAAATACCTTTTGATTTCAATATTGGAAAAATCATGCCAAGTTGTGATGATTTTTGGACTTATGTTTCTAGCATAAGTAATCTTGATAATCATAGGAAGTGCATATTGAATGGTCATACTTGTTGTGATCATTATGAGACATGGAGGTCTCAGATTTCCATCAAAAAGGAGCACCACAAAGAGGATCTTAAGGAGTCATCTCAAGGTTCAAGTGTGCCAAGGATTGAGGAGGAGAGTCCTTCTCAAGGTTCAAGTATGTCAAGGATTGAGGAGGAGAGACCTTCTCAAGTTGTGATTCCAAAAAGAATCTCAAGAAACATGGTTGAGTCCATGTGGCTCACATTTCAAGGTAAAGAGGAGCATACCTCATGTGGTATACATCTCATACTTACTTCTCCTATGTCATTTGATAAATCAATTTGCTTTAGTGAGATCATTGCATCTCAAAATTGGAGTAAAGTCATACTAGTTGAGTATGAAGTCTCTCTTGAGAACGTAGATGATGTTCTTAAAAGGTTGAAATTGATTTCAAATCAATTAGAAAGCAAATGGTTATTTCATCAAATGTATGCTCTTGAGTCATGTAAGAGCAAAAGTGATTTGTTCACTCATAGTTTGAAAATTCGTATTGAGGCAAATTGTAAACTCTTTATGAGAGTAAGTGAATCATCTTCTAGAGACACTTATCTCCATAATGAAGTATTTAGCCTCATTGGATCTGAGATTAGCATGGTAAACAAGCATGAAGATATGACGCAAAAACTTTGTTATTATAGCATGCATAGTCATGCCAATTTGGATAAGTCTAATTCTCTAGATCATGGTAACATGATGTTAGATCTTTGTGATCCTAATAAGTCAAGAAGAAATCTTTATTTTCTCATGGAGGAGCATGCACATGAAGAAGGAGCACGCCTCAAAGTCAAGCATCTACATGAAATTTGGAAGGAATCAATTTCGAAGATGCTAGGATGGTGCAAAGCTCTCAAGTTCATCAAAGATGTCAACATCAAAGAAGCACTATCATGGATATGGTGATTTCAGATCAACATCAAGCCCATTGGATGATCTTCACACCTTTTGAACCAGCAAAGACCAATTCAGCCCATGGAGTCAAGTTCAAGATCATCATGTTTTCCATCAAGCTAGATTTTTGAGGAGTGTGAAAAATGCAAAAAAAAGCTTGGTAGAGGCAAAAAATCATGTATATAGGATGATTGCACATGTTTGGAGCCTCTTTCCACGTGTGAAAATAGTGTACTTGTCATGTACCATAATCATATAGGTCGTACATATAATTTAATTCAAGTTCTAGTGGCTAAAAAGGCCAAAAACTTGTTTTCTAGACATATGACACATGGCATCAATCTATTGCTTGCATGAGCCACATCCTTTGGTTAGGTGTCACATCCCATGTGTAGAGGACAGCTCACATGTGTGGAATAAGCTGAAGTAGACGAATTTTGACTTCTAGAAGATTTTCAAGTAGATCTCCATATAGAAGGAAAATGGACCAAAAGTGCTCAAAATAGAAGGTTTTGTCCAAGTGTCACTAATTGTATATATAGAGCCACATTTGGCCATAATCAATGTGAGACACCAATCTTGGTTTTGGAAGCAATTTTGAGTTATTCTCTCCATTTGTCTACATTTGTTTTGATTGTTTTGAGGTTCTATCAATGTGTACTTGATTTTCAGGTTGGAGTCCGTACTCAGGCAGTGTTTCACATGTGTGAAACCAGAAAGTACACTTACCTTCAATTAATGATTGTTCTTGTTAGGATTTTGTGTCTAGAATTGATCTAGATTGATCTTAATCTGAAGTAGATTGATAGATCAAGTAATCTGACAACCAATCCCTCTTGAGGATCAGATTAGGATCCACTCTTGGTCCTTTTTGTACTTTTTTTCACATTAAGTAACATAAGCAGTTTTTTAAAATTCCAAGTTATGTACAAAAACCTGCTAAAGTACTAAATTAAGTACCAAAATTAGCTAAAGTACCATAAGCAAGAACCAAAAGCAGCTGATTACTACCATAATATCAAAAGTACCAAAAGTACCATAAGCAGCCAAAGTACCAAAAGTACTAAATTAAGAACTAAAAGCGACTAATTACTACCATAATACCAAAACTACTAAAAGTACCAAGTTAAGTACTACTTAAATACCAGAAGCGGCTAAAGTACCAAATTAGATTTCCAAAAGCAAATAAAGTACCAAAGTACAAAATTAAGTACCAAAAGTAGCAAAGTACTACTTAAGTACCAAAAGTAGCTAAAGTAGCACCCTAAACCCTAAAAGCAAATAAAGTACCAAGGTAAGTAAGTACCAAAATCAGATAAAGTACCAAAGTATAAAATTAAGTACCAAAAGTAGCTAATTACTACCAAAACTACCAAGTACAGTACCAAAAGTAGCTAAAGTATCACTTAAGTACCAAAATCAGCTAAAGTACCAATTTACATACCTAAAGTAGCAAAGTACCAATTAAGTACCAAATTTAGCTAAAGTACCAATTAAATAATCAATAGCAACTAATTTCTACCACAATATCAAAAGTACCAAACTAAGTACCAAAAGCAGCTAAAATACCAAGTTAAGTATCAACAGCAGCTAAAGTACAAAATTAAGTACCAAGTTAAGTACCAAAATCAGCTAAAGTAGTTGATTAAGACCTAAAACCAGCTCTAGTTGCAAATTAAGAACCAAAAGCAGCTGATTGCTACCATAATACTAAAAGTGCTAAAAGTAACAAAATTCATTACATACATAATCCTATGATGAAATTTACCCTTTCTCTTGTGACTTAAACGATCGTCGGCCGCAATAGTCATCCTCTCAAACGATTCGTCAAGCTGTGATTGTGTGGTCTCGGATTGATCCATGACACCCGTCCTAGCTAGTGATCCATCGTGGTAGCTGGTCTGTGGCCGTTTGTGTGCGCTGGGAGGTGCGCTTGATGTCTCGGGATTTTCAGCAGTGGCCTTCGAGATGGCTTTGCACTTCTTTACAAGCGTCCTCATCTTTTACAGCAGATGATCGAGAAAGCAACAACAGCATAAAGCAACGATACAAATGTTGTGAGAGCAAAAAGGAACGATATCAATGAACCGAAAAAAAAAATAGATTAGAATGAAATGATAGCAGAAAGCAATCGACAGTAGAAAGCAAGATAGCATATGAACTGATAGCAGAAAGCAAGATAGCAACGTGAACTGATCATAGCATAAAGCAACGATATGTTCACGCATAAAGCAATCGTAATAGAAAGCAAGATCTCGGAAAGCAAGAAAGCAGATGAACTGATAGCAGAAAGCAAGATAGCAACGTGAACTGATCATAGCAGGAAGCAACGATATGTTCACTGATAGTAGAAAGCAAGGATAGCACTAGATTGATCATTTGGAGGGCAAAGCATTTATTATCCAAATTCAAATTAGATAAAGTAGGCCCATGTGATTAGTATGTCGATGATTTTCAAAGACGCCTTCATTGCATTAACTCGTGGGACCTATCACTTGCTCCAAAAGTGAGAAATTTATTATCATAAGGCAATGTATTGGATCCAGAAGAAGAAATCTTCGAAGGACAAGAAGACAAAAGCTGAGCAGACTGATTCAGACCAGAAATCACAATTGTTACAGCACAAACGACAGCATCAAAGACCAAATTCTTCTGAAAATATTGCAAGAGAACCAATCATGACATCAAGGATTGTCGAGTTCTCAAGCACAATGAAGCAAAGAAGAAGATGCAACAAGATGGAGGATCTAATTCTGTGAGAACCTCTCATGAAGACCCAACACTACTAATGATACAAGATCAAAGAAGTAGAGATGGCCTTTTATGGTATCTCGATTTTGGTGCTTCTCATCACATAACTCCATGCAAGTTCCTATTCGAAGATCTCACTCTAGTAAATTTGATGTTTACTTCGGTGACTCAATTGCACTACAGATTGGAAGCCAAGGATCTATATGCCTTCATCTTCCAAATGGTGAATTGGCCTTGCTCAAGGACATTGTAGTTTATATACCCAAACTGACAAAGAATTTACTATCAGTCAGCAAACTCACTGATCAAGGCTGCAAAACCTTGTTCAATTCAAAACAATGTACTATTTTGGATAAGAACTATAAAGAAGTCCTCTCTACAAGTAGAGAAAGTAATTTGAATATGCACTTACTACCAATGTGAGTACTTCAAATGCCCAGTTATGGCATCGAAGATTAGGACACTTAAACATGAGATCCATCTTGTATATGCATCATAATAGTATGGTCAAGGATCTAAATATTAATGCTGCCTACACTGACATTTGACATGTTTGTGAGATGTGCCCACTAGACAATAGCCTAGATCAAGATTGCCAAAGAGACAAGCCACTAGAGCTTTAGGATTGACACACAGTGATCTGTGCAGCCCTATGAGTGTTCCTGCTCTGGGTTCAGCACTATGTTTTATCACTTTTATCAATGACTATTCAAGATTCACCAGTATTATGTTCATTAAGAACAAGTCTGAGGCATTCAGTTGTTTCAAAGAATTCAAACAGTTTGCTAAGACACAGATTGGTCAAAGACTCAAGACCCTGTGTACATGTTTGATTTTATCTATTAATTTTGGTAAGCTAGATGCGATTTTTTCTAGATCTTCTTAGTTGCACTATAGGTCGATAGATTCTAGGAGAAGAAATCAGCAAGTAATGGATACTTGTTGGAGATTATTACAATGAAGACTATACATTGGTTACAATGAATCAGAGTTGACAATGTCAAACATGGGAAAAGTTAAGCATGTATGGATGGAAGAGTGTAAATCCAACATCATCATCTTTGGGAGATTGGAGAGCTATGTTGGTGTAGCTTATGATGATGTTTGCATACATTAGCTCATTAAGTCCTTGATAAACTTTTGTGCTTGGAGCATGGGAAATAAATAGAGATAAATTTTCAGAATTGCAAGGCAAGATGTCATGACAAAATGACATGGTGGGTGTGTTTTGTATGGGATACATCAATGACAAGGCTTGGAAGCGCTCCTTGGATAGGGGACAAGGCAATGGGTTGTGCTTGTTGGAAGTTAAGGGATGATGTACATTGACATCGGAAGTGTATGCTTCAATGTGAGGGCATCTTAGATATAGATGCATGCCTTGATGGAGATTTGGAGACCAATATGTAACAATGGATTCACAAGACTTAGTGACAAAGGTTCTTGGTACGACATGATACCATCATGGGCAAGTTGTGGTCATGTATTTGACAATTTATTATTCATGTCGGGTTGAATGAATGTGTTTGCTTGCATGTAACCATGTCATGAAAGTCTAGATCAAAGTTTAAGTTTATTGGTTATCCATATGCTACAAGAAGCAAAGTAATCAATTGACCCGCTCAGTGACTTATTGATTGTGTCTACCAATTGATTTTTGGTTAAGGCATAGTCTTTGTTAGCCTAGCTAGTGGGAGGATGATATCTCATGGCAACAGTGAGATTTCTTAAGTTGAGCCATGTTGCTTATGTGGTCCACTTGTTTTCAAATCTTATGTGAAACAAAACAGTTGGTAAGTGGCAAACTCTTTGTGATGGCATTGTGTTTGTTTGATACATTGTGTTGCCAACCAAGACTTGAGTGTGTGTCTTTGATGGTGTGCTTGAGTGAACATAAGGGAGAGTGTTAAAAATGTATTGTAAGTTTAAACGTGGTTGTACACTTAAGTTAATATAGTATACTATTTTATGTATTAACATGTGTCCCATAGTTGGCTACTTGGACTAGTGGGGTAGCCACTCACATGAAATTGGATGTAATGTAGTTTGTATTAATTGTGCTATACTTGAGGGCATGTCTCAAGTTAAGAGTTATTTTTTGGCCTATACATGGCCTCTCTGGATTGACAAATGTTGGGCTAGTTACATGACACTTGTTGAGCCCATAGTGGGGATTCACTATATATA
Organism: Diphasiastrum complanatum; assembly: GCA_029204225.1. NCBI lineage: Eukaryota > Viridiplantae > Streptophyta > Lycopodiopsida > Lycopodiales > Lycopodiaceae > Diphasiastrum > Diphasiastrum complanatum. Next base: position 36,429,827 of record CM055108.1, on the reverse strand, counting down.
TTTTTTTTAATTCACTTTGAGAGCTTGTGATGCTTTGAGCTATGGTGTGTGTGGTGTGTTGTGATCTACACATTGCACTAGGTATGGCATTATTTGATGAGATTCTAACCCAACCCACACAATTAAACGTGTCGTTCTTACAACTAACATCATGAGATCATTAGGGTGCACTGATTAGGACATTGATTATACGAAATATTATGTGGGATGGATTGTACACACCATATTGTAGTAGAGACACAATTTTGAGCAACATGTAATCTTCATGTGGAGAGCATTCACTAGGTTGATATCAAGCCATTTAGACATGAGAATGTATTAGGGATCCCCTACTCATAGGTTTATAATAAGCCTTTCTTTAGGATCAGCAGCCTTGAGGCCAATAGCCGGGGCCGGCCCATAGGTTTGTTGCCAAGGAAAGCGACAAAGACCCAAACAAAAGCATCAATGGCATCTCCTCACACAAGTCAGAGTAAGACGAGAGAGAGAGAGAGAGAGAGAGAGAGAGAGAGAGAGTCATGGAGATGCATGGGAGGAAGAGAGGTGCACAAAGTTCCTATTTACCAATGGCAACCAGCATCTGCTAGCGGATGCAATTAGCTACTCAAGCAATCAAGCAAGCATAGGAAAAGATTCCTTTGCTCGCACTACGCAACACAAGAGTGGCCGGTTGATGATAGGTATGCGTGTATATGGCGCGCGTGGCATTGGCAGCATAATGCATTGCATTGCGAGCCGCCTTTTCTGTCTCTTTCTTGCCAGTTCTACATCCCGGTGGCACCTCCTTGCTCTTGTCACGCATCGCAGGCAATTTACAAAACGTTCCAGCGTCTCAAACACATGGCAAAACACTCCGGCACAAGAGCAAGCTGACAGGTCTGTGAGACTTGAGTCACCAACCCATATTAGCTCCCATCGCCCACATCATATTCGTTTGCACTTGCCTACTTACAGCCACAGAAGGAGGCTGCAAGAAACATGAAAGCTGTTAAGTCACAGAACCAAACCTTGATCATCTGTTAGAGATCAGTTTTGGGTTATGGAGGAAAGCTCAGTGGACTCGGCTTCCCCTGAAGCAACGGCAGCTCTCAACAGATGTGATTCAGGCTTGTCCAGAGCTAATTCAATGGGGAGCGTGGCGTCTGTTGGGCCAGCGCTAGATGCGGACATACCTTGGGCCAGCGGCGTGCTGGAGGAGGAAGCAAAGTGTGAATGCTGCGGCTTGATGGAAGAATGCACCCCTTTCTACATTCAGCGCGTGAGGGATGTCCACTGCGGGATATTTGTGTGTGGGCTTTGCGCTGAGGCTGTTAACGAAGAATGGCATAGGAGTGGGCAGACATTGCTGATTGAGGAAGCGCTGAAATCCCATGTGAGCATGTGCGCGCAATTCAACAGCCCTGAGAGAGCCAATCCAGCCTTCCAGCTCGCAACAGCCATGGCGACGATGAGGCAGATACTGATGAGGCGCATTGTGGGTTCGCCAGATGAGCAGAAGCCAAAAGCTTGGGCAAGCAGGCATTCACGAAGCACAAGCTGCATACCTGTGATCAGACAAAGCTTGCAAAGAACAGACCCCACAAATTGAAATTTCACATTGACTTCTTCTCCTTGCATCCGATCAATCTGCTCTTCCTTCGTGTTCATTGGGCATGACCTATGCTCATTTTTCTTGCAGCTTGATCTTCTCAGCACTAACTTGTATAAGCATACACTTCAGAACTATCTGTATTCACAATTGAATGCAGATAAGAGCAAATCTGGAAAATATTTTTTTGATCCACCTAGTTAGAAATGTAGTGCAGATGATGTACATCTTGTTTTTCCACCATTGATTGTTTTGGAAAATGGATATCACCTTGTGGCATCCCAGTTTGACTGAAAAAAACTGTGCTTGATATCTCCCAGGGGATGGTTGTGTTTTACAACCATCCTGGATTTCTCTTAATTTTCTACAATTGGTCTGGTACAGCTTTGCTTTGCTTTGATATTGGAAAGTGTATTTCTCTTTATTCTCTGGAATCAAAATCTCTCACATGTGCAAAAAAATGCCTTTGGCAAACGTTTGCCTTTAAGCTCCATCTAAGTAGGAAACTGAGGCATTGAAACCATCTCTTGCATTAGAGTGGGTGGATCCCTCAACCACATGGTATTGGGACTTGATGACAACTCCTTGATGACATGATGTTGGGAGCTTATGACAACTTCTCTTGTTTTCTTAGGATAACTTTTCTTGCTTGCTTATCATGGAGCCACAGAGTGTTTGTGGCTTTATGGCCTATACCACCAAAAGCATGTTGCACACAATGTTTGCCACATTGTAAGCATATTTTATGTGGATGGTTCTAAAAGCTCTCACATGTGCAAAAAAGTGCCTTGAACTTCATGTTGTTTCCAATATGTTAATATTGCTTTTCTTTATTATTCGTTCATGTCAATACTTATTGCTCTTATTTGCAAAGGAAATGGTAGTAGTACACCTCTACATTCAAAAATGGAAAAAACTTTCTAAATCTTTCATGTCAGTTTATTTCTTTCAAAATCTCATAGTTTTCTCATTTCTTTTGGCACTTTGTGATAAAGCCATGGATTCATTTGGGGTGGGGAGGCCATCATGTGCATAAAGCCCTAGGGAAATATGCTTATAATTAGTAGTGCCAATGACACTAATCACAAGTTTGTAAAAACAATTAAAATTTCGTTAGGATCTAGTGCAGTATGCAGATCACATCAATCAATCACCAAAGCCACTCCTCACAAGCTCTCAAAGATGGCACAACAAAAGTTATAGAATACACCTGCAACACCCTACCGCTCTGATACCAAGTTAGAATTCTGTTAGGATCTAGTGCAGTGTGCAGATCAATTCAATCAATCCCCATAGCCACTCCTCACAAGCTCTCAAAGATGGCACAGCAAAAGCTAATTGTATAACAAAGAAAACTGTACTATAGTGTATTCACAAATTGCATGAAAAGACAGGTGTCCTAAAATTGGCCTACCACCTGCCAAAACTAAAGTCAGGCTTGATATGGCCAAATTCGACCCTGAGTATAGCAAGTACTGTAAATAACACTATACAGGCTAATTTCTCCTACGTGTGGCTACTCGGCTAATCCAAGTAGTCGGCTACGAGACAAAGACTGATATGTCGATTGCGGGTCAAGTCCCGGTAACAACCAAATAGAGTAAATCGAATTAACTTTACACTTATTACAATATGTAAAGCTTATATCAAATGAATCAGACTGAACCTGATTTATAACTAAAACTTGGCCAAATTATTGAAATTCATTCATGAGGGCATTATACGTTATGGCATTATCAGCCTCATTTTGTTGAATTATTGAGGGTGTTAATGAATTTTTCACCTAGAATTGAAGTTTTTTGCTTGAAATTGATCTTAGGTACTGGTGTAGTACGTTTTCCAGATTGTACTTGTTTTTTATAGTCATTATTGATTGGATCCAATGATTGCATGATGTTGGAATAGTCAAAAGGTTGATTAGATAGTGATTTTGGACCAAAAATTGGGGGTTTTGGACCATAAATGAGCTATAGAAACCATGTTTGACTAGAATCGGAACTTTTGGTGCTCCCATGCAATGGATTTACAGAGATTTGGATCTTATTGCATGAATTTGTGGATTTTTTCCACAAATTTTGGTCAAAATTGGTCAAAAACCAAGGTTTTTTAATGTTTTTTGGACTAATTATGGAGTAGATCTCAAAATTCTCAGCCAAGACTTAGTATGAACGTTTTCAGAGATGTAATGAAGCTGTCCCTGAGCTTTCATGAAGTTTGGAAGGGATTAGACACCATTAGGGGGCTCAAAACACCAAAACTTAGTGTATTTTTGATGATTTTTGAGCATGAATACCTCTCAATTGGGGGTCTGAACCTGTTGGTTCTTGTAACAAGCTTAAAGATATGATGGATTGTGTCTGTTTTGAGCCATCATGCATCCAATTTGGATAGGTGAGCATTAGACACCATCATGTTGAAGTTTTGCTTGTTGAAGGAGGCCAAAAATGCATTTTTTGCATGATCTGAGCTTATGATTGTTTGTTGGACCAGTTAGAAGCTTCTATGCCTCTCTAATGAACCTTAGTAGAGTGCTTGTAGCCTCTGATCCAAGGCTTTTTGGGCTGGGATGTGTTTTTTTAAGATTCCTCTCCACAAAACTGCGCCCTCCTACCTGTTTTTCATGCATTTATTGCTCACACGTGTGAAGCCAGGGGTGCAGGGTGATGTGGCAATGCCCTGTAGACCCACTCTCCCTCCGTACTGTGCTTTACAGTGACCAATTTGGTGTCCTGTAGAGCAAGTTATGGTTGTCGAAAGTTTGGCAATTTTTGAACTAAAATTTGCAAAAATTTTGAAATGTTCTGATGCATGCATGCTTGTAACTCAGTGTAGTGCTTGTCTATTGATGAAAATGTATGGATAGACCTGTATGCATGCATGGATGCATGTTGCATGTGTAATCAGTAGCTTGATCAAAAGATTTCTTGCATGAAGCTATTTTTGGCAATTCTAGTTCAAAAAGCAGATTTCCTAGTGGCTAGGCTAATTACGGGATTTTTTTTGTTTTTTTGAAAAAATCAGTGCATGTCGAATTTGATATGTGACGGTGCCTGTGAATTTGATAAATCGATCATTTTAATCGATTTTCACAGTTGGTCCATTTTGAACTGATTTTGTGAATCCCAGTGCTAATTTTCCAGTTTCTTGGCAAATTACGTAAAAATTGGTTTTTATTGAAATCACTGCATGTCATATAAGATGCATGCTGGATGTTTCAGAATCCTTTTAATATGAGATGGTAATTGTGAAACTGTCAAGTCGATGTTTGGTCGATTTTCACAGTTTCGGTCCATATTGAATGGAATTTGAAAATCCTAGTTTACGTAAAATTTGAAGAAACCATGGACATTTTCGATTTGTTCCAATTCATTGGTTATTGATCAAACAGAAATGACTTGTAAAGTGAATGATCTTACTGAGTTGAAATCAGTCGATTGTTAAGATCACTATACCCTTCACTTTTAGTTGAAGATTTTGTGAATCTATCAATTAAGGAGCATCTCTTGTTCTGGGGATCAATAAGGACCAAGAATAAGGTAAATCTAGTAGATCAGTTTTATGCTGGTCTGTAAGGGGATTTGCTAGGGATTTAGTGCGGCACTTAATGAACAAATCAAAACTGTCAGGGAGATAGTGCTAAAGTTAGTGATACCAAATTGAACTTTTTCCTAGTACAAATTTGGGTTTTTGTTAACCTGAACCATTTTTGGAAGGGGGGGAAAGAGTGAAAGTTTGATATGTAGATGATTGCTGGTCTTAATGATCCAATTATTTAAATTTACATTCAATTCCTGAAGTATAACTAATTGCAAGTGAGAATAAAATTGGGAATTATTTAAGAAGACTGCCTCTGGGAATTTGGATTCATTTTCTCCAGTGTGAATTAGAATTTCGAGAATTCGAGGATTCTAAGGGAAAAGTAGTGGCAAGATTGATAATCCATTTACGAAACCATCTTTGTTTTGCAATTGGATTTGGATCTTGCAAAAAAATGCAGATAGAAGGTGTTCCATACAAGAATCTAGTAATTTGAATTCTTTTCAGTTATAGAGTATTTCTCTATAATGATAGTAACGACCAAGAGAGTTCTAACTTATTAAAAGAATTAAAGTTCTTTTTATCGATTCTGGTCTAGATATTGGATATCTAGGACAGTATGAGATTCGGTTTTTGTGGAAATCTATGTTTTTTTGGGTTAGTGATACATTTTATTATATTGAGATGATACATTCTATTTGTCCATGATGGATACAATATGAAATGGTATTCTTTGAGCAACACTAAAGAAGCATGAGAGATTTCAATTGTTAGGATTATCTCCTGGAATTGGGTGTGAATTATATCTGGGTATAGGATAGCCGAATCGTTTTTTTTTTACTTTTTGGGCAAAACAGATTTGGATGCAGAGAATTCTTGGAGGAAAAGCTGGTGGTATGGGACATCAGTGATTCTAAAGGGGATTTCTTGGGTAGAATGATCTGTAGACCGATGGTTAGGGATTGTTGTAATGGTAATACTAACAGAGTCCATTGGTTTTTGTTAAGGGTATTTTGAGAATTATGAGATATAGATCGATCCCTAAATGGTATCTCATTAATTACAAAATATGGAAGCCCTTAAATCTATTTCTCTATTTTATTAGACCTCTACTCTTTAGAAATTTCTTACTACATGACAATTAATTGAGATTCATATAATTCCTTCCAGTGGAACTCTGTACTGAAGGACTGTTATAATTATATGAAATTGTACTTCCATATAAGATTTTTGAATATGGCTCGGAACTTAGGTTTCCTGAACCCTAACGTTAGTCTCTATTTGATAGTTGGTAATTGAGTGATAATATTTCTATCATTCGAGATAAGATATTCTACGATTCTGAGGAAAAAGTCATGTTTGTAATAGTATTGGATACTCATTATAAAAAATTTTGAATCTTTGATATCTTATACGTTGTCTCCTGGGAACTTTTAAATCGAAATTATGGAATTTTTTCTTTAAAAGGGAGGAAGAAAAGCCAGTTGCATTGATTTTGAAAGAAAATCTTGTATGTGTGCAAAGGTAGAACTATCCAGATTGAAATAGACAAACTCTTTAAGTGATTATTTTGAGTAATGTGGAACTAGAGGAGTTTTGGGGTTATTGAGCTATGAGATATTCATTAATATGGGAAGTAGTGTTAAAGATTAAATTAAGATTCACTGATTGTAACCAAGTACCATTTTGTTATGGATTGGATCAGTGCAATAAAGCTCTAATCTTAACTTTATGTCCAAAGATGTATGTATGAGTTAGCCTAATCTTGGTTTGTACGCTGAGATCTGTTGTAGGCTGATTGGTAGAAGAAATTTTGTTAATAAGAGTTAGATGGTTGGAAAACTTATGATGTAGAGTTATTCACTTCAAAGAATCCCCAGATATGTTATTTACTCATGAGAAATAGAACTCTTTGGTAGCTGAGTTGCAAGATTCTCAGTGAAATATGTGAGTAACATATGCAGATTGTGGATATTTGTCAATTTATAGCCTATGTTGATGTATAGGAACATAGTTGGATAAGTTGCTTATGTACATCTTAATCTTGTGGATCTACTATGTGTTTCCTATGTAGTGAGATTATATCATATACTTAAACTAGTCAGAGTGCATAGACAAATGAACAAGTAATGTGTGGAACAATTACTTGCATGTTAATGTCTCTTTCTGTGGAAAGGATAATTCATTAACTTATTTACGATTTGGAAGAAGATCTAAATGTGTTGTTATACATGTATAATTGAGATCTGCACGTAGACATTTAAGATTTCTGAATCATTCACAATTGACTTGAGTAATTGATTACGATTAGAAGTTAATTGGATAAATAAGCAGTGTGAAGAGAATTCACCGGAAACTATTTATTTTGATCTATATTGCTTATAAGTCACATAATTAGTGAGTCATTTGGATTCTGTAGAGCATCTCAAGAACACATTTTCATTCATCTATCCATCTTCAAATTACCTTGTATAGCAATTTAGAGTTTTTTAGAAATATGAGAAGTACATGTCAAATTAGAGTTGATTCCTGCATCTCATTGCCATATTATTATTTGAGCCAACTACAGCAAGATCGAAACAAATTTAATTAGAATTTGTTCAGTCTTTAGTCTAGTCGCATGTTCAACGAGTTTCAACTACGTGTTCCACACGCCGATTCAATCCTGAGCATGAACAGTTACCAACAACAACATCCCCACCAACAGATTTTGGGGGGCGGAGAGAGTGGATCTGCTTGGATCCACTGGAGCGGTTACACTGCCAACAACAACATCAACAAGATCGACAGCCAAGGTCACAAGTCAAATATGAAAAAGACAAGGCTAAAGAAGACAGATGGGCAATCCAAAGTGACTTAATCAGAAGAAGTATTCCGGTCACAACGAGGATCCTTCAGAAAGGGAAACACAAACATTGGGAAATCAGTCTCTTTCTTCAACCGGCCTCTTGCCATACTTTGAATTCTACGCCCATTATCATGCATATTGTCCACACCATCTATCGTTGTCACCACCACCCTTCCTTCCATCTGTTTGTTTATCATCAGTCTACTGTTCTTCTGAGAAATTCCTAGTTTTTGATAGTCTTACCAAAGCAGCTGATAGATCATTGCAAGTGTCTTGCGGAGACCAACTACCACCTATATTGGTTGTTCAACCGAAAAAGACCTACAAAAGCAGGCGAAGCAGCTAGAAGACATCAACAAAGAAGCTGAGGAGGAAATGACAAAACTTAAGCAACAGATGAGTTAGATCAATTTTGATCAAAAGAAACTCTCTAGAGTAATGATAGTTGAATCCCCTCTTATGAAGCCCAAAGAGATCCAAAAGTAACAGATCAAAAGGAAGAGCTACAGCCGTGAACCTGCAAATAAAGCAAGCTCCTCACCCAACAAGTGGTGGTCAAAGCTCGACATTGCAAGGGTCCAAGGCTGCAACTGTAGAACTATTAGTTCCTTCACCCTACCACCAAGCCTTCATCATGTCTCCTTACCGTTACCAAACTGTCCATCCAAAACTGTATTGTTCCTACCACCAACTGATAATCAAAGTTTGTACAACCTACAGATCAAAGGTTTTCCTTGAGACTGAAACTTCAACTGAGAGAACAACTGCGGAAACATCCAGAAGCAAATGGAGGATACAGACCTCCCCAAAGATAGAATCTTCCAAGAAACCAAAGATGAAACCGTCAATGGCAGATACAAGTGACAAAACAAAGAGACACATGGAAAGCACTCGAGCATGCAAGTTGTGAAGCTGCTGAGAGCTCTCCAATTTTGAGAATGTCAACCAATTGTAGCAATAAGACATTCTGGTTAAACTACACCAATTCATGAAAAACAATTTTTATGATAAAGAATGGCGACAATAAGCACTTGGTTTTATGTAAGCGAACGAGGATCTACGCTTTTCCAAGTGACAATCGAAAATGCCAATGCAAAGCGGAGCCACATCGTCCAATATGAGTTGCAGTGGGTCCTGCAGCACATTAGGGGTGGGATGATGTTGGCTAATTCTGACGAATACCCAAGATACTCGGACAGAGCAACTCAAGAGCACCTCTCACCTTAGATCGAGGAGGTCTCTGAGAAGACGAGACTAATGAAGACTGAGAGTCGCGTATGAGAGCTGAGAAATACTATCTAGGAAAGACATGCAAGAACTATGTAAGCCTCATGGTGAATCCCAGAAGATGGAATGACCATGTACGAACTAGTATTTCTAGGCAAATGTAATAAATGCAAGTAGACCCCTCTTAAAGAAAGTAGAGTGAGCCACCTTTTGATGGTGACCTCTAGTGGAGAGCATTATTCCACTTGTAAACTGTGCAATGTGGAAATTCCACTAGGATGCCACCTAAGGAGCTCTCTTGCTTATTTTAGAGACTCCCTCTTTGTGAAGAGGAGCTTTTTGTGAATTGTATCAACTTCATGCTGAAATGAGAAGAGCCTTCATGAGTTTGGTGCATCCATTGAGCTCCTTGATCATTCTTGTTTCTTGAGTGATGCATTTATGATCTTGCCCTTCCCTCCTTTTGTATGTGGTTGTGGATTGTAGAGTGGATTAGATTTGCTGCTTTCGTAGAGTGGATTAGTTTCTTTTCTTGTTTGTGGATTAATGTAGGAACCAGCATTCAAGTAAACTAAATAGGCTGGATCTGTGGTGTAAATCTTGCATATTCTCTGACATTCCAGTTCTTGATGTTCTTGGAGTGTCCAAGAATCAAAAGACTGGTTGGTTTCTTGATTCTTGGACTCCTAAAGTGCTGTAGATTAGTTTTTGTTTCTTGTTTTGTCAATTTATACAAGTGTAGTTCAGTTTAGTAATGCTTAGGCTCTGATTCAGTTTGTTTTTAGGAGTAAATAGCTGTAGAATCTGCTAAATGTTCATTTGGACTGCACTCTGATCTGTGAATCACAAGAACACATATAGCAAATATCCACGCACAATACAAGGCAAGACGCGCGGGCAAAAAAAATTCGCGTGGATATAGCCGTGGATTGGCATGGATATATGCGTGGATACGAGCGCGTGGATGTGCAAAGGATTCAAAGATCAAGTGCATGCAAATGGAAAAGCAAAGATTTCAAAACATTGGAGATACAATAGTAAAGGTAAACCCACATTTATTTTGATTCATTTGATATTTAGTTGATAACTTAATGTGTTATCTATTTCCATTACTTTCCATTGTGCTTTCCATTACTTTTTATTGTGCATTCTAGCATGCAAATCATGTGCTAAAATAGATACATTGCATTGAATTCATCAATGGATACATTTGCATTGCATAGATGTGCATTAAATAGACTATACATTGCATTGAATACATCAATAGATAAATTTGCAATCAATAGATGTGCATTCAATAGACTATACATTTGCGTTCATGGATTAAAAATATATGCATTCAAAAAATTTGCAAGAATGATGTGATGCCAAAACATTATATTGATTGATTTAAAAACAAGTACATTGATAGGAGAATAAAATCACTATTCCTACATTGCCTTCTACAAGGCTTTACATTTAATTTAAGAACCTCTACTCATCATCACTTCTTCCCTCCTCGCCTCCTTCATCTTGTAGGTATAATTGGTGTCCACATCTTCAAACTCCCCTTCGCTTTCATTCACGTTCTCTTCCACATTTTATTCCACATCACGAACACTTGAAGTTGTAGAGCCTCTCTACAAAATAGAATCAAAGATTTAATTAAATTGAAATTAAACTTACTTGTAAACCACAAAGTAAACAATCACAAAACAATAAAGGTTAAGAGTTTACGATTGGAAACTATCCATGGGATTCCATAAAAGCCTTAAGGCCACATCCATGATCGTAACCTTGCTTGTACTCCACGGCGGTCATGTGTCTTCCAAAATCACTAAGCTACATTCAACAAAAAAACATAGTTTAGCAATACAATATAGTATAGCAATAAAAAACATTTACAATCTCACTACAAAAATAGAATCATATTAAAAAATAATGCACTTACAAATTGGGCCTCTAGATTGCCCCTTCCTCCCAATCCCAAGTGACTTTGACCATGTTTTAAAAGCTTCTCGGTGGCGGCCCTACGTTGTTGTTCATACTTTTGGGGATTGTTTTGCAACAATTCCCCTTTCACCTTCCTCCAATCCCTTTTGGAGCACCATCCAGGCTTCGTGGGATTCTTGGGATTCCTCACGGCTCTTCTCATCAATTGTCTTTTGTTTCGAATCCAAAGGCACATTGTATTCAAGGCCCAAGTCCTACTAAAAGCATTGGATTGAGGGAATTCAGAATACAAAGTCTCTATTATTTTATTTTTGTCTTCAAGCGATTGGGAGGACCAATCGATCATGTAATGTTTACCAAAATATGAAGCAACTAAATCACGCAAACGGGCATGAACTACATTGCCACGCGTATTTTTTATAACTCCACCACGTGGATTAGGATCATGATACACACTACACGATTCTTGGGAAGGGGCATCTTCGGAAGCTCTTCTCTTAGATGATTCACCTGAAGAAGATAACACAAGATTTTTTATTCTATCTCTTTGTTGAGGAGATAGATTCTCAAACCACTCTTGATTATATTCTTCGGGCTCCTCACGAACTCTTCTCCTAGATGGTCTCCCACTTGACCTTCCACTTGACCTACCACTTGAAGACATTGTATCATAGAAAAACTTTAAAAGTTAGAAAGTAGTGGAGAAGGAGTGAAAGAGTATTGAAGACTTTTAGATTAGAAGAGTAAGCAATGAATAGAAGGCAATAGATTTATAGTAAGCAAGAACAAAGAAGATCAATAGAGCAAGCAAAAGCAAGAGCAAGATCACTAGCAATGAAGAGCAACCAAAAGCAAGCAAGCAAAATCTATAGAGCTTAGAAGAGCAATAGCAAACAAGGGCACTAAACACTAGATTAGAAAACCTATAAAACTTGAAAGCAAAAGAAGAGGAGCAAGAATGCTCGCGGAAATGCCATTTTATTGGCATTCAAGTTTCGCGTGGATTATCCACGCAGAAGTTATCCACGTGTGGATAATCCACGCGTTTTTTCTTCACTCTCTTGGCACGTGAGAGGGTCCCCCACATGGGCTTGCATGCTTCAAATGTCATTCAATATTCTCATAATCTTTTCTAGATTTTATGAGAATATTTTACTGTAGGATTTTACATAAAATATATTTTTTAATATGATGGAATGTAAAAAAATCAATTCAAAGATTATTATGGTAGTATTTAATTGTTAAAACTAGTTTTATATTGTTATAAATTTTATTTTTTTTGAGATTTGACATACAAGACAAAATCATGAGATAAGAAATAGTACCTATTATTATTAATCAAGTAATTTGACAAGTTTTTTAAGATTTTATGACATAATATTATGTCATTTGTAGGTTTCTTAGGCGCTCATTGGAATACGTAACAATCTCAACTTGTACACAAGGGTTTTTGGTATGCACCCAGCTATGTTCCTTTGGGAAGAGAGGATCCTTTCTAGTTATTAGTGAGAATGAAAACATCATATGTCATGCATCTCTATCGTGGGATGGGAGAATACAAAAAAAGTTGTTCGACATGCTTAAGGCTACTTTGGCAAATTGAAAAAAGAAAAGTCTTTTCAAATAAAATAAAAAAGACATGGAGGGACCCACATTGAAAAAGAGGATCCACTAATCTTTCTCTTCCTATCATTTGTATAACTCAAAATGCACATAGATGTTATCCCCTTGATGTAGCTTGCTCATGTAGAACAAAGAGGAAGAAAGGCACAAAAAATGATTATACATAACTACAAATTTCAAAGGAGAAATTCTATATTACCTAAAAGTACTTGTCCACATACTAAGAGGTGAAACGATGTGGACTACAAACAAGTGTGATGCTAACTGGTAATAATAGGAGTCACTAGTTATGTTTCTAGGATGGCAAAGTCATATATATTGCATGCATTAAAAACAACTAATACAGTCGGCCCTCTCTAAATGTTACATCTATATATGTTAGAGTGTATAATTTTCTTGCAAATTTATTCTTACAATGACATTTGATTGGAATTATGAATTCTAGGGAAATTATTGTACCTCCACGTCATTTAGAGAAAGAAAAAAGAATTGAGCTCTATCACAGAAAAAAAGAGCAATCAAGACTAAAGTACAATGAACAACTATTGACTGGTTCATCTTCAAGCTCTTCCATCAGTCGACGTAGATCACCTATTGATCCATCACATGTATATATATTGATTTATGTCATAATTTTTTTATTTGTGATAGTGATGTAATCCGATTTGCTCTTTGGATATAGTATATTGCTCTTTGGAAAGCCAAGACACCACTCCATCACAAATGAAGGTTGAAAATGCACTAAATGTACAAAGACTATTTTGTCGAATTTTGTCACATGTTAGAATTTGTCCATTTTCACTTGAATGACACTGAAAGAATTTGTGCAATTTGCAATTGGATTATTGGACCAGTTTCAACCAGAATATGATGAGAGGATACCATGTACATGCACACAATGCAAAGGCCTTAGAATTCGGACAAGGAGGATTGTCAAAGATCATATTTGGGCCAATGGAGTGCACACAGAGAATCCAAGAGTACGAGAGGTAAACTCTTTAAAGTGTTTTTCGAAAATGCTTTAATATTTGACCTTATAACACTTCAAGTGTAGTTTGGCCAATAAACATTGAGCGATAGGATGAGTGCCACGATACTTTGAAGTTAATCTCTCACTTGCTTCTAAAGGGAAAAATCCAAATAAAATATTTAGATGAAGTTAATCTCTCACTTGCTCCTAAAAGAAAAAATCCAAATAGAATGACTAGATGAAGTTAATCTCTCACTTGCTTCTAAAAGAAAAAATCCAAATAGAATGATTAGATGTAGTTAATCTTGATTTCCATATTCAATCACCCATAATAGACTCATTCACGTCCGAGAGAGAGAGAGAACTACTTTGTAAGGAATTTGGCTTTGGTTAGACTATCTAGTCCAGATTTTGTCTCATTTCCGAAAGTAAATAATAATACACTAGACATGGCTATGGTTAAGATCCGAGATATGTTTGCTACTAAAATACCTGATTTTCTAATAGGGAAAGAAGAATTACCTTTCTTACTCTGTACTTTCAAAGCACATAAAAATGCATTCAGATGGATTACAAACGCACATGACTGCTATTTTTCTAAGGTGGCCATGTTTTTATCTTGGTATACTAATTTTTCTCCTTATGGAGAGGGCAGGCCTCAAGGCAACCTCATACTGGAGTATCCTAAATGTGGATACCAACCTATTCTAGCAAAGTGATTTGACCACTGAATTTTATCTTAATGTGCCAAACAAAATCACTTCGATGTGGTGTATTGACATCGCAAAATGCTATGCTAAAATTAATAATACGGAGTGATTGGGTATGCATTCAAGTCTTGTAAAAACAAAAAGCTTGCCTATCAATGAAAACCGAGCCTTAAACAATTTGATTGGAAATGGGTAAACAATCAAACTGATAATTGGATTATGATTGACATGGAACCTCTTTGCCAATATAATGATATGCTGATTGACAATTGCATAGTAAGATTAGGAAACATGACTTGAAAACAAGTCTGTGGTATTCCTATGAGATTTGCCTATTCCCCTACATGGTGTAACTGGTATCTCTCATTCTATGAATTACATGGCTTCCGTCCTGATACGGTATCGTTAAAGAAAAAGTGAATGATTGGAAAGATTGGACATACTTGTTGTTAATGCAATGTAGCTGATAAAGTAGTGAATCTTGTTTTGAACATGGATAACAATTGATGATCAGCTATGACACATGTCTTCCTCATGCGACTAACTTGTGCGGTTTTGTTGTGTGGGATGGTGGCAGGTAACAGCTGGGTGTCTTAAAACTTGCTTCGCTTTATGGTACTCTCTGTACTGTTAAACTTTATACAGTTGTATTTTTACCTGTTATGCTATAAATTAAAGGGTTCAAAGGGTTTGGTCTTGACTTGTCAAGAGGGACTATGTGAAATATTGTTACTCTCTCTCTCTCTCTCTCTCTCTCTCTCTCTCTCTCTCTCTCTCTCTCTCTCTCTCTCTCTCTCTCTCTCTCTCTCTCTCTCTCTCTCTCTCTCTCTCTCTCTCTCTCTCTCTCTCTCTCTCTCTCTCTCTCTCTCTCTCTCTCTCTCTCTCTCTCTCTCTCTCTCTCTCTCTCTCTCATGGACTTTGCTAGTCGATAGGGCTTGCATTTAACAACATATGGCTTGAGATTTGGCCAATAAAATTCTCTTTCAACCAAGTCCAGAGTGAAGTACAGTTGATCAAAAAACTGACTGAATTGACTCCAGCATGGTCTAATCACTATTTTTAGTCAATTCCATAGATATCACAAGAAACTAAAAAAAACTAAAAATTTTGAGCTTTCGCACTTTTAATTTTTTTTCAAAAAATTTTACGTTTTCTAAAAATTCATAAAAAACCACGGTCAGTCATTAAGCAATCGAAATCTTCATTGTTTGATTTTTAATTTTACTTCATTAATGTCATCAGGCATGCAAGACATGCGACATTAAACTGATTTTTCATTTTACGGAATTTTACATGAAATCAAGTTCTACGAAAATTGTCAGCTATAAAACCCAATTTTGTATCTAACAGTCAGAGTACATGCGTATAACCACTCAAAATAGATCTAAACCACTTATGCATGTCAGAATCACTCTGAGAATCTACATGCAAACATTCCATGCAAGCACAGTACCTCAAAATAGGAAATTGACATGCATGCATTCAGAACAATTGGAAATTCTACCAATTTTGCTCACAAAATTGCAAAACTTTAGATGATCATATCTTTGGCTACATGACACCAAATTGGGTGTTGTAAAGCTCAGTACAGAGGGAGACTTAGTGAAAAGAAAAGTTGCCACGTCAGCCTGCCACTTAGGATTCACACGTGCGAGTTTAGAACAGCCAAATAACTTGTAGGAGGGTGCACTTTTTCAAGGCTAATCATCTCAAAATCTTGCCAACACTCAACCAAGCCTAAAAGTGATGATACAAACAATCTTAAATGGCCTCTAAGAGTTCCATGAAGCTTTCATACAGATCCTATGAAGCAATATGGGATGAGAACCATGAATTCTTGATTTCTAGAAGTCAAAATTGCTACAAACTTGATGGAATTGAAACATAAGCCTCTACCCATCAATCTACAGGTCTGATAGCTTGCTGGGAGGGTAAAAAGGAATACAAATCATGCTGGAAAAAAATCTAGAATGATCCTCTTATGGATTTAGATGTGTGTTATTTCTAAAGATGGATAAACGTTATGCTAAATTAGTGTGCTCTACATCTTTGATAAGGAAAAGTTTTTACAAATTGTATATTTAGTTGTGATATATTGAATCTTGGATGGATATCTATAGCTACAAGTGTGAATTATTGTGTATCTCGCTTACATGACAAGGCTATTTGTAAATATTATGAATTCTTTTGAAGGAAGTGCATAATACATAATGTCGATCAAGAAATGTAAAGTCTGTAAATTGTAATGTTTTGTATATACATGCACAACTAAGTTGTTTGAGCTAACTCTTTTGGAATATAGAGAGTTAGTTATCTAATTGTCTATACGGGATGGAATATTCCCTATAGCTTGGAATCAACCCCATATATTTTTCACATAGGCGGTCTCGATGATACTTGTCAAAATATACAAGTAACTTCTTGCCCTTTTTGTTTTTTAGTTTTTCTTATTCAATCACACACTTGTTGGAAAATACGAGAGTGAAATGATTGATCTCATTCTATATATAGACTCCCAATTAATTCTAGACATTTCACAGAGTGTAACTATACGAAATGATCAAGAATATCTCAAAATCTTTTGACTGCATGTTCATTGACAATCGTTCCCCTATTATGATGAAACGAATTCTAAAGGGTGAAAGTTTGCCGAAAATGGAAAAAACATTTTGCTCACAACCAAGCATGCCATAACATCTTCTGAGAAAATGACGTTTGATGAACATAAAATGCAGTAAAGGGAAGCAATAGATATCATAACACAAAGCAAAGCCGAAATATTGTGTGTGATGAACGGGACCCTTATTCAAGAGGGAGATTGTCTATGAAATGTTTAGACCAAATTTGCCACTTGATCGAAATATTCCCTATGCACAATCACCATACTTGAGTGTTACTATACTTATTGGGCGGAAAATTGCTTACATTCAATGGATTGTGTCAATCTTTGGTGCTGAACGTCTAGGGGAGATCCTCAGATCTCATGAACCATTTATTTTACCTATCCTTGACTACAAATGAACAAGAGATGTAACAGTTTTAGTACTTTTCTGAACCATTACTTACCATATCTAAGGTTCAGTTAGTACTTGATTCCAAAAATGGTTTTATATTCTACTAACCTCATAGAATGACGGGAAGTCATTCTCTCACTCTACCACATTGAGAAGAACTTTGAGGACTCAATAGTCAATCTCCTTGCAATCATAATTCTGAGAGCTTGGAAAACTCTCATTGTTTGGGGAGTAGGGGGTGATTAGGATGACCCCCAAGGTTGGAAGCGGTAATAGACCCTAGTCACTCGCATAAGGGTAGTGTGGGCCCTTTCACTTGCTGGGGCTTTCTGGCAGGACCAATTTCTTGTCAGAAAAATCCCTAACATTGGTGAACCTGATGTGAAACTTTGTTGGATGCAACCTTTTGATATGAACTCAAGATAAGTATGTCTTTATCACCTGAACTTGACTACCCATACTTCAACTGTAGTCGACCATTGTGACTATTCACAGTGTGCAAAATGCTCATTATTCATGAGGTTCTAGTATTGTATGGTTTGAATAGAACCCTTCATGATAAATGATCATCGGTCTTTTCCAGAACCACCAACATACGTCATCCATTGCGACGGCGAATTGAGAAGATGACACTCTCACAAAAATATTTTCTTAGAAGCAGAACCGCGATCACTACCAGAAGCATATCTAAGACGTTGCTGATAAATTTTACAATTTTTAGGACAATAAAGATTGTACTTTACAATCATAGAGAGTTATTGGTTGCTTAATCAATGAATCTATCAAGTTCTACACATTAGATCTTGATCTAGATTGACTACACTTGGATTTAAGCAAGAGCAATGGATCAACACATCATTTTTTAGTGAGAGCGGCTTCACACATGTGGAGTACTGTCCACTGTACGGCCTGCACCTGAAACAACAAGTACAATGATACTAGATAGCAATCATGCATAAAAATCACAAGACAAATGACTAGAAATCTCACAAAAGTGTAGAGTGCAAAAGTCTCATCAATTTTCTTAGCAAAATGATGATCCTTTATGGATCAAGTACATCCATGAGTCTGGTACAGTCCAGCAGGCCTTCACAC
Source organism: Diphasiastrum complanatum (assembly GCA_029204225.1). NCBI lineage: Eukaryota > Viridiplantae > Streptophyta > Lycopodiopsida > Lycopodiales > Lycopodiaceae > Diphasiastrum > Diphasiastrum complanatum. The sequence goes on along the minus strand of CM055108.1, from coordinate 36,411,283 downwards.
GTGTGAAGAGTGCCACATCACTCAGATCTATCCATTTTATCCATCCTTGATCCTTATCCAATAGTTGACCTTCTAGAATATGACTAAAATCCAAAAAGCTAGTCTCCTAGAATATAGGAATACTTCCTACAAAATAGGATCTAAGGAAAATGGTCAACTCTTATCTTCTAGTACTCTATACACACGTGTGAACATCCACTTGCCATGTGGGAGCATTTACTCATGCACATGCAAGGAAAAGCTAATTTGTAGGTGACTAGTCAACTTGACTAAAAACTAGTCATTTCATGTTCACACTAACTAGAATGATACAAAATCAATTTGGATATATACAAACATGAAAAGTACATCCTTTCACACGTGGGAACAGGCTCCACACGTGTGAAATCATATCATCAACATATTCTAATGTTTGATCAATATTTACATGAACCAATGTCAAGTGAGAAGTGACAATTTTCAACAGTTGCCTCGATCCCAAAAGAGTACTAGCAGTGAAAGTCCATCAGAAACTAAAACATTGTCTTGTTCAAAGGAACAACTTGAACCGCGAGTTACTGAGCCTATAGTAATTCTTGCTGATATAGAACTCCTACCAAAGTTGAGGAGCAGAATCCCTGAGTTTCATGGAGCCCCTTACGAGAGTGTCGAAGATCACATGAATGCATTTTGGACCGCTTGTTTGATAAATTGCATAATAAATCTACACCATATTATGATGTACTTTACTATTACCTTGATGGGAACTGCAAGAAAATGGTACTACAATCTACTCGGAGAATCCGTCGAAGATATAGAAACCTTTCATAGATTATTCCTGACTAAATTTGCCCCACATAGAACTACTGATGGTTTGTTGTTCACTTTGACATCCCTTCAACAAGGAGAGAGAGAGGGAGTTAGACAATATTTGAGAAGATTAACTGAACTTTCAGACAAGTAGGAGCCATTGTAGCACTACCGCCACAATTACTACTGACTTTCTTCCTGCAAGGATTGAAGAATGACCTACAGTTGATAATAAAGCAGAGCAATCCCTAGTTGATAGATGAAGCAGTAGCAAAAGCGATAATAGCAGAAAATGCACAGATAGCTATTGCCCAAGCATCTAAAATATCACGGGCCATAAATAGTTTAAACCTTAAGAGTGATATGTGGGAAGCAAACCCAGTTCCAGGAAAAAAACTCTTACAACACCTATGTGCCAATACAGACTATAGAACCATACCAACCAGTTCAAAGTAGAAATAATTTTTCTAGAAACCAACCAAGGAACTCAGAGGGAATGCAAATCCAAGCAACAACCGCTAGAAATGTGTCTTATTTTCACAAGACAACTTCCTAGAAGTTGTTTGATCAAGATTTTTATTTTAAAAAAAAACAGAAACTACTTTGAAGATTTCTAATTCTACTCGACTTCTAGAACAACTCCAATTTTTTTTTTTTCAAAAGATTATAGAACTAATCCAAGACGCCTATTCTAAGTTGATCAAGAAAAACTTCGAACAGCGCGGAGATGTGATATACCCAAAGGTAATCCGAAAATCATGAAAAATTTGAGAGACTCAAAAATCTCAGAAATTTCGAGAAATGCAAAAACTGTAATTTCAAAGGTGCAATTTTTTTAGATTATTTTTTATTTTATAGATTGGCAGTAGGTAGTCGGCCAGTTGGGTGTGCATATCCCCAAATCAATTGCTTACTCCAATATAATCCACCAAAGAAATTTGTTATTAACGGTCTCATTCTCCTAGGCACACCTCGTTTTGCGGGGTTGTAGCACATATATACAGTTTTTCTTACTGGTAGTACTGTGGCCAGTTCATCCAGGATGTGTTCATCGATGATATTCACATCCATGAATGGAATCTCGATTTCATAGTGAGATCTACATTAAGGGGAGGATAATGTTAGCTTTTGCCATGCCCTTGAGGTATCGATGCAGTGTCTCATCACCCAAAAAGGGTTTCCAGCAGAGATGAAATTGAGAGTCGAGTCTAAAAGCACGAGAATTATTAGTGTTAGGCTAAATGAATATTCTGTGAGCCCCGTGGTAATTCTTGAAAGATGGATAGCCATGTGAGAGCTAGTAATTTAGACTCTCTCAACTTGAGTTATGTTTTTAATAAAGAGGCCTCCTATTATATAGTAAGAGGTGGAACTCAGATCATTATAGATTGGAGTTCACTCAGTTGCAAGAGGTGGACTCCAAATTATGATACAATTGGGTTCTACAACTCGTGGGCATAGATAGAGGCCTCCACCACGAGTTCAATAGCATGTGTTATATACTGAAATGTTGTTGCTCTTTGAATTGAAAATTCTACTACTTGCATTTCCTTCCATGCTCCATTTTCATGCATATAGTTTGGGTACTGATGTATGAATGTGTTTGTTGTTGTTAATTCTCTCTTAAGGATTGGTTTGGGATTAGTATCAGGTAGATGTGAAGGTCTTGGAAGTTGATCCATCATTTTACTCAATTCAGATGCTTCCTAGTTATCGGCTCCCTGAGGAGTTCTTCTTACAACTGTTGAGTGACAATTGTAAGAAGCACTTTGTAGGTTATGTAGTTTTAGTTTAGATGCTATGTTGTTGATTTCATAATTTCAATAGGAGTAGATTAAGTTTAATTCCCTGTATCTTGCTCAGATTAGTTTAGTAATAATCTGCAGTCTGTAAAATCAAAGAAAGAATTGAAACAGTCTATAGAAAGTAGGAAATTGAGTTCCTGACAAATCCTATATCCAAGATGAGCTACCATTGTCAATCAAGGACCGAAATCAGGTTGTCATTGTGCCTTTGATAGGCGGGTACAACACTATTATACTACCATTACACTAAAGACAAAACGGATAAGTAGCCATCTATGGCTGAGCCCAACAGTAGTTGTCTGAACACCCTTAGAATATTCGAGTCTCAACTAACTTCTCAGCTAGCAGAATTGTTGTCAAGTAGCTGCTAATAGAGGAAGAAGAAGACGTTAATAGAAAAGTAGAGGCAGGAAGATGCTTGTGTAAACAATGAGTCAGTTCAATATTAATCCAAGGCCTCCACACAAGAAAATTGCTAAGAGGACCTTGCAATACCTGAAACAGACAAAGGACCATGGTCTTTGTTTCTCTCATGTTGCATGGTTTCAGATAAAGTCCTACAACGATGCAAGCTGGGCATCTATGAAGGATGATGCCAAGCGTATTTCAGGAGGCTACACCATAGCAACGAATGCAACTGTTATTTGGATCAGTAAGAAATAGACAATTACTGCACAATCATCTTGCGATGCAGAGTATGTTGCAGCAGCCAAGATGGCCAATGTGCTTATATGGCTTAAGCAATTTCTGGATGGACTAGGAGAGAATGCGAGTCGTTGATCCTATATATGGATAACACATCTGCCATACACCTGATGAAGGATCCCATGTTTCATTTCAAAACAAAATACATCGCTATCAAATATCATCTGATAAGGGATCTAGTTGAGAAAGATAGGCTCAAGACCGAGTTTATTTCAACAAAGTAGATGGTGGCTGATATTATTACCAAGCCTCTTGATAAGGCAATGTTTGAGGAGTAGCATGCAAGTCTAGGAGTCATAAAACTACCATGCTTTGAGAGGGAGCTGAAGAAACTTGAAGTTTCCAACACAAAGCCTTGCTAGCTTATGAACCCAAACTGCAAACCACCGCTACTGCAACCGCACCGTGACACATATAAACAATGAAGATAACAAAGATCAACAGACCGTAGACCACAACGAACCGAAGACCACATTCTCTGGACAACAAACGAAAGCAATCGAAGAAAACCGCAAGTTAACACTTGCGGTCCACAAGCGAAGACCGAAGTTCAACCATGGCAGCTTCATCTACGGGTGCAAAGGTGGCTACAAAGTTGGTGCGTCTTCACAACTCAAGATCAATGAAGTACAGGACGGACGAACTCCATGGACGAAGAAGACAACAAATTGAAAGCTGTTGGTAGTGGCTTAAGCAATTCTTATAATCATTGATTAAAATTAAAGGCCACTCCCTTCTTCTGTTTCTATATATAAAGGATGAACAAGAGAAGGACGGTTTGATCGGTTGAGTGCTTGACTGATGAATGTGAGAATGAAAAGCCATCCGCTAGTAAGTGAAATTAGATGGGTTGATCAATCCTATAAGGACACACACACACACACAGGGAGATAGATAGAAGTGTACGCTAGTAAGTATAAAGTCCCCACAACGGGATTCTAGCCTAAGCATACCACACAAAGCAACAACACATGGGAACTGTCACAACATCGGATGAGACTCAAAGCTTCTCTCTCTCTATCCAACATTCAGATTTTTTCAATGAAATCAGACAAGTCAAAACTTTCGCTGAGATTTTTGGAAGTTATTTTCATAGTACTGAGCATGCCTGTATTTTTTTGTCCAGAACTGAATAGCCAAACTAGTAGTTTGTCTAATGGACCCTCCAAATCAGCCTATAAAAGGATTGAATTCGATTTCATTTCTCACTTGTGCTAGCAAAGCTCTTGTCAAATTTTCTAGCGATACTACGCAGTCTCTACGTTATGTCATTCATCGTGATGTTCCAACCCAAACGGACATCATGATACTTCCTAGAACAAGCATGGTGGCTCAATGGACAAACCTTACCGAGCCTCTGCTCACAGCAATGGGAATCCACGAGGGCGTCTTTTCTACTAAAATAAACGTGCAATTTATAACTTTTGCCTTTAGCACATGGACTGAGGAGAAGTCCAGATTCTACATTACCTAATAGGGGACTACCCACAAGGTGCACGTTACTGACGCCGCCCTTGAAGCCATAGGCATATCTTTAGGCACCCAATCCTCACTGAAATACAAGCATGCCAAGACCATTATCAAACCATTCATTGATATGTCCATAGAGCTTTACTGGACCAATAATGGCTATATGTTAGAGTCTATCCGAGATCCCACTATCCATGCGACTACGCAACTTCTGAACAACTTCTTGATGGTTGGCAACCTCAAGAAGGAGCACATTTCATCGCAAATCCTGCACCGCATAGTCAAGTCAAATTACAAGTTTGATAAGAAACCATTGGAGCCTTCAACTGGTTTCAAATGATTTTTGGTGAATTCAAGAGAGCCATCAAGGGTAACACCAAGCAACAATTTGTTGCTTTCTTCTTTTGTCCATCATCTATGCTTCCTACCTAGTTAATAAGATCCATGGTTTTATTCCTGATTCAGTATTGTCTGTCTAATGCTACAAGTGTCTGCTTCTTGCATGGCAAACTGACTACTGCTCTGCATGCTATTGAACATCCTCCTGTTACTGATTTATTGTCATCTTTGCAGCTTGCCCAGCTTGCATCACTGTAGTGTTGTAGCTCGAACAATTTTTCTTCTTTGTCTGCTTTGTAGGTCAATCTCACATTTCGGATGCCCTTTAGATATTGTAGAATTCGTTTTGCCATTTGCCAATGCACCATGCCAGGATTTGAAGAGAATTGGCTCAATGCATAGACAGAGAAGGCCAAGTCGGATGTGGTACAGATTGTGAATTACATCAAACTCTATTGATCAGGTTTTGGTATGGAATGCCTTCCATCCTTTGTCTCTTCTCATTTGTGTTTGGGAAATCCTGCTTTGTCAGTTGGCTCTAGCTATAATTGGTGTATCTAGATTTGATTCTAGATTGTAATCTAAAGTTTTTGTAGTTGAAGATAATTGTCATTTTGGTATGCGTTCAGTCTTTAATTTCCAGTGATTTATAGACCTTGAATCTTGCACTTCAGTTCAAGAATCTTGGTTGAAGAATATTTCTAAATCCAATATTTTCTTAGTGGAAAGATTTTGGAATGATTTCTACTTTTCCTGAGTTATTTGGGACATATACTCCAGTATCTTGTAAATGATTAAGTATGGTTTTGGATTCCAGAAAATTATGATTGACGAATCATACGAATCTAAATATTTATGGTTGACGGATCATAAATAGATACTTAATTATTGTCAGAGGATTATAAGGAATTGTAATGATTCTTAAGTGTGATGATTAATTCTTGATCTATTATTTGAGTAAGAATTCAGATCAATGTTTTGAATCCCTCTACTCTAGTATTTTATTTGAGAGCCTATGGATCTCACATATATTCTCACAAGATAGGTTATCTTATTTGTGGAGAATTTAATTAGTCTAGTGGATGCTATTCTACTACAGTTTATGGTCTGTAGATGCTTGAGTACAGTTCTTCATCTGATTGGATCTCCAAGTTATCATAGGAGACAGACAAGTCTATTAAAATGAATGAATGTTATTTTCTTGTATTTGGTGCTAGAAACAGGAGCATTTAATTCAAAAGAGTATCTGGGGTACTCAGAGTTGAGTTTTAATCATTCTATATCTTGATGATTCTCCTAGAGATTCTAGCTAAATGAATTATCATATCTTAAAATTTGGATTCTAAGGATATTTGTACTTGAAAGCTTATGAATTCTCTGTCAGAGTTGTGGATAATTTCAGACTGTAATTGTAGTTATTTTACTTATTCTTTAACTTTAATCTCTTAAGTTAGGTTATTTCACCCAGTGTTTTATGTAAGTGTTTTATATGAAGGTGATGTTACTAACTTGTGATGAATGTAACCCAGATGAAAAATTTATCGCTTAGTGTACTTTTCAAACCTGAGTTGTACTCCAGTGTAGAGTTTATCATTTGGAAGATAGGATTATCTCTGAGTACTTGTTTGAAGTGAAAGTTTAACTAAGGATAATGATTTTCTAGGTTCAGAGAGAATATTCCAGATTCCCTACTTCGGCGCAGCAGTACGCCACCTCCTCTTTGCTTAGATTTCGAAACGAGTGATCATTCAAACAGACAGATATCAATAATGTGAAAGGTATGAAGCCTCAAAGCTCTAAATGGTAGTACTAGACACTGTCTGGTGTGATTTGCAGTACCCCAAACAAACAAATGAGAGATTTCTTGGCACAACTCTCTGACAAATGACACTTTTCACAAAGATTAAAAAAATATATTGTAAAACTATTCCCACTCAATAGATTTTCAATCTGTTTGATGTTGCCCTGGCCTTTCCGATGCCTCCGAGACTGTGTCTTCGTTCCCCACTAATAATTGTGAGCTCCAAAACCTGTAAAATACATCAAGAAGGATTTCTTCCAGCCGTTTTTGTCTCTCCAAGCTTTCACCTCCTGTGAAGGACTTTCTCACTTCGTTGCGGAGCCTGTGACAAGTTGTATCCACTGATCAGGCATGCAGGACTATCGTAGCTCTGATACCATGTCAAGAATCAGATATGCAACATCAAGCATTCACCATAAGAGTAAGAAGAACACACAATATCACTCTATCACACTACGATCATACTGAATATAAAATGTACATATAAACCCTGAACCTTGATAGAGAGAGAAAACCTACAAATAGACTAATAGACTAGCCTACGGTCAATTACAACTGGTAACAATTGTCAACATTAATGTACATCGTAAACAGTAACAATGAAGTTTATCATTGATTTCTAACACTTGTAAAGCATGTCTCGATTTTGTCGGTTGATTTAAGTTAAAATAGCAATAATCAACATGTAAGTTTGTTTCACGGTCACTTTCTAAGTTTGACATTATTATGTGTGCTTAGCTCTAGATTTATCGAGCCATTTCTTTTACGAGCCCTTGTTGATTTCTTAAGCAATTTCTCCTTGTACTTGAAGACGATTGTGAAAATACAGTTGATGGAGAGCTATTTTGTCTTGTCTTGTCTTGATGCACTTGACGATGTGCTGTGGTGATTGATTTGGTCGGGTTTTTAAGCATATTCTCAACTTGGTATCAGAGTCCTTGGTGGCTCACCCAGTGTTTCATGTAAGTGCTTTACATGAAGGTGATGTTACTAGCTTGTGGTGAATGTAACCCAGACTGGACATGAACGAAGAGTTACGAATCCACGGACTATTTTTGGCTTGGAAGCGCAAAGCCGGTGTTGTGGAAATTCATGAGATAGCTCGGAACTGTGAGGTACATGAAGGTGATGTTATTAGATTGGAGAGAATCAAACCCAATAGGGAAATTTATCTTTTAGTGTACTTCTAAAAGGTCGATATAGTATTCAGTGTAGAGATAGATAATTTGAAAACTATCCCATCTCTAAATACTTATTTGATATTGAAGTCAGACTAAAGATTGATTTTCAAGGTAATTGTGAAAGTTAAATGATTGATTTGTTAGCTTTTAAAGTTAATCTTCTGATTTGGTCAACTGCTCATCTGGTGTATCATGTAAATTTAGTTTATATGATGATGACAGTTTGATGTATTGAAGATTTTGCCCATTTGAAAGATTTATCACTCAATGTACCTTTGGACCTTGAATGAGTACTCAAGATCAGAGACAAACAATTGAGAAATTGTTCAATCTCTCTGTGCTTACTTAGGTTGGTTGGTCAAATTGAGGATAATGATTCATGGGAAGAGTTAAAAGCATACAAATTGGGTCTTCCCTAGTTACTCATTTTGAGGACAGAATTGGTTTAAGGGGAGAAGAATGTTACGTCCATGTTTTGTATAAGGGAATCGGAATAATTCTTGACGTGGATAGCCGGTCACTCCAGGTGTATATGGTTATTGGTTATGCCTCAATTTACATGAATCACTGGGTGAGTCCTCACCTTACATTGGAAATCAATGTTCAAAAGTTAACGATCCAAAACAATTATAGTCCAAGACTATCCACAATAACTTGTAGACTTGTCATAAATGCTTCTTGGTACAAAACTCATCCCACCAAAGCCTCTTAGGAGATCCATCAAGATAAAAATGTCTTCAACTCAGTCCTAGAGTACCCCAGATACTCTTCTGAGATAAGTGCTCTATCTCTAGCATCATATGCCAGAAAATAGCAATCATTCAATCTTGATAGACTTAGCTACTCCTAATTAACTGGAGATTTTAGGGTTGAAAAACAGTACACAAGCATTTCTTGACTACAATCTGTAAAGGTAAGCAAATTTCTCATAAGTAAACAATCACTTAATGAAAATGCCTATGAGATCCACACAATCTCAAGTTTGTATACAAATTTAGAGTTCAATGTTGGCTGATTCTGATGAATCCCCAAGATACTCGGACAGAGCAACTCAAGAGCACCTCTCACCTTAGACCGAGGAGGTCTCTGAGAAGACGAGACTAATGAAGGCTGAGAGCCGAGTATGAGAGCCGAGAAATACTAGCTAGGAAAGACATGCAAGGACTGTGTAAGCCTCATGGTGAATCCCGAAAGATGGAATGACCATGTAGAAAGTAGTAATTCTAAGCAAATGTAATAAATGCAAGTAGACTCCTCTTAAAGAAATTAGAGTGAGCCACCTTTTGATGGTGACCTCTAGTGGAGAGCATTATTCCACTTGTAAATTGTAAAATGTGGAAATTCCACTAGGATGCCACCTAAGGAGCTCTCTTGCTTATTTAAGAGACTCCCTCTTTATGAAGAGGAGCTTTTTGTGAATTGTATCTCCATGCTGAAATGAGAAGAGCCTTCACGAGTTTGGTGCATCCATTGAGCTCCTTGATCATTCTTGTTTTTTGAGTGATGCATTTATAATCTTGCCCTTCCCTCCTTTTGTGTGTGGTTGTGGATTGTAGAGTGGATTAGATTTGCTGCTTTCGTAGAGTGGATTAGTTTCTTTTCTTGTTTGTGGATTAATGTAGGAACCAGCATTCAGGGAAACTAAATAGGCTGGATCTGTGGTGTAAATCTTGCATATTCTCTGACATTCCAGTTCTTGATGTTTTTGGGGTGTCCAAGAATCAAAAGGTTGGTTGGTTTCTTGATTTTTGGACTCCTAAAATGCTGTAGACTAGTTCTTGTTTCTTGTTTTGTCAATTTATGCAAGTGTAGCTCAGTTAAGTAATGCTTAGGCTCTGATTTAGTTTGTTTTTAGGAGTAGATAGCTATAGAATCTGCTGAATGTTCATTTGGACTGCACTCTGATCTATAAATGAGCGTTCATGGCTTGCATCTTGTTTAGAATGTAAGTGCGTTCAAGAGAGTTTGACCCTGAGTAGTCCTCTGACAGACAGGACAAAAACTATACTACAATGACAATCTGTTCCTTCTGCCTAATCTTGGGTTTAAAACAAGAATGACAATCTAAAGAAGAACCCACCATCTCTACTGTCTATGGAAATCTCGACCGACGGTTTTCATTCATATCTCAACCGACGGAAGTCGCTCAGATATCAACCAACGGGATCCACTGTCCAATCGCAACCGACAGCTAGTGTCAGATCTCAACCGACGGGAGTTGCTCATATATCAACCGACGGAATCCGCTTCCAATCTCAACCCACACACACTGTCCAATCTCAACCGACAGAAGTCACTCAGATCTCAACCGATGGCCCTCAATTAGATCTCGACCGACGCCATCAGTTAGATCTCGACCGACGCCATCAGTCAAATCTCGACCGACTACCCTCAGTCAAATCTCAACCGACGGTGCCCTGTGAAATCTCGACCGACGACCCTCAGTTAAATCTCAACCAATGGCCCTGCGTAAGATCTCAACCGGCGCCATCAGTTAGATCTCGACCGATGCCATACGTTAGATCTCAACCGACGCCATCAGTTTGATCTCAACCGATGTCCATCAGTCAGATCTCAACCAATGCCATCAGTCAGATCTCAACCGACACCCATCAGTCAGACCTCGACCAATGCCATCAGTTAGATCTCGACTAATGTCATCAGTTAGATCTCGACCAACGCCATCAATCAGATCTCGACCGATACCTCCTTTGTCAGATCTCGACTGACGCTATCAGTTAGATCTCGATCGACACCATCAGTCAGATCTCGACCGACGTCTCTTGTGTCAGATCTCGATCGACGCCATCAGTCAAATCTCGATCGACGGCCCTCAGTAAAATCTCAACCGATGGTGTCCTGTGACATCTCGACCGACAGTCTTCAACATCGTTCAAATCTTGATCAGAGCCATAAGTCCAGATTTTGACCAAAGGCCTCTTTAACATCTCAACCAAAGGCAACCTTCATATCTCAACCGAAGCCTTCAGTCCTGATCTCAGCCGAAGTGATCCTTCACATCTCAACTGGAGCTGAAGTTCTCTATTCAATCTCAACCGAAACCCAACGCTTAAATCCCAACTGAAGAGATTCTCAATCTCAACCGAAGCAGTTTCTCAATTCTCGACCAATGAGATCTTATCACGTCTCGACAAAAGAGTTTTTGCTCAACTCTTGACCAGAGGGTCTGGATCCAATCTTGACCGAACAGATTTCTTCCAATCTCAACCACACCAGATTCACGCTCGACCACCAGCCTTTTCAACGACAATCTTTCTGTCAAACCAAATGACATACAAGCTGCACTGCTATAAACGAGAGCAACGACACGGGCCTGTATATGCCTTGAGCCGTAGCCATCACAAACCACTACGTGATCACCTTGAGCCATAGCCATCACCAACACCAGCACCATCGCTCTCGTTAGAACCGTAGTCACACACCTCCACTCTTCCAATGGTAGATATCGAATTCCAGATATTGCGCTAGCCATCTTGAACTGTAGCGACCACAATCCATTCACATCATTCCTTCACCACGCATTCCACTACAACTGACCACCCCCTCACCACATTATGACTACACTCCCACCAAATCCGTCTTTGACCCGCAGACCACCGCAAACCCACCTCAAAACAGACACATTACAACCGCATTCATCCACAGTCGCAACAGACCACAATCATACAGCCCTACGACTACCCTCGGCCACCTTCAACCACCAACAGACCACCCTCTACCCACATCCGCATAGCGTAGTTGAAACCGCCCTCCGCCGTTGAAACCGCCACAAGCTGTTGAAACCGCAATCGAAACAACCGCTCCCCATATATCGTAATCACCACATCCACCATAACCCACCGAACATAACTCACCTCATTATCTCCGTGTGGAACCGCAACCAACACCCATTCATCCACAAACGTAACCAGACGCATTCACCCGCACAGACCCGCACTACAACCATTGCCACCACCTTACAACCGTAGCAACCGCAGTGATCTCTAGTGACATCCCTTGAATCGTAGTATCACAATTAACCGTCCCCAACCCTTACACCATAGTATTAACATTGAACTGCACCAGCCGCCTTCAATAGCAAACAAGCGCCTACATTCAACATTCACCAGCACCAACCCACAATCAAATTGTAAACATCCACCTAGACCACACTAAACAGCCTGACTGCTAAGAACTGTAGCCACCACATTAGCCTACATTCAATCTCCCCACTGCATTTAGCCATATCATCTGTCACAGAACACATACATCCATCCCAAATGAATCTAGCCACCATAGAACGCACTCAACCGCAACCACTGCATTCAACCCCACCCGTCGACCGTCACCACCATAGTCAATCGTCACCAACGTAGTTACCACTAAGCCATAGTGCCTAGCCGCATCCAACCGCACTTATTCGCCCTATGACTACCATCGGCAACCTTCACCGCAACACACGGACACCATAAACCCTCAACTGACTACACCATACCACAAATCACCACTAACCACAAACACCCAAAAAATACCAGCAACCCACCGTAACCGTAAACCACACCAAACCATAAACTGTAGGGACCGCAAAAAAAAAACAAAAAACAAATTCAAAAACACCAGTACCCAATGGACCAACAACAAGATCCAAAAATTCCAGACGATTATCCATACGAGGTCAGGTCCCCTGTAGCTGAACAAATCAGACGTCATAGGTTCTACCGAATGAGAGTCGAACTACAAGACCAATCAACAGACCCATTCAAGGGACAAGAACCTGATAGTTGAGTCTTCTCAAGCACGAGCCCATATTTCTGGTGCTGAGCCTTCACGGGTCAGAACCATCCCTAATGGAGTTTCTACTAATAACAGAGACTCTAGAAAGAGCGCTAGCCAGCGATAGCGCTCATCTAATAAGTATGCAAGCTTATGCCAACATTTGGATGGCTGTCCAGCGCCAATCATATACCAAAAGAGGTTGAGCAAATACCTTAAAACAAGCCCACAACTACTCCTTGAAGCAGCATTTGTCTGTAAGAGCATTCAATCACAATTTGTCGACCAATCTTTGCTACTACACAATGGTAATCATAGCAGGTTGTAAGCATCCATTCCAAAATGTAAAGCACATCATACACCTTTCATTATCAGCGAGCAACCATTTCTCAAATCATTCTCACCTTTGTTTGCAGTATCGTTTCACCGATTGCTTTTTCAATAGCACTCACAAGCCTTCTCTTCAATCGCAATCACAGTATGGTAGAGCACCAGGAGAGCAAGAATGTGTGTGTGTGTGTGTGTGTGTGTGTGTGTGTGTGTGAGAGAGAGAGAGAGAGAGAGAGAAAGCATGAGGAAAAGCGAATAGGGTTGTGTGATTTCCCTCTTTATAGAACCAGAGGACACTTAGGTATTCTAAGTGCAAATTGATGTTCACCGTTAGATTGACTGTCCAAAATGTGCACAAATCCTGGTCATTGAAAGCTTCACAACTTTCTCACCAATTGTTTTTTTTTAAAACTTTTTTAATTTTGGGGTCTTTTATCATATTAAGGCATTTATTTTGCCCCCACAAGTAAATAGGGTAAGTACGCGACATTTACAATCCACAGAGAGAGAGAGAGAGAGAGAGAGAGAGAGAGAGAGAGAGAGAGAGAGAGAGAGAGAGAGAGAGAGAGAGAGAGAGAGAGAGAGAGAGAGAGAGAGAGAGAGAGAGAGAGAGAGAGAGAGAATCTCCTCCTTCCTATCATTTGCTTGTTGAAGGCCCTCCTATTTTGTGTGTGTGTGTGTGTGTGTGTGTTTCTTTGTTGTGGATGATGAATGCTTGTTTTATTTTTGTTAATCATGAATAGCACAAGCACTCATACTACTATTTTGTAAAACTAATCCACAAGATCAACAAACAACCAAAATACGTATAAATCCACATCTTGGAGAGATCACAAAGATCCATAAGTAGGATTTCTTTTATTGTTCACTTCCCTTGAGAAGATCAACCTCTTGAGGAAAAGATCTAGATCCATAGATGCCTAGATAACTAGAAACAAGAAGATACCAACAACCAAGAAAACACAAAAAGAGAAAAGCAAAGATGGATAGCATCTTAAATCTAGGCCCATTCCACTTGTAGATCCAACACTAAGCTTGGCAACCTTAGTTGGCCTAGATTCTCATTCCTATCCTTGTTTATCTTCTCCCCATTGGATCGAAACCCAATACTACACATTACTACTCACCTAGTGTTGGATTTATTTCCTCTCCTCTCCTAAACCCTATCTTAATCTGCCTTCATTCATGTTGCTGTATTTTACTTGTGATGTCCCACATTCTGCAGACTTACACGTAAAGTAAGAAAGGCGAAAAAGGTGACAGTTGCAACAGTCTATATTTTTACTCACTATTTATGACAGGCAAAAAATGCAACAGTTGCATAGCCTGCATACTGAAAATGTGACATTGCATTTTTACACGCGTTTTATGATAGGTGAAAAATGCTAAAAATGCATTTATGATAGGCGATCACGCATTTTATGATATGCGAAAAATGCAAAAAATGTGACACTGCATTTTTACATGCACTTTATGGCAGGCGACACTTGCCTTAAATGCGACATTTCTACATGCATATTATGACAGGCGAAAAATGCGACACTGCATTTTTACACGCAATTTATGACAGGCGACACCTAAAAATGCGACACTTGTCTTTAAAAAGGCGATGGTTGCCTTTAGGTAAGGACAAGGCCAAAGGCCAAAGGGTGTCGCGATTTTCGCATTTTTACCAACGTTATTTTTTGGCGAAGCCCGACATCGCAGCCTCTTCACGCTCATTCTATGCACTGTGCGATCAGATTTGACCACAGCAGCAACCACCCACGATCTCCTACAGACGGCACAATCACTTTTGTACCTTCTTCATCTACACACCTGTAAAATTTATGTATATAGTGAATACCATCTCGGTATTCGGTATAGCAGAAAGAAGCCAAACTAAGCAGAAGACAAGCAATATCTGTAAGCTTGTTTTTGTAATTGAGAGATAGACATTGTAGATGCCTTCGCGCATTGATTCTTTCTTTCAGACAGATTGTCAGTAATAGGTTCATAATCTTTACAGTTTGTGATTAGCTTTGTGAAGCACGTGGTTATGTCCGCTATCATTTTGTGCTCACCTGCATTATTGACTTGTATATTTCATTATACTCAATCTGATTATAGCTTTGTCTGATTCTGCGTTCAGATTCATGTCAATACTGCAATGCTTTTCTACATTCGTGTCTGATTGATTTGTCTGGTTGTCTGCTCTTCGCTTCCGCTATCACCACGCATTAAAAGCTTTAAAATTATTACATTCTTGTGTTCACCTACTAAGTCACCAGTAGTGCACACACCGAGAAGAGAAATCGAGTTTCAATCACCAATTTCTTTAGTTTTTTTCTCTTCTGACACCCAATTGGAGATCCAAAATCCCTTTCTTGTACGAAAATGGTCCAACAAATGTATGTCAAGATTAGTCATAAATTGACTTAAGGAACTGATAGCAAAAGCTATGTATGGTCTGGTATAGACCACTGCATACATAAGAGAACCTATTATCAAATGATAAGGGTACTCACACATCTACTCCTCCTCTTCTATCGTCGGAGGACATTGGTCCTTTGACAATTTGAGTCCTTGGTCCATTGGTAAGTGAGCTAATATGCAATTTATCAAATTATATTTGATTAGCATATTGTAAATGTATCTCTTTAGCATAATGTAAATTAACTTTTGCCTTATGTCTCTTTGGATTTCAATACTTAGGCAGTAATGTGCTTCGCCCATATCTGTCATGTCGAATTCTGAGGACAACACGCATCTTTTATTAGTTCGACATTGTCGTTGAAAAGCAGTGTGTCATCCACATATAAAATAAGAATAATAAAAAAATGCTACACTGACGAAGTAGAAATTCGAATTTGAAGTGCTTGGTTTATAGCTATGATCAATAAGAAAAGTGTTAATCCTAAAACCACACTCTAGCAGATTGCTTCAAGCCATAAAGTGCTCTATGAAATCATGTAGATATATTCTTCAATAACTCCATTCAAATAGGTTGTCTATTGTTAGTGAATTTCAGAGAATCCCCCAGATGTCGAGCCAAGCTAAAAATACAGAGCATCTCTCACTCAAGACCGAGGAGGTCTCAGAAGGAGAAGAGCAGGAAGAATCTAAGAGCCGAGGATTACTAACTAGGACTACAAGTTATTTCTATGTGAGCCTACATGGTGAATCCCAAAGGAGGAACGACTTTGTAGGAGTGTTGCGTCGGTGCCTCAAAGGGCGTTGGGACTTGAGCGGTTTTCCCAACACGCGCTTAGGTCTAACATTCATCCATCATGCATTTACGTAAAATCCAACTCAGAAACGTAACAAGCTTAACCATTCAGACTTAAGAAAACTGAAATCTCAACCAACCCGAAAGCCAACTCAGAATCTGTCCCCAAAAGGTAACCAAAGGCAAAGACAAGCCACACATGAAACCCAAGGCATAGTGCTCGCCAAACTGACCAATTGGCATAGCAGTAAGCCACACGTTGGTGACGTGGACCCTTAGGCGCTGGCGACGCAAAAAGGTTGTAGTAAGGGTCCTTCCACTTGGACTAGTCCCGAAGGCAAATCCGAAATGGTAATCATCCCCAAGGATCAACTTTATTAGATCTGGAAGAGGTTACATTCATACATAGACTGACCGATCTCGGGGCCACCAACACGTGCTGGGCATTGTGCCTGGCTCGTGCTGGTAGAGGGAGCGAGACCTGGTGACTGGATTCCTGGTGCTGGTTGAGCTGCCCAAGTTTCTGTCTGCCGGACTCCCCCTATAGTTCTGTTGTGATTCGGCGCACCCCCTCTGTCCTGAAATATAGTGCTTTCTGGTAAAGCACACTTTTTAGGACTTAGTTTTTATTTTGCTAATTAAGCCTGGAAAGCCTGGCAGAATCAATCTGGCTCCCGATCATGGGTTACGGGAGCCGTCCCGACGGCAGAATCAACTTGCTTCCTGAGTAGGCCATGATTGAGCTCCAGAGCTAGCTCATGACTTGTGACTACTTGACTGGCTCACCATAGGTCGGAGGCTCAGTCCTTGATGTTCTAACTTGCTCTGGGACCTTATAGAATGTCACCACTTAGAGTCTTATAGGGCACGCTGGGTGCACCCGAGTCAACTTTACAACATCCTCCCCTCGTTTGAGAAAGCTGATGTCCTCATCAAGGCCAAACTAGAACCTAAGACTCATGGCACGGGCTTAGTTCACCGGCCAGACTTTATTCACATATACAAGAGCACGGGCTTGATTCACCGGCCAAAGGAGACCAAACTGTAAAGAGAAGTAAAAACATAGTGTCTGCACCCAGCACAGGAAAAGTGTGGATCTAGTTCAGTTACAAAAAAACCTGTGTAAAGCTGCTGCCCTTAGACATTAGACTGAAGCTCACTCCTTAACCCCTTTTGCCAAAAAGGCCACCACGTGTTCGTTAAACCAGCTTAATTCCAAAATAGCATCGAAGGCATCCATCTTCAAGATTGTGAACGTTAGTCAATTCTTCCAGGTTCGCAGGGAGATTGGTAAGTTGGTTGCCAATCTACAAGTGGGCATTGTACCTTTCACGGTCTCCACACAAATAGGAGTCACATTTTCTTCACATTGGATGTCCAATTCCCCTGCCAATTTTTCTGACAAGTAGTTATGTGACGCTCCCAGGTCTACCATGAAGTAAATGACCCTATCTTGAATACAACCTTTCAAGTACAATAACTTTGATCCTCTCGCAGGAGTCGCCATGAGATGCTCACGATATGCCGCAAGTGCCCCTATCTGTTGTAAGACATTCAGATCGGACTCCATCAAATCCATTTTTGGGTCTTCTTCGTCATCCTATTCACCATCTTCTTGATCAAATGTCTCTCTCTCCATCCTATCAAATCCTTTAATGGAAGCCATGATTTGTTTGTTCAATGGTTTGGGGCATGACCTCCAAGAGTGACCTTGCTGATGACAGTTGAAGCCACGCATGGAATTGTCCATTGTTGGTGAGCTGTTGTTGTGACTTGCTGAAGGTCCAGCATTGTTTCTTCTCTGGAATGTGTTCCCTCCATTGTTGCCTTGGTTGCCAAACTCTGTTTTTGCTGGGAATTTTTTCACTCTACTCAAGGCTTGGTTGCCATTTGAAGCTGAGTCCCCCCTTGAAAAGAAGCTCGGACTCGGTCTGGCTCCACTAAATACTCTTGTTGAGGTTGAGGGAGCAGCTGGTGCCAATGTGCTCTCATAATCACAAACCATTTCAACCGCCCGAATAGTTGAATTGAAATCATGGGGCATGTAGCTGTCTATTGCACGCCAGGTCCAAGACTGCATTCCAGACAAGAGGTAATGAGTTTTGTCCGCCTCGGACATATCTTCAATAACCCATACGCTCTGTCTGAATTTATTGAGGTAATCTCGCAATGAACCTTTCTGCTTGAGCCCTGATAATTCTGTCCTCAATCGGTATGAACTCCTCTCGTAACGCAGTTTTGAACGCGTCCCATGTCTGGAAATGCATTCCTGCCATCTGGTACCAGTTTGTAGTGTAGCCCTCAAATATGCTAATGCCAAATCCGTTCTTTCTTCTTCAGGAGTGTTCATCACACGGAAGTAATGGTCCATGTGAAACAACCAATCTTCCACCATTCGAATGTCACGCTCTCCTTTAAAAGTAGGTGGTGCTTTTATTTTGGCAGTCTTCTTTGGGGCTTCTGTGTTTCGCGCTCGTGATTCTCTTGGTATCTGTGGAGGAGGCGCCACTACATTTGCTCTAGTTGCCTTTAACTCTTCAAACTTGGCTTCGAGCTGTGTTAGTCTGTCTCTCATTTCTCTAGCAAGGTCGAATTGAGTAAGGTTCATGGCTCGTAGAGATGTTTGCCATTCTTTCCTTTCTGTTTTTCTATCCTTCTTCACCTCGCTAAGCATAGCCGTATTGATAAGTATTGCACTTGATAAGTATTGCCACATCTTCACTTCAAAGAGGTCTTGTTGTGCCTCTAGCATGGGTTCAGAAGGGCCACCCATCTCTTCTTGGAGAGGCACCATTGTGGAGTGCATACGCTCTTTCTTTCTTGACTTGGACCGGGTGCCATCTCGATGCATGCGGGAGCCGTATTCTTGAACATGTTCCTCTCCATCCGTCAATGCTCGTAACTCATCAAGGTGGTCGTCCATTATAGTAAGAGGTGTCAACAGATTATCACCGCTATCCTTTTTATTTTTGAAAACTCTCCCTTCTGACGGCCGGGCCCCACAGCTCTCTTTTCTTCTTTATTAAATCAGCTTCAATGAAAATATCCCCTCCTCAAACTAGCACGCTCACATCACCTGAGAGCCAAGTAGGAACCAGGTCATTTGTGTCCAAGCAAGCACACAACAAATGAAACATACCAACCAAAGCAAACACAGAGGGTCCCTCTCAAGCCACAATCCCCCCTAAGATAGGACGTAGGACCGTTGCCTAGCCGCGCCCACACAAATCTATCATGGAATTAGCCCACGGGGAAACATCCATCCAACCATCCATGCTTTCACCATTAAGCAGCACATTGCCTCAGTCACGCCCCACCACTTTTTGGTCGATAGCCCTTATAGCTAAATGATCGGCAGCTATCCCGCACCGGCAGCTAACCACCTGTGCTCTACACCCGAATTCGAGCAACATCTCTATATCAATGGTTAACCCGTACAGTTCGAATATGTCACCCCGCACCTCACAAGGCATAGACCGTGCTTTCACCAACCTAATGGCAGCACATTGCCTCATCTGTCCTACGTGCAGACAGCGCCAGGCCCAAACTGCGGGAACTGACCGTGCTTACACCTCAAGGGCAGCACCTTGCCTCATCAAGTCCCTTGTTCTGCTGACCATCCCGACCGTGGATGCACCCGTGCTTACACTGTGGGCAGCACCTTGCACAGCGGTTGTTCTGACAAATCCCAAGACGTGGCCATCCATGTGAGACTTGCGTAGCTGACCGGCTAGTCGGCTTTGATACCACATGTTGCGTCGGCACCTCAAAGGGCTCTAGGACTTGAGCGGTTTTACCAACACGCGCTTAAGTCTAACATTCAAATGTAGACCCCTCTTAAATAAAAGTAGAGTGAGCCACCTTTTGATGGTGACCTCTAGTGGAAGAGCTATTTTCACTTGTAATTTCTAAGCTAGTAGAATTGCCACGTGGGCAGCCCTCTTGCTTATTTAAGGGCCCTCCTCTCTTTTGAGTGAGCTTTTATTGTATCGTCATTTCTCTTGTATGAATGAAGAAGATCCTCCATGAGTTATTGGCAATTGAGAAGCTCCTTGTTCATGGCTATTGTCTTGAGTGAAAATCCTATGAACGTGCTTTGATTTCCTTGTTGTGAATGTGGATTGATTGGATTTCCTGTTTTCTTTCTTACAATGTGGAATGTAGATGTGGATTAGCTTTCTTGTTTCTTAATTTTGTAATTTTTAGCATGCAGGAAAACTAGATAGGCTGAGATTGTGGATCAGATCTAACAATCATGTCCTTTATTGTTCTTCGACATTCCAAGCATCAAGAGAGGTGTATTTCTTGATTCTTGGGATGCTAGAATGCTGTTAGGTAGTTATCTTTCTTGATTCTTGTTTTTGTTGTGTAAATTGATCTTGATGTTGTATTGTTCTCTGATTTCTTAGAGTGGTTTAGTAGACAGATTTGTAGATTGCTCTCTACTTCAGAACGCTAATCTGTTGAGCAAAGATTGGTTACATGGCTTGTAAATGCATGTAGTTGGAGTGTGAAACTATTTCATCCCACTAATAGACTAGGAATACAAATGTTGAACTGACAAACGATCTGCTTGGAAACAGTTCTAAACTAGAGGACCTAATTGAAAAGAACCGAGTTTTGGAAACAAGCAGAACCCCCGGTTTTCATAGTGGAAACCGCCTAAGAAGAAGATGTAACGAAGTAAGAAGAAAAAAAAGTTCGTGTTCATAGGTTATGGCTGGAATCTGTGAACATTTGGTGCCGTTGTCGGGGAAACTGAGCTTTTGTAGGAAATCATCACGTGAAGCTTTGTACGTATTAGCAGGACCTTCAGATGGGCCCAATAATTTGTTAGGAGGTGGTGGAGAGGGGGAGGGTGAAGAGACAAGGTAAGTGGGAATGAAAGTTTCAGAAAAATTAAATGAAGAATAAGAATGGGGATTAAAAATAGGAGGTGGAGGGCCACAACAAATCCGAAGGAAGCTCCAAGCACAGAGGAAATCACCCGACGACACAAAATCCGAGGACTCCGACTTTGATGATGGGAGCTCCTCCCCACACGCTGTCTCTCAGCAACACTCATCACCCTCACACATCCTCGACGGGGGTGATGGAGCAGCTACATCCACAACAACAGACACGGACACAACAACACAAGTCGTGCCACCAGACCAAGCCACCACCCCACTCCAATTGATTACCATGCCAACATCGCCAACCTCACCGAAGGCACATTCTTTTGGGGGGGGGAGGGGGAGAGAGTGGGGAGTACCATTCCCCAAGACATGGGAGCGGCTCAACAACCACAGGCCTAGCAAGTCCATACTCTCACGGACACGTCACAATATTTTGATGTTATGGACCTGATGGAGATCAATGATGATGATGTAGAAAAAGCGGATCAGTCAAGAGGAAGTCTAACCCCTCCACTAACCACCACCACCACCACTGTTTCTACTAACATTGTTTCTCCACTCTCTCCACTTCCACCCTCTTTCCCTCCACAACGTCTATTCTTTGGATTAGCTTCACCAACCCACACCCCTGATCAGTACCCAACCGTCACCAATCTTGAGAAGCTCTCTGAAGCAGCTAAGCGCTCAATGATCGGCCTATTAGAAGCGAGCTAAAATGTCCATTGGTTGGTAAGCCAGCCAAGTGCTCGCTGGCAAATGCATTGGAGCTGTTGTAACAAGTACAATTTCATATCTTTTAGTCTTAATTTTCGGTGAAGTCAGTCTCTTTGCATTGTATTCCAATGAAGTCAGCTTTGTTGCATATTTGTAGGAGCTACTAAGGCCAACATTGACACTTGCTTGCGTCTTATTAATAGTTCCTCGTACAGCAGCATGTTCCTCTAGTTAATTTTCTTGCAAACAACATGTCTATGATGTACGTTTAACTAGATACTTGGAGGCATTACTCTCTTTTTGTGACATTTCTTTGAACCCAATTTGAAAGTCCCTGTTAGTCGACATTTATGTCTCGCCGTAAGTTTCTTTGCAGTTAGCTATAATGATGATTGTCTATAATTAAATCATTTCAAGTCAATCTATCTATTCTTCTACTAGTCTGAAGGTGATTGACCTTCTGTTCTTGGAACAAGCTAAGTTGATACTACACAAGACATACTTTGCCTGATTTTGGTTGTTTTACATGCCTTGAAAAAGTCCCATGCCTTTGTTAGGGAGCTAAAGTTTTTTCTGACATAGATTAGCTCTATATGCCACTTTCGAAATGTAAGGAATCAAGTTCTAAGTTCTGAAGCTCAAACCTAGGGGTAGCAAAAAGTTTTCTTATGCAATCTCATAACTTAGACGGGCCTTCTATCCTACCAAAAAGGTCAAACAAGTAGTCAACCTAGAGATACTAAAACTTAGCTATAAACAGGACAATGACATGTTTATAGCACTATTTGGGCATTGATATACATTGAATCTGTTGATAGCTAGAAGACAATTGAGAACCATGGTTTTAATTTCGAACATATGTGCCCTGTTTTTGTTACACATTCTTCATTTTCCTCACCTAATTTTGTTTTCTATAGTTCTATCCCTCCTTAGGGAAAAGGAGTCTATTGAGAATGATGTAGGAAAAAAATCTTTGGATTCTGTTGCAAGAGATAGCTACTAGCAAGATGAGCACCTCGAAGATATTGTCAGCTAACTTGCAAAGATTGCTTTCACTTCACATATTTAATGCAACAGATGTGCGTTGTGGGTTCATAGAGAGCTCAAAGCTCAAGCCACCATTCCTAAGAAGCGTTATCTATGTGGGTCCTAAAGGAACCTTATTACAATTATCCTATCATAACTAATGTACATAGTTTTAGGTGTACTAAATTGAGAAATATGCATATGATATACAAGGCTCATATTTGGTGATCGATTTATGAGTAGAATATATACGGCTACATTATGTATAGACAAGCTTCTGAGAAAAAGCTGTCATTGATCTAGAGGGCTGTTGAGATCATCATGTTTTAGGTTGGCAACGAGAGCTCGTATTCCTTTTTCCATAATCGACCCTAAGAGAAATTGTTTGATGGCTTGTTTTAGACAACATTGTTTTTTCAGGATATGATTTAGGTTTTTCAACCTTTTTCAGCCCACTTGCCTTCTGTATAATCATGTTTTAGTTTCATATTTTTATGCATAAGCATGCCTATTTTTAATACTCTAGCTTTCAATCCAAGTACACTAATAAGATTATTCAATCCTATAGTCAATACAACTAGGAGTACCACACATTCCATGATGATCATATAGTGATTCTGCTCATTTGTAAGCAATTATTCAGTAAAGTAGTCAAACAACCTTTGACTACAAACTTTAAAGAAAATTTAAAATCTATCTCCATAAGATTATAAATATACATGAGTTTTTTTTTTTGAGAAGAAACAAATTCTAATCCACTTTTCTATCACTAACTATGTTGTTTATTTTTGTGATTCGCATTGCCATAAACTGCATGCTTGCAACAAGCGGATCAGGTATGCTCTCTGAACTAGGAAAGTGGGTTGACAGCCCGCGATCTTGTGCACAGATGGGAGAATGGGTTGACAGCCCACGATCCCACCATGATCATATTTTGTACTTTCACAGCTCATTCCAGAATCATTCACAACTCATGATCATTCCTAAATCACATGAACTATTAAAGCATGAGAGATGTTGAGAAAGTAGATAAAAAAAGATATTCTTGCATAACAATCTACTAGTTACCTTGTAGAATTGAATGAATGCTTATCGAAACTCAGAGCAAGTCTTCATGTGTAATCATCTATGTATGCGTTGTGTAACAATATGCAATGTGGTCAATAAGGAACATGCAATGTTCATGGGTGATGTAACTTATCTAGCATATTTGTAGACTTCTTTGCCAAGTTGAGGCTGTGGTAGCATAATGGTTAGGAGAGTTGTCTTCATTGCCAAGAGAGGTGTCAAAGATGTAGGTTCTATGTGACAAATGAGGGCAATTAGAGCCATGTTTTGAGCACATCCTTTTGCCACCAAACTTGCATTGTATTTTTTGATTGACTGATATTGATCAGTCTTCAATTTCAAAATTCGCTTCAAGACCAATTTGAAGACCAAGCATATCGAGATCTGAGCAAGTTTGACAAAAAAAAACAATGGCCAAATCCATTTAGGAGTGGTGAATGAAAGTGACACCAAGGTGCACATGGGGTTAGGGTGATTTTGACTCTCTCTCTCTCTCTCTCTCTCTCTCTCTCTCTCTCTCTCTCTCTCTCTCTCTCTCTCTCTCTCTCTCTCTCTCTCTCTCTCTCTCTCTCTCTCTCTCTCTCTCTCTCTCTCTCTCTCTCTCTCTCTCTCTCTCTCTCTCTCTCTCTCTCTCTCTCTCTCTCTCTCTCTCTCTCTCTCTCTCTCTCTCTCTCTCTCTCTCTCTCTCTGCCCTTAGGTAAAATTAATAAAGTTTCTCTCTATGTATCTATTTTTCTCATTCTAACTCCCTTTGCTTGTCATTTTTCACGGTACAATATCATCTCTCTAGCACTTGCTTTGCTTCATGGACATCACGATGATGTTAATATTAAAAAACATGTCATTTTTATAGGAGTGTTCCTTTGGTAGACATTTTGTTGGATTTAGGGTTTGTTTGGCAAAATTAATTGGAAAGTTCACTCACTCGCTTTGATGGAGAGGTGTGATGAAGTTGCTGATTCCTTGGGTATGTGCACTGAAGGAAATGAAGGGGGTGGGTTGCAACATTCACCTATGAAACAAACATCTGTTCGTACCAATAAAAATCAAAGCAATGCTACAAGCGGGTCAGTGGTAGCATTTGGAGATAAGGAGTTGCACAGCTATCTTGCTCAATCAAGTACAATTAAAATTGGACGTAAATATACAACGCCTTCATTTTTTGACCTGAAAATCGAAGAAATGAAAAAAAAAATGCTTGTTGCCAACACCAGTTCCATCCATAGTATGTGTAAATAAATACCAAGCCTTGGAACGAAAATGTGAAAAATTGAAAAAGTTGAATGAAAGGACAATGGCTGAGAGGGACAAGGCCAAAGAGGTAATAACAAATTTGGAGGCGAGATTGCAGGTCTTGGAAGTTGTGAAGGCTGATCTTCATTTCACAATTTCACAGGAGACCTATAGGGACAATTTTCACAATGCTCGTCAAGAGCTAGAAAAAGGGAGAGACATAATTCAAATGCAAGGTGCGGAGATCGGGAACAACTTGAAGAAAAAAGAAAAATGGAATTTCAAGTTGCAAGGGGGCACCTTGTGACATTGCCAACGTTTTCCACTATTGCTGTCATCAAAGATAGTCAAATCCCTGATAAATTCAATGACTTCATTTTGTACATGCTGCCCTTGGTGGCACCTATCAAGACATCAAGTATCGTGAGAGATTGCTAGCTCCACGACAAAGTAGCCACATGTTTAGATGGCCAATGATTGAAGGGGATTTTTCAAGTTTCAGTACAACTTGTCAAGCCCTTGTCAATTTTTATGAGCAGTCAAGGGGATCACCCCATGAGCTAGTGAGGTTGGCTAGATTCTATGCCAAATATCTTCAAATTCGGTTTCGCCGTGTGATAGGTGTACTTAACAAGCCCAAGGTGGAAAATGATTGGTTCAACCAAACTTGCTAGTGCCAAAGGGATTGGACTTGTTGCTATATCTCAAGGTTCAGGATGCATCTTCTTTGGAGCGGAAAGTCTTTGGGGAGATGGTGAAGCACAATTTTATTGAGGGAGTGGACCAAAGCTTTCATGATGTCTCAAAATGGTTTTTGGTGAAGATGGATGCATGTCGAGAAGCTATGCCCAATGCCTTCAAAAAAATAAAATGATTGGCTTTTTGAGAATTTTTAAGTTTGCTTTCATATTGTGTCAAAAAACAGATATACTTTTCAAAAGAGAAATGGTCCACTTATTGGTATATCTCGTTTATTTGCCATGAGTTGCAATATAACTACGTTCTAATGTATTGAAAACAAATGATGACAATAATTGAGCAAGTTCATGTTTTCTTATTCATATGTTATAATGTGTTGTTGTGGGTTGCATTATAGCTATGTGGTTATAGAGAGAGAGAGAGAGAGAGAGAGAGAGAGAGAGAGAGAGAGAGAGAGAGAGAGAGAGAGAGAGAGAGAGAGAGAGAGAGAGAGAGAGAGAGAGAGAGAGAGAGAGAGAGAGAGAGAGAGAGAGAGAGATTGTCCATATTGGAGCCTACCAAAATTTTTGGCCTCCATTGCATTGGTTCCATTTAGTATATACTTTTGTCTTGAGACTTAGACCTTTTGAAATTTATTTAAAATTAAATTTAATGTCCCTAACTACATAACAAACTTATTAGAGTGGTCTTTATGAATTGTATGTAGGATTGCATCAAAGATGGAGCATGAAGAGTTGATTCCAGATATCCACATTGGTCATTACTACACAAACCTATTGTTGAACTCGGAATCTGAGTGTAGTGATTCTGAGATCTACGATATTGACTTTGGAGTTTCAATGGACGAAACAATATATTGTTCAATTGGTGATGTAGGTGGAGTCACCCATGCAAATAGAGAAGCCCACTCACATTTTGTAGACCTCAAAGAGCACACGTCCCCTGCCTTCTTCTTTTTTAATGCACAGTCGCACCATCTTATGTGTGCAAGCATCCGTAAGTGCACTTTTCCAACGTATGGAGATATTTTAGGTGTAATAAAAAATTTGTAAAGCTCCTCCTCGAAGTAAACAGATCATGGGGAAAAAGTGGATGTTGTGTGCGGGATTACATTTGCCATAGGGGTAAGAGAAAAACATCCAAACAAGTATCAAATATTGTGCCACGCAGGAGTTGTAGAGTGGGATGTCCTTTTCGGATGAGACTGACCATCCCAATGGATACAGAGGACATGGCACGAGTCCAAGTGTATGCTATACATGAGTATCATCACCCCGGCTCAGAGGAGGACAAACTACATTTGCATCCACATCCCTTTGTGGTGCATGAGTGTGAGAGAGATCCACAGGCATATAAAGAGGCATCTCATCTATCCAATGCTTCTATCCAACGTGCACCATTCTTGCAAGCACAAGTTAGTGAGGCGAATCAGGCATGCTTTAGGTTTTTTCTCATCCCAAAGGGGATATCTCAATTGTCATATAAGCTACGAACGAAAGGTAATTTGATGTGGGGTGCATCATGATTAGCAGCTTGTTAACATGTCTTTGTTCAAACATAACAAACAAACCTTGTTTAAAAATACAGTCGTGCGTTGTTGGATAGATGCCTTGAGCTCGGATGATTGGAGGAGTTTGAATTTGGAGGCTCAACAACTGCAAAGTACTGGAAAGGTATTGTGGTTATTGAACAAATACGTCACATGTTATTTCATCTAGCTAAAAATGGGCCATGAACGTTTTTCATGATTTTGATATAAGCTCATGTAACAGGTCATTTATTATCAACCATATGACCCTGACCACAAGGAGGACATCAAGAGGCCCTTTGTGCTTGTCTTGCAAGATTTATGGATGTTGGGTATTGCTAACCGTTTTTCCAAAAATAGTGCATGGGCTGTTGACTCAACATTTAAGACAAACCAATTTAACTTTCCCTTGTTTGGAGCTGTTGTTCCAAATCAAGTTGGCCATGCAATAACAATTTGGTTCATGGTATGTTCAGACGATAAACGTCAACACCATCAAGGCATTGCATTGTAGACTTGGATTTACAAGACCCCGTGCAATTGTCATAGACAAGTCCATAACGGAACTACAAGCCATAAAAAGAAAGCATGAAATCTAATTAATCCACAACCACAACAAGGAAATCAAAGCATGTTCATAGGAATTTCACTCAAGACAATAGCCACGAACAAGGAGCTGGAGGATCTTCTTCATTCATACAAGAGAAATGACAATAAAATAGAAGCTCCCTCACAAGAGAGGGGGACCCTTACATAAGCAAGAGGGCCATCCAAAAGGTGGCTCACTCTACTTTTATTTAAGAGGGGTCTACGTTTATTTACATTGCCTAGGAATGTCACCAGCTCCTACAGGGTCGTTCCTTCTCTGAAATTCACCATGTAGGCTCACATAGAAATAACCTGTAATCCTATCTAGTAATCCTTGGATCTCATGCTCGGCTCTCAACTTCTTCCTGCTCTTCTCCTTCTGAGACCTCCTCGGTCTTGAGTGAGAGATGCTCTATGTTTTCAGCTTGGCTCGGCATTTGGGAGATTCTTTGGAATCTGCTAACAATAGACGCCCCTAATCTGTTGCAGGACCCATTGTAACACATGTTAGATGATGTCGTTCTGCTCGGCACTTGGAAAAGCATGGATCTATTTTCGCTTCCATAAAACTAGGTGCTTATTGGCCGCAAAAATTGTTCCACAAAATTGGAGATCTCTCAATGGCCTCTACATCCCAGTCCGCTTGAGAACCTCCTGCGAGTCCTGCTTGCCTCATCGTCTTGCCATTTGTTTCCGCTCGCTCATTTTTCTCCCTAGGTCTTCGAATACTTGGAAGTGGAGCTTACTTCCATATTTTAGCGGCCCCAAGTATTCACATATCTTCTCGATGAAGCCCATTTATTGCCAGTCCTCTATCATAGTGTCATATCGAGATGACATGAAGGCCGCCCTGTAGTAAAGTCGAACCATCATTTCAAGGTCTTCTTCAGATTGGAGGGCCACGTTGTGATTGATCCTTATTGGATCCAAGCCTCGATCCCAAAAACATTCTTGATGCATCAGAAAGGCCATAGATCTACAATACTCGACGCTTTCCCATACACATAGATCGGCGTTAGATTTATATTTATGCCCAAAATCTAGCAATTGTAATCTCAAATCATCCATTGATGTGCTATCTGAGATGCTTGGAATTATCAGCCAGTTTATCAATTTAGCTCGTGGTCGCTCTCTGGGCCAAGGATTTTTTCGTTTGAGTGGCATATAGAATGGTTCAGTTCTCTTCCATGCCAGTGCCCTCAGATATTTTTGTAATCATTTGTTATCCCTTAGGATCTTATTGCACCACTCAGGTTGTGGTTGCAGTGTAGCTATGATCTGGCCCTGGTAGAGTACTGGCTTTGATCAATTTCTTCTTGGTCGCCCTTCCTGTTGCGTGGGTACTTTCTTTCAAACCTTTCGGATTCTTTGGTATCTGCCATATTACCCCTTGGCTTGTTGGGTGAGGCTGCCCTATGTTGTTGTGGTGGCCTTGCCAAGTAGCCATCTAGGGCCTTAGTGCCCGTATCACTTTCTTTGGCCTGCTCGCTTGTGGATGGCTCAACTGCGCCCACCGTATCT
Source organism: Diphasiastrum complanatum (assembly GCA_029204225.1). NCBI lineage: Eukaryota > Viridiplantae > Streptophyta > Lycopodiopsida > Lycopodiales > Lycopodiaceae > Diphasiastrum > Diphasiastrum complanatum. The sequence continues at coordinate 36,381,607 of CM055108.1, read as the reverse complement.
GGCCTGGGCGAGAATCGTCTGGTTTTTGGCGGATCTGTCAAGAAGTCACCATCACCACCAATGTCAGTGTTAGTTTTTGGAGGGTCAAGGATGGAGTGATCAGGAGAGAGAGGCATATGAACGATAGGTTTAGGAGGAGGCGAGTTTAACAAATTGTACGCCGCACCGGGGGAACTGAGTTGTTGTAGGAACTTGTCCTGTCGGGCTTGTACATATTAGTTGGACCTTTAGATGGGCCCAATAATTTGTTAGGAGGTGGTGGAGAGGGGGAGGGTGAAGAGACAGGGTAAGTGGGAATGAATGGTTTAGAAAAATTAAATGAAGAATAAAAATGGGAATTAAAAATAGGAGGTGGAGGAGGAAAGGCTCTGGAAGTAGCTTGGGTTCTCTAGCCATCTGATCCTGAACTACCATTTAATGATTGGGTTCACCCATCCTTATTATCAGCTCTATCATCTCCATCATCGTCCCATGGTTTCTTCATAGAAGCACCCACTTGGGCCTTGCACGCCATGTCCCACAGTTGGTCCACCTTGTCCAAGACTTGTTGTAGGGCCTTTGTCATTTCTTCGAGCTGCTTTTGGGACTCAAGGATGATCTTTTCCTGTTTGGCCACGACATTTTTTAAATTCTTTTTCTCAGCTTCTTGTTCCTAAATTAGCTGCACGTACTTTTCCATCCGGATGGCTGAGGCCTTTGGGGCCTGGAATTGTATATCCTCGGGCTTAACTAGAGGGGCATCAACTGTCATTACACCTGACGATCCATCTCGTGCTTGGTCGATCTAAGCCATCTGGTGCTTCAGTTGTTGCTGGACCTCTTCCAATTTGATCTTCTACCCGGCCATCACGGATCTTATTTCGTCTGCCTCTTTTTCTTTTTCCTTGGCCAACTTCTGCTGATGTGCGATTTCTTGGCTCTGCTATTGAAGTGCCCATAGAACATTTGGAGCAATGTTGTGCAATCTGGCAAAACCGTGAGGATATAAAGGAGGCTAGGTGCACTTTTTTGTTGCAGAAGGGGCGCTTGAGGAGAGCTGCAAATTGTATCAATCTTTGTTCAGAAGCATAGAGCATCAAGCTATGTTCAGAAGTCTAGAGAAGGTGATGAGGAGCGCTGATTCGGAGCAACATTTACAGAATAGCAGATGAGGAGCATATGAGGATTAGCATTCATAGAATAGCAGATGAGGAGCAGCTGATTCGGAGCACCGAACATTTACAGAATGAGCAAGTAGGCAATAAGAAGCAGCATATAAGCCGCAGTATTACCTGAGCGAGAGAGGTAGCATTCTAAATGCCCGAAATGCAACAACCAATGCTCAGTTGATCCAGGGAACCGTGAGAGCTGCTGTTTTTGTTGGCAGTTGATGGAGGGAGGAATAGCAGTCGAAGAGGACGACGAGACCAGTAGCCGTTGGCAGTTGATGGATGCTGCATCCTGCTTGCCTCCGCATTCGAACCACTCCAAATCCTTGCGCCACCTGTTTTTCCTGTCCGGGCAACCCGATCTGGCCCCACACACAAGCGCTCTCATCCCATTCGCGCGACCGTTACAGAGAGAGAGGTGCATGTAAGGCCCGACGGCACGATCCCGCTCTGTGTCCCTGTTTCCTCTGAATCCTTCTCCCTGTCGATGGTCGCAGTTCGGAATACTCCTGAACCCAGAAGGAAGGGTGGAAGTTATGGTTTGGAAGTCTTATCCCTTTGCTTTAGGTTTTTGAAAGGACCAATTTCTTATAAATTGGCATGAGATTTTTGTAGAGTTGCATGTATTTGCATTTTTTAAGGTGGCATCGGTGCATGGTGAATAATCCTTTTTATGGATGCATGGCTTTCAGTGGTGGTATGGACGTAACATACCAATAGCCCAGGATTAAAAAAAAAATATTTGCACTGTTGTTTCATTGGTAAGCTTAGAGATTTCGGAACCTTGGAATTTTAGGAACCTTGAGTCAAATAGTAGTCAATTCGTAAACGTAATTGTTGGTATTTACCTAAATTAATTTTGACAAGAGATTTACTGATTTCTCTAGGGCTTAACCGGTGGGAACACTTGAGAATGAAATTTTTCAGAACTTGGTCGAAAAATGGATTCAACTTGCTTCCTAGCCATTACCTCCAATGACTATGATGTCCTTCCTTTTGATCATACAAGCATCTTCATCAAACTCAACTTTAAGGCCTTTACTTAGCAATTGACTCACACTAAGCAAATTCTTGGTAATAGATAAGCTCTGATACCATGTGAAAGATTTGAGATCCATTAAGATCCAAACCTACAAAATGATCTTGGGTTAGAAAGACAACAATTCACCATTCTTGCCAATGTAGAAAAATCAGCATCTACACTAAGAATGAGATGCAAACTCTAATAGATCTTGATCAAACATGAACCATAACATAAAATAATGTTGTTGTCCATACAATAACAACAAGCTACTGTATTTCACACGTGTGAACCTGAAAATAGCATTTAATGAACATTCTACACTCAAAATTGCAAGATATCACAAGTATAGTGCACCAATGGATAGCAGAACCCAAGAGAACCATGTATAAGCATGAATGAGATGAGAGAGAGAGAGAGAGAGAGAGAGTTGTTTTTCTTCCCACAAGTGACATCCTTTTATAGCAGGTCAAAATCTAAATTCAAACTTTGGTTTCCCTCCATAATTAAAAAACCCTACTATTATTGTGACTAGATTTAATGTCTCTACTACTCAAATTTGAATCTATTAAAACTCGTGTAATATGATTTCCCACACTTTCCAAAAGTGTTTATTCAAATGCTTTTAGACTAATATAACTTTGAAAAGTCAAACTTTAACTCTAATATCAAATTGGCCTCAAATGCCATATAAACAAATGTAGCAAATATGACTAGATTAGTTGAAATCTTTCACAGTTTTTGGTTTGCATTGAATGGTGTGATCAACACTTGCAAGGTTCTCAATTTTGAGACATAGTGCTCAATTAAATCTATGGTTGTAGTTGTCTCATTGTTTTTTATCACCTTATCTTTTTTTTTTTATTGTAGGAATATTCCAAAGGTCATGCTACCATTGATGTTAAACACTGGCTCAAGTCACATTTTGAATTTGTTGGCCTTCTTGGCCAAATATATAGGAGGATCGATCAAGTAATCTTGAGCTTCTAGATCATGGCTTTTGCAAAGGAGCACATGTTGGTGGTTGTTATGATTGGCCAATGCATTCTCATTATTCAAGATTTGATGGCATATTTTCAATGACAAAGTGTGTTGATATGATTGAGATAGGAGTTGTTTGGAATTGGCAAAAGTACGGTCTATAAGGATCTTCATCAGGTAGTTAGAAATATCAATAGTGCATTGGGGCATAATTGGCAAAAGTACGGTCTATAAGGCTCTTCATCAGATAGTCAGGGATATCAATAGTGCATTTGGACATAATTGGAAATGGCCCACAAATGAGGCCATGCCTGATGTCATTCAAGGATTCAAAGGCACACGTGAGCAATTGATGGGACACACTTCCCTATAGAAAAATTTGATGGTGCCTAGGGGGTTAATTATTACAATTGAAAGCAACACCATAACATTCTTTGCAAGTGATATTTACTACTATTCGATGATTATAGATATATGTGTAGGGTATCCTAACAACCAAAAGCACACACACAAGGAAAGCTTCACATAGAGCAAGCATTTGACATTTTGTAATGAAGTTGGCATGAGATTGGAAAACCAAGCTACTTGGATGTGTAACTCTTTTGGGAAGTGGCTAGAGCATGCTATATTTCACACTAAAAATAATGAAATGACAAAAACAATATTTAAACAAATGGATATACAACATGAAGTAGACATAGTGAACAATACAACCCAAACATCTGACTTCACATTTATGAAAATGGATGTTGGTCGTGTGAACACATTGTTTGCACAACATGGCGAATGCACTTTTCAAATACCACCAAATACATGGCATCATCAAAATCGCATGGAAGTTGGCATGACTGAAAATGCCACCCAAGATTGTGACTTGGAAATTTCCCCGATAAGTTCATCTGCACAATCAAGTCGTGGTCCAAAGCCAATGTCCAAGTTAGAGTGTTGCAAACATGAAAATGACATTTTTCAGCAAATAGAAGCTCTGGGCAACAAGTTTAGATTCTCAGTACCAAACACCCCGTACAAAATAGACTTCTTTATACATTGTTGTGTGGCATTGAAAAACAAGACATCTCACATTTTAGACACAACAGTCAAGGCTGGATTGAGTTATTGGCAGTACACAATTTTGGATAGTTGCAAAGATGCAGTTTATGTGTTGTCCAACTTTTTTTCTAAGTTCATGGAGGCAAGGAATTACGATCGAGCCAAGAAGTATATTGCAATCTAAGGACATTTTAAGGAAAAGAATCATAATCCTTCCATATTGCTCGAAGTAAGTAATGTCTACCACTAAGAGGTCGTCAATTTCTAAACCCCTTAATCGTGTTTCTAGGCCCTAAACATGCACTATGTATTTCAATTACAATGAGCATTGGAGCTTGGGACTTTTGATCACATGCGTCAGCAATGAGGGATCTTGTAGATGGGTTTGCTCAAGACTCAACTCTATGACATCAACCCATCCAAATTTTGACAGGCAAGTTTTGCATTCCCCTCTCAGATTGTACACCTCGTGGAATCAATGACCCTTTCTCCTAATTCAAAGTGGCTTTTGCAAGATGGTCTATGATATACTTACACTGTGCCAAGTGGAAGCGACATCCACTTCAAATGTTCGAATAATTGATGCTCAGGTTGTACATAATCATAAAATTTCAAGTGAATGATTCGGTTGACATAGAATTGGTTATTGTTGAAAATGTTTGATTTAGTGATCTACAAGGTTTTAGTTTCACAACTATTTACTCTTTTGCTGAATTAATTTGTATGGTTTGAGCATTGTATGGTCTATTCAATTAACTAACTTAATTTGAAGAGATCATGCAGTCCCCACAACAAACAAATGCCTTTAGTTGTGGATGGTATACAATTTGCAATGCAAAGCTGTTTTTGGAATGATATTCCAAATGAACGAGTCAGAACGACTTGTCTTCGGTATTACTTATTGGTTTCATTATTTGGGACGATATGGGAATATTTTTTTTACACTCTAGGCTTATAAAAATGTCTTTGATCATACCTTAACATTATAACTAGTTTTTGTTGTCTGCATTGTGCAGTACGTGTGCCAAAGCTACACAGCTGATAGCATCTACAGTTTTCGACAACAAATGATCACGGTGTTTTTGAAAAACTCAACAAAGATCAATTAGCATTTTAAATCAATGTTGGAGATAGAGAGAGAGAGCAGTTGAAATGCCAGCTCTTAAAATCTTCTACTACCAGCCAGCTCTTAAACCTTTCTACCAACCCAACCAAAGTTAAGACTATTTGGCTTGAGATTTAAAATACACCCACTTACTTAAAAGGATTAATGCTTCTTGGTGAAATATGGATGTGATACAATATAGGATGTGGTACACTTTTGAGGAGGTCTGCAACCGGTCAGGCAGCCTTGTAGTTTGACGATCGAGGTTGCCAGTCATGCTTTTTTTTAATGACGGTTTGATAAACCATTTGACTTTCAAATCTGAAATGAAGTTTGATAGTTTAGAAATGTGTACTAATTTCAAAGATGAGCCCGAAAGGGATAAAAGTTGAATCATAAATGTGATAGTTAGTTCTTAAATTTTTATGAAGTTTCAAGTGATGTGTATAATATATTTATTGTGAATCTATAGAAGTGAAAAAACAAAGGTGCATGTCAAAATGACGTTTTTTTAATTGTATGTGCCTGTCTGCTATGACGGCCAAATTTTTAGAAAGCTGTATTTTAGGGCCAAAATGGCTTTTGACAGTATTGAGTCAATACGGCTGTCAAACTGCAATGATGGTCAGGAAGGCTGAAGGTGCCCTGGTCAACAAATACTTCAAGAAACACGTGGCATACAATGAAGTGTGTCGGGCGTTATCAGATCCGTTCCTACAAGAGACGAGGGGATCGGATCGCGCCCCACCTCGGCCCACCAACAGCCCACTTTTCCTGCATGGTTTACCATTACCCTAGAAGCGAGCTTCACAGGCAATCTGGAAACACGAGGTTTCATGGTTGCAACGGACATTCTGGCTACGCTCTACTGCATCCACACATAGCTCATAAATCCATTGCCTTTCTCTGGCCCCAAATCCTTGACAGATCCTCATCTGAGGATAAATCTGTAGGGCAGAAAGCCGCAGATCAATGCTTTGTTTTTTGCAGGAACCAAATCGGCTTCAACCACCAGGGTCAGCGTTGTTTTCAGTTCCACAAGTGGACGCCCGACTTTCTGAACAGTAAGTTGTGGGTATGTTAAACATCCCACAAGCAGCCAACATGGTCAGCGCTGTTTTCTGTTCCACAGATGGTGGTCCGAGTCTCTGAACCAAAAATCAGTGGCTGTGCAACTCTAGATAATCCACCTGATTTTGTTAACCATATTAGGGACCATACCACTGTCAATTGGACAATGACAACAGATCTAATCAAAAAAAGCTAACTTCCAAGCATGTTTCACATAATAAGATGAACATTGAACAATTTTATAAATCTCTTCTGCAAACATGGACTACCACGAATATAGAAGAGGGTAGCAGAAGACGACCCAGTATAACTCAGTAAAGATATTAATCTGAGATCACCATTAGTCAAGTCAATCCTGACATTCTGTGCTACCAAATATTAAAATGCCAGATCAACTTAAAAAAATATAATGAAGTTCCACAACCATAAAGTTCTAGAAGCATCAAAGATCATATGCAACAAGCTACAGATTTACGATAAAGCAGGGAAGATAACATAAGACCAACAATACTCCCATGCTACACAAACAATGAGATCAAAATTTGTTACACCAATGTTCTCTAGTAAATAATAGCAACCAGGGTCAGCTTATAAAAACTCAATGAGATTCTAGCAACCAGTGGAAAGAAAGGCAAAAAATACGAATTCCATGTAGCAAATGCCAAATAAAGGCCAAAAATGCCTAAGAACTTAAAATGTTCGAGGTGAGAATCAAATGCTTCACTTGTCACACATTCCTTGTTATGCTATATAGAGCAAAGACATGAAAAATTTAACGTATGGAGCAATAAATCTTGCATTCTGTACAAAAAATTCATCCAGACGAGATTAAACAACCATCATAAAGATCTGACACTTTTTAAGGTAAGAACTTTTGTACAGTTACCTCATTACCTCTTAATACATAGAATCGCAAGAATTTGTAACATGCTATAAACTTCGTAATAATCAAGTTGGCAGAAGATAATTTGCCAGATATAAGACAAGCCGATCTAAAAGCTAAGTTCTCTAGGGTACCCACAAATCTCGGAGATGTTTATGTCACAAGTCAGCATATATCTCAAGGTTCGCCTACCTTTCAAGATGAGCTACTTCCAAAGAGGACCACCATTGACCTTAAACAGAAAATCAGAGTGTATTCTTCACACAAAAAGCACTCACATCCTGGTAGATGACAGATGTGTCAAGGTTCTTTCATCTTTAAGAACGTCATTTTTCAATTCAGAGAGCAATATCAAGTCAATCTAGTAAATAATCATTTCACCTCTTGAGTTCTTTCTTTAACTGAATCAAGATCAAAACCTTCAAGCAGACCGATGTTGCTACTAAATGATGTGATGAACCCCCATCCTCCAAACAATAAGCCGCAATACGAACTCATCCAAAAACCTGTATGTAGTTAATGCAAGCTGTCTATATGAGTTTCAGCAACACAACATCATAGTGGAACCATCCTATTCAATCCTATCATGGCTTCACATATTTGTCCAGATATCCCTGCCAAAGGTTAGATTGTGTCAAATGAAAGAATGAAGCGGATAAGAATCTAGTTCTAGCTTGACTGAACCCATTGCCAAAGTTGTACAAGCTTTTGCAATACAAAACTATATTGTGAACCCTAGAGCCTTTCAATATGACCTCATCACAATAGAGGATAAAAATCAAAATACCTGAACAAGCTTTGATATCTTCTCTTGCGATGATATAATAAAACGATCGACTTTGTCTTGACTCTTCGGAATATGATGACCAGGTAAAGTTGATATCACCTTATCCACTGCCTTCTTGGCTATTGTCTTGAAAGCCTCTTTGCTCAGATGCCCTTCTCTCCAAGTAGGTTTGAGCACCTCTTTCACATATTCAGTTACTGCCGTCCTTAGTAGCTTCATCACTTTTGCCTCTTTGCTGCTCTTCCCTTTGCTTTGCTTTTGTCCTGAATCATTGGTGGTTTCCCCAATGGCCCTTTGCCTTTCATCGCCAATGTTTAGCTGCTTATCTCCTGCAACATCATCAGGGTCCTCGGCAACATATAGGGGACTGTTGATGTCAAGATGTTCCACGACCGAAGGTCTTGAGTGTATTTGGTCTTTAAGGTTTTGGTTGGCAAACAAAGTTTCAATTTTTGTGGGAGAACGCCTAATTCCATTCTCTGATCCTCCTCCTAGCCCTGGTTTTGGGTTCACACTCTCAAGCACATGCATTCCAGCACGAGCTGCTGAAAGAATTCTGTTGCTGATTTCAAGTGCATCGATTTCATCCTTCTCGCTTGGCTGTTCAGAACTCAAACTTTCATTCTTGTAGCCAGCAGCACTTTCAAGGATAGAATTACTCACAGGAAGTCCTGCCCCAGGTGGTTTTGGTTCAAGCCCATCAGCAAGAGGGTCATATGGCTCTTCTGACAACCGTTGTTGCTGTGGTCTAGGGGGCAAACTTTGCACAGGAGGAACCCTGCCTGGGTTCGGAGTTGAGAAAGTAAAATTTTGACTTTGATGGAAAACTGGCGATGGGACAGGAGCTGGTAACTGGGGCCTTTGGTAGGTCTGCATATTTGATCCTCCTGAGACCATAGGCAATTCCTGTCTGGACATATTTTGGCCAGCCTGAGGAGGTGCCAAATTCGGCAGTGGCTGGGAAAGAGGACCTAAAGTCCCAAGACTACTAGAAGGTGGTGGATAACGCACCTGGTGAGAAGCAAAACCAGGTTGCTGATGCATGGGCAGTAGGGGTCTCGGCCCAGATTGTTGCATCAAACGTGAAGGCTCATCAAATCTCGGCTGCATTGCCGGTGCATTCATTCCCAAGGCAGGTTGATGAGGAATGCGAGGTCCCCCACTATAGACAGGTTGAAATGTTGACCAGGGAGGTGCAGAGAAAGCTGGATGTTGAGGAACAGGACGACTAAGTGAAGGATCAGATTGATGATGATGTAAAGAGGTTGAAGTAATGCCAGGCTGAAAAGAAAGTGGCTGGTTCATGTTCAGCCCAGGTGGCCGAACAGGCAATGGGTTGCCTGAGAAGCCTGCATGGTGCTGAATCATGTTCTTATGTGGAAACTCGGGTTGTTGAGGACGCAACGAGCTTCCTCCGAAAGGATGCTCGTGAGGCTGCAGAGAGAAGCCAGCATTTGCAGGCAATGGTTTTGGGGGTAAAGGTGAAAGTGGTGGTACATACTCAGCTTGAGGACGCACTACGTTTGCTCCAAATCCATGCTCATGAGGCTGCTGAGAGAAGCCAGCAATGACAGGCAATGGTTTTGGGGGTAACAAGGAAAGTGGTGGTGCAGTCACTTGCTCAGGTACTGTCTTTACAATGCTAGGACTAGTTCCTGGCAATGATGTTTGCAAGAGTTGCTCCTCAACTGTGGATGGAATCTCTTCTTTCGCAGGCTGCACAGGAGCATCCACATCTTCTTTGTTATCAGTACCTTCAGCTGCAGATGATCTTCCCGGATCACTCGGTATATCATCCTCGCAAGAAGAAACATGTTCTGGCTCTTTTCCAACAATGGGGGAGGCCTTTTCACTGTTCAAGTCTTTCTTCTCGTCATGTTCTTGTTCGGGAACATGCACACTTTCTTTTGTGACTTTATCAGATGAGGGGTCTTCAAATCTAGCCCGATGCCTGTCCTCATCCACAAAATTTTCCTTTCTACCAACCTTAGTTCCATTTTCCCACCTCCCGCTGTTGTCACTGGCTGCTAAATCATTTTCTTGGTGTAAGTACCTGCATGAATGTCCCCTGAAACATCTCCCTCTCATAAAATTGAAACATAGAGGAGGCCTACTTCCTCGACCCCCTCTTCTGCCTCTGTCCGATGGTCCTCGATCGTTTCTAATATCTCCAGCCCTACTAAAATCTCTAGACGGAGATCGACTCCAGCTCCTACGGCGTCTAGGAGAACGGCTGAAAATTACCAGTGGAAAAGAATTAGCCTTCAACAAAAATAACGAAAGCATTCATCAATGCTGAATAAAGAAAAACTGGTATAAATTTCCATAGTTACAACAGTACTTACATTGCTACTTGCCAAATACATTACTGGTTATTTCTCCTATGGTTCATGAGCCATACTCAACAAATCAATAATCAGTTCAGACATATTATTCCAAAGACTCCGGAGCAGAAAGTTCCTATAATAACATTTCACTTGTAGCAGCACATATTGCATATGAAGATATGCATATTTATACAGAGTTCTGTTACATATTAAACAATTCCTACAATATGAATGTCATGTTGATCGTAATTATAAAAATAAGTATTTACCTGGGTATGAAAACAAAAAAAATGTGCAAATCTACTCCATAGGTTGCCGCTGTCTTTAGTATAACCATTAAATAATCCTGTGCAAATACTAGTTGTGTAGAACCCTGAACCTGATTGAAAACAGTTAGTAAATGGTAGAGTAATGTTTACACTACTTTTAATGTTTTGACTTATTTTCACATCACTGGAAAATGTTTAGCTAGTACATGCACAATTGGAGAAGGTTTAAATTTTCACTTGCCAGTGGGTCAGGTGTGGTGCAATGTTTCGGAGCATGAACTTTTACAAGACAGGCTATCTAGATGAACTTTTATAAGTCGGGCCCATCTAGATGATCAAATTGAACACTCCACCTGCATCATTAGATACTTTTACTATCTGCTAGCAAGTTCAGTGGGCAATACATTATATATCCAAGGTTATTATTCATTGTGAAAGGTTGTGTAATAGCTTTTGGCTTTTGGATTTGTTTTTTGCTTGACTGTGTGCCATGTGTGATCACATATTAGGCTATTCCTGATCGATTTCCTTGGTTTTGTCATTGCGATTACTTCTTTCCACACATCTAATAGCATCAAATGCTTTGTTTGAGTTGCATCACATTTTTCAATGCATTTTTTGCACATGCATACACACTACTTGGAGCTACTTGCATTTCTACCATTCTGCCTGTCTTTTGGACATCAACCTCCATTGCTTGTAGCCCAGTATTGCATAATAGACACTTTGCGTTCAGTGGCATTCAGCCCTCCTTACTATCTAAGCATTTTAGCATTCTGATTTGAATTCATGTACACGCTCAGGTGCACAAGGTGGAATTGTGTCTATAGTGACCAATTTTTCTGCATCACAATTGTGAGGGTCATGGCTCACTAGCTCAGCATCATGAGGCTTGATGATTGGTCACTAAGGACTCCGCGGAGATTTCTAGGCCATCAACATCAGGAAAATATGCAACAGCAGGGCCAAATGAGGCACCAATATTGGGCGAACATGCATTCATTTGAAGTAGGGCCATCTGGGGCATTTATAATAGAACAGGCCCCTCAAACCATAGGCAGGCAATAATGCGGCCCTCTACACCATTTGGAGCAAGTTAACACTCATCTGTAGCCAGTAAATCGTCACAATGACCTCAGAAAGCCACCTGTAGCGCTATTTCTTCGGTTATTTCAGCTACACTCTGAAGAAAAATCTAGGGAGCAAAAGTGAACGTAAAGAAGCAAGGTCATGATCTTTAAAACATATTGCTTGTTCTAACTGTCAACGAGTTCGGCAACACAAAGCAACACCCGGTCCAGTAGACAATAGGATACACAAAGCACACCCGCAGCTCGCGCATGGGATCCCATCCCCACCGCCTAGCCACCCGCCTTCCCTTTGACCTCAAAAGGTTGGTATTAGGGCACAAGGGAGCATTGTCTTCTTTGAGCGAGTCTGTCATGCATCTGATCTTTGCTTATGGGACATTTTTTGCAGGCATTTCATGCACCTTCTTTGGGTGCCACAAGCTCCAACACACTCATTCCACGCGGCTTGCAAACTGGTCCGCTAACACAAACACCATGCAATGCCAGACAGTTACTTTGGGTGATCAGCCTTTGGAGATTTTCTCATCACCTATATTCACCATGAGACCAATTGCCTTATGTAGGCTACAGAAAGACCTATCCTCCTTAGTCACCTTGGAGCAGATTTGTTTCATACGCCATATAGGGACTCGTACGGTTAATATCACCTTTTGGAACACTAGTTACTCCCAGTTATATATGAGACTGAGACTTGGTGTATTGGACTGCCAAATTGTAAAGTCCATGAATGGTGGAAATTGATCTACAACCAGAAGAACTAGACTAGGCACACAACAAGCCACCCAAAACAAGAAAACTCTCCGCCATCCAGGAGACTGATCATACAAGCTCACCATTTGCTAGATTACTAGTGTTGGTATCCCAGATTGCCCTCACCAGCCTCACCAAAGGCTATAACTTAACTCAAAGTGGTATAAAGGCTCTCTAGATCAACAAGCTACCAAGAGGACGAATGATCGAGAAGGGAAGGGAAAGCCTTGCTTTATACCCTACAAACTTACATGCCCCCCTACCACTTGGTTTGCATGCTTAGCCTCCCATGTGCCCGTTCTTGGTAGTAGTCTTAATAGCCAATAATAGTTGTACAGGTCAGCTATACTAACAATTCACATGCATGTAGGCCTTTAGAGCTTCCTAGAGGCTTCCCTGTGCCTCAGGCCCAAAGCCTAGTACTACAAATAGTACCTATGGACATAAAATTCTTCCTCCCTTAAAAGCGTTCCTATACTAAAGGATGAAAACTTGGGAAATTCTTCTATAAACTCACAACACTCTCCCAAGAATCATCATCTTCTTACATGAAATATTGGATGAACACTTACTCCTTCAGAAGTTCTAGCTAATAAGCTAAAGAACCGACTCTCTTAATTGCTGCAAATCGGGGTGGCCTAGAGTATGAAAAAACACAATTCTAGACACCAAAGTTTAACAGAAGCTTGAGGAGCTTGGATCTAATAAGCCCACAAGTTGCCTCGAGGCTTAAGAGACCACATGCAATTAACATGCATTGACATGCAAGAACGTTTAAGCAACATGCAAGCTCATGCAACAACATGCAAGAGCATGCACTGACCATGCAAGGTCTAGGAGTTCCTGCAGGACTTCATGCAAGAACATGCAAAGCATAAAATCACTTTGGAGCTTGATGAAAAAAGATCTCGAGCAATCGGCTGTTTGGAGACATCTGATCCAGATCTGTATGTGGCTGTGGCAGCAAGCTAGAAGATTCAACAAGATCATCAAAATGCATAAAAAACACTTTAGAAAGTGTATGGATAGATGTGCAATGATCTACACAATTTGGATCTCCAAATGATTAAGAATTATGATCCTAGAGAATGGCAAATTGGATCTATAATTCAGGACAGCAAGAAGAACACTTTAAAATATGGAAAGAATTAAATGCAATGCGCATAAATGGAAGAGACAATACCATCGAGACATCAAGACCGAGAATGTAGGGAAGGGGGGGGGGGGGGGGGCTCTCCACCCTCTCCAATCGATTTCTCCACCACAAATGATCTCTCTTGGATACTTGATGGAGGAGTGGAGAACCCCTTTTATAAATTTTGTTGAGAATCAAGGTTACATTGCATGGTAGTAGGTGGTGAGTCAAGTAGAGTTCCTCTAGGTGTTTGCATGCATTCTCTCCATGCATGAATCCCAAGGACCCACGAATTTCACCTAGAGAGAGATTAAAAATGTTAGGACCCAAGTAGACTCTTGCATGTCAAGAGTTTGTACCCAACTTAAAATAATTACCTTAGGACCTTAGGAACCTAAGTAATTAGATTAATTTCTAACTACCTTGGAGTTGCCAACATCTTGCAAGAAGGGTCTCCAACTTAAAATATACCTTGACTCTCGATTTTTATGTTTTCTATTTTTTATTTCTTTTACATGGTGAACAAAATAACTAGGGGAATTTTTGGGAATGCTTACAAATGATAACACTCCCCCTTAAGTTGCACAAAAATTTCAACACTTATCCAATTCCTATGGAAGGAAATGGTACTTCACCATGCTTTTGAATTTCGGATGGATTTATGCTAGGACTAGCATCTTCTGGTAGAGATTGTCTATAATAAGTAAGCAGCTGCATGAGGATAGATGATATCTTCATCCTTCGACTCTTCTGAATCTTCAAAAGAGTATTGCCTTCTTCTTTCCTACATGTGCCTAACAATGATGTGATCATCATAGGCATTCACTTCCTCCTGATGGCCTCTGTAAGGAATAGTCTTCAGCTGCATCAAAGGTTTCTTCAACTTCAGATTTGATGTCAAAAGCTCCCCCTGAAGGATTGCTCTTCTTCATAAATGATTGTTGATGCAAAGGCTCCAACATTCGGAACTCAGCACTTTCGGATGCTGCCACATGCAACTCAAGTACTGGCTCAGGAATTGCCATCTCAGGAACTCTCTCTGGCTCTGTGTTACGAGCTCGTAACCAGTGTCGAACCCTAGAGAACACAAGAGGTCAGATACCACAGTCAGAGTCGTGTCCAGCGTACACGACCAACAGGGCAAGGCAGTGTGAGTAGTGTGCCCCGGCACGGTCCATAGCCATGGCGGGCCTAACACAGCCTAGGGACCCTGTCAGCAGGATAGGGCCCCACGTTGGGTCTCAACGTGCAGTCGGCCACGTCAGTGCCACGTGGCCGACACTTGGCAGTATGCATGCTATCAGTCCTCACACTGGGCTAGGAGGGGCTTGCTCCATATCAGGGAGTGGGCAAGGTTGGGTGGATCAGTTAGTGTTTGCCCTACTGTGGTGTTAGGATCTCTTACACTATCAGAGCCATCTCCTTCTTTGGGAGTTTAGTAGCAGCAGTAGAGAAATCTATCAGAGTGTAGGAAAGAATTCTCTCACTTTCAGAAAAGAGTAGAGGAGAGAAATCGCTGTAGGAACAGCTTTCTACTCATCAAAATTTGCGGGAATTTTCAGTTGTTTTGAGGCAAAATTCCTTGTACAGTTCTAGCGCTGACAGATCAGCTTTCATCCCTGATTTTCGAAAGTTTTTTCCGGATTTCTGAGTGGATTTTGAGGGCAGATCTGAGTGCAGATCCAGCGCTGCCAAAACAGCCTTCATCCCTGATTTCAGAGCACTATTTCCACGTTCCTGAGCGAATTTTGGGGGTAAATTTTGGTGCAGGTTCACTGCTGAAGAGGCCATCTTAAATTCTGATCTTTGGAATCATTTTAGGCCTCAGATTCAAAGAGTTTGAACGACTAGATTCCTGTCCAGCCAGCGAGGGTTTCCCCCTTATCACAGATCAGAGTTTTTCAGAAGTTCTTGGGACCCAACTTTCCACTTTTTGGAGTCACAGCTCTGTGAAGCAGACAGCGAGGGTCCTCCAGGATAGAAATCAGATTTTTGTCCACCTTGTAAGGGCTTCAAATCTGATTTTTGCAAGCAGATTGGTTGCTACTCAGACAGCGAGGGTGAAGGGCTAGCAAGTTGGAAATTGGTTGCACTTTTCCAGTTTATAACTTTGGTTTTTGGAGGCAGCAGAGGCAAACTCTATCAGCAAGGGTTCTCCAACAATCATCTACACAATTTCCAGATTACCTTCATCTGATTGCATGCAGTTTAAGAAGACGGATTGGACAGCTGTGGAAGGACTGAGGGGGTTTCTCTCTGGAAGTACAGTCCTAAGAAAGAGCTAAGTACTCTACTTTCAGTTTTCCAGTTTAGTCAATCTCTTTTCTTATTTTCAGACAGAAGTTAAGGTACCTCTTTCAGTTCTGAAAATGACCACTCCTCAGGGACCTGATCAACCCCTGGAGAGAGGCATCGACGAACTTGAAACAGAAGCCTTGGCTTTCAGTAAGGGGAAAGAACCCATGGAAATGGAAGAACAGGAAATTCAATATAGACGGGGGAAATTCAATACAGTAGCAAATGCACTTAGTAGAATGCCTATGATAAAGGAGCTAAGTTTTACTCAGATTCGTAGTGAGTTACTCGAGCCCTTGAGAGGGAAGTGCCAGCATGATGCATTCTTCTCTACTATCTGGAACTCAGTCTAGAGCAGACAGTTACAAACTCCAGAACCAGTTCCTGGGGCTGGTGCCAATTCATCCAAGAATACGGCAGCTTCCGTTGAGGATGATGATGAGTCCGAGTATACGTCCGACGACGTTGAGGATTCTGAGCCTGTATTACCCAAATGGCTGAGGGTCAATTGACTTCAAATATAAACAATATTCCATTCAGGATGAGTACTTGCTCTATAGAGATAGAGTATGTGTCCCCAATTCAGAGGATTATAGGCAGCAGGTCCTATATGAGTGCCATGACAGTCCTAGTGCAGGGCACCCAGGCATTCAGAAGACCTATGAGCTTCTTCGTAGGCAATTTTTCTGGCCCAGTATGAAAAAGGACGTCCAGCAATATGTAACCAGTTGCCAAAAATGTCAAGTAAATAAAGCAAAGCGTTTGAAGGCAGGAGGGTTGTTACAGCCCTTAGATATACCAGCTGGTAAATGGGAGAGTATCTCCATGGATTTTATAGTAGGCCTGCCTAAAACCCAAAAGGGTAATGACGCTATATGGGTCACAGTTGACCGTCTACCAGAATGGCTCACTTTATTCTGACCAAAACAACTGTTAGAGCTCCAGAGTTAGCGAGGTTGTTTGTAGATGGGCTATTTAAATTGTACGGTCTACCTTCCGGCATAGTTAGCGACTGGGACAGTAAGTTTAATGAAAACTTTTGGAGGGCAGCATTCCATCATCTCCATACTAAGCTTAATATGAGTACCAGTGACCATCCACAGACGGACTGTCAAACAGAGAGGGTAAATCGGGTGCTGGAGGATATGCTTCGCGCATACGACAGCAAGAAGCAGACTAATTGGGAGGAGTATCTCTCGACATTAGAGTTTGCTTACAACAGTACCAAACATTCAGCTACGGGATACAGCCCATTTATGCTGATGTACGGTTTTCAGCCACGCTCACCCACAATTTGTTGAAGAGTAATGCCTATTTTACCCCTTTTGGCTAAGCATTAGTTAAGTTGTACATAACTCATGGGGCATGTTTTAATTAAATGCATGAGACCCCCCCTTTTGTTAAGTTATGTAAATTAGTGCAAGTGGCCCACTTGGCCAAGTAGCTCACTCCTATGGTTGACACCTAGACTTTCCATGCATGTAAAGGAGGTGCTTGCCTCACAAGGGATTTGGAGGACCCACGCCCTCCTCTCTCTCTCTAGCAATTCATTTATTCTTAAGACTTTTGAGTTTGTGAGATGCTCATGCAATTCTCCTTGTGTGTGCTTTTTCCATAGCCAAGTTTTCTCAGGCTTTCATAGTTGATCTAGCATTTGAGTTAAGATACTCCATAGCTAGGTCTTGTAAATCTTCATGGTATCAGAGCAGGTTGTCTAGCCTGTGAGTCTGAGAGTGAGAGAAACTTCACTGCTTAGATTCTTGAGAAGATTCTTATCTTCTACAAGCACCTCAATCTTGAAAGAGGGAGCATTTGATCTACAGGTGTCAGATCAGGTGGAGTCTTGCACTGTTGGAGAGGTATTGGCAAGGGGAGTGGGATGATCCAAAAACTTTCTAAATCTAGCTAAGTTTTGGAGAGTCTTTCTGGAGGAGCTTACACAAAAGTAGGGCGCACTTTCTGTAGGGGCTTCTGGTTTCTGTTCCAGTGGAGCCTAGTGCTTGTGCTAGTGAGGCCACACCAAGTGGCAAAGACAAAAGCAGGAGCTGAAGGGTTGCCTTGAAGTGGCTACATACCCTAGTTTGGGGTTAAACCCTTGTTGCTGGAAGCTGTTCTTTTCTAATCTTTTTCAAGTTGAGCTTCTGTTTTAAGCACAGATTTTAGCATGGCAAGTCTTGGGGAGAGTTTGCTGGGTGAATCTAGCAAACTAGATGGCACAAACTACAGAGTGTGGAAGTTCAAGATAGCCAATATCTTGATGGATAAGAATTGCTGGGAGGTCATGACAGGTACAGAACCTGTACCGACATCTGATCCTGAATTGAAGGACTACATGAACAGGAGACATAAAGCTCATAGGATAATCAATCTTTCTATCAAGGACAATATTATTCCTCACATTTGCAATGCAAGGGATGCAGCTGATGCTTGGACAATTCTGAAGTCTATGTTTGAAACAGTGGATTCAGCCAAGCTCGTGTATTTGCAAAACAGGTTACATACTCTCAAGATGGAAGCAGGTGCAACAATTGGTGATCATATTACAAAGTTCAAGGACCTATTGGATCAGCTTGCTTCAGTTGGAGAGAAAGTAAGTGACAGGAGTATTGTTCCCATAGTCTTGAACAGCTTGTCATTCAACTATCAAGACTATGTGATGTCCCTTTCTACTAGGGAGAAACTCCCAACCTTTGGAGAGTTATGTGGTCTTCTTTTACAGGAGGAGATGAGAAGGAAGAATCTTTCTGAAAGGGAAGATAATCCAAAGCTTGCATTTGCTCCTAAGAAGAAGCAAAACTTTCAGAAGAAAGGCAAAGGCAAAAAGAAGAACTCAAAGCAAAGCTTGGAGCAGCAGGTGTCCAAGTTACAGGTTGGAGAGGAGTCAAGCACCAATTCCTCATCTACACCCAAGAGGAAGGGCAACTGCAACTATTGTGGTAAGTATGGGCATTTTGCTTTTGAATGCAGGAAGAAGCAAAGTGATCAGAAGAAGGGAAAGAACCAGCAGAGTCACTTTGTTGACAAAGTTGCAGAGGAGGAGCAATCTGGTGTGCTTGAGCTATTCACCGCAGCCTTATCATCTGAATCCACATTTGGTGGATGGTACATTGATTCTGGAGCCTCAAAGCACATGACACCTCATAGAAATAAATTCAGCACCTATGAGGAGACAGAAGATGGCCAGCATGTTTGCCTTGGAGATAATTCTACACGTATGGTGAGGGGCAAAGGCACAGTTGCAATACAGCTATCATCAGGTGAGGTGAAGGAAATTAAAAGTGTGTTGCATGTACCAGGGTTGGCTAAGAACTTGTTATCTGTTGGTGCCATTACCAAACAGAACATGGTGGTAGAGTTTAATGATTCTAAATGTTTGGTAAAAGGCAAAGATCAGAACTTCAAAGTGGTAGCCAAGGGAATGCAAGAAGGAGGTCTTTACAAGCTTTTCACAACCATTCCTAGCCAAGAGGCCTTGTCTACAAGAGATACTAATCGGGACAAGCTTTGGCATGAAAGATATGGTCATTTGAGTTACAAAAGTTTGCAAGTTTTGAACAGGCACAAAATGGTAGTAGATCTTCCTAGCATTAAGTCTTCTTCAGATACATGTGAGGCTTGTGCATTAGGGAAGCAACAGAGGAAAAAGTTTCCAAAGGAGAAAGCTACCAGGGCCAAGGGCATTCTTGAACTTGTGCATTCAGATTTATGCGGTCCCATGCAGGTCAAATCAGCAGGGGGGGCATACTATCTCATGACCTTCGTAGATGATTTCTCTCGGAAGGTATGGGTCTATTTTCTGAAACTGAAATCTGAAGCGTTCAAATACTTCAAACAGTGGAAAGCTATGGTGGAAAACCACACAGGAAAGAGGTTAAAGACTCTCAGGTCAGATAAGGGTGGTGAGTATATTTCTGATGAGTTCAAAGATCTTTGCAAAGCATGTGGGATAAAGAGACAGTTTACTGCTCCACATACACCGCAGCAAAACGGCGTGGCTGAGTGGAAAAACAGGTCTATAGTAGAGTGTGTGAGGAGCATGCTCAAGGCAAAGGAGTTGCCAAATTCCTTTTGGGCAGAAGCGGTAGCAATTGCTGTTTTTCTATTGAATAGAAGTCCAACCAAAGCAGTTGAAAGAATTACGCCAGAAGAGGCATATATTGGCAACAAGCCCAAAGTGGGCAGTCTTCGAGTATTTGGGTGTACAGCATATGCACATATACCAAAGGACTTGCGGAAGAAACTTGATACAAAATCCGTAAAGTGTGTCTTTCTTGGGTATAGTGAAGGTGAGAAAGCTTATGTGCTATATGATCTCGAAAACAGGAGGAAGATCCTAAGTCGAGATGTCATCTTTGATGAAGAGCATGCACCCAAGATACAGGAGCAGGAGAAGGAAGGAATTACTGAGTTCATACCCTTGATTGATTCCACGGATGAGGATCCTAGTCAAAAGTCCTGTAAGCCTCAAGTGCAGGAGCAACAACAGGAAATCGAACCTACTAGTTCGAGACCTCTTTTTGGCCAAGTACCAGAAGCACAAGTTGGGGACAAACGGAAGACTAAAACAATACCATGGGATACGTGGTCACCATCCACATCACCTACTGCTAGGAAGAAGCTACCTAGGTGGTATTGGGAAACAATCAAAGAAGGTCAGATGATTGAAGAAGGAGAGAGCAGTGAACAGGGTGTCAGAAGATCTCTTAGGTCTTATGAGAGACAAGAGACTAACTTTGCTCTTATGTCCACTATTCTGAATGCAGATGAGCCACAGTTCTTTCACGAAGCCGTGAGAGAAAAGGTATGGCAACATGCCATGCAGAAGGAGTACGACTCCATTGTCAAGAATGACACATGGGAGCTCACTACATTGCCAGAAGGGAAGCAACCAATAGGTTGCAAGTGGGTCTATAAGACCAAGTTTCATGCCAATGGAACAGTGGACAAGTACAAGGCAAGGTTGGTGGCGAAAGGCTATGCTCAGCAAGAGGGGCTAGACTATGATGAGACATTCGCACCTGTTGCTAAAATGACATCTATCAGGACCGTTTTGGCTATAGCCTCATATTTTGATTGGGATGTCCATCAAATGGATGTCAAGAGTGCCTTTCTTAACGGGCACCTACAGGAGGAGGTTTACATGGAACAACCGCAGGGATTTGAAATAACAGACAAGGAGAATCTGGTTTGCAGGCTTAGGAAAGCCTTGTATGGGCTCAAACAGGCGCCAAGGGCTTGGTATAGCCGAATTGATGAGTACTTTGCAAGGCAAGGGTTTGAGAAGAGTAAGTCTGATTGCAATCTTTATGTCTTCAGGAAAGGAGAAGACTTTGTGGTTGTTGTGCTCTATGTGGATGATCTACTCATCACGGGAAGCAATAAGAAGCTTATTGCTTGTGTTAAGAAGAATCTAATGAGTTTGAAATGAAAGATTTGGGTTTGCTACACTATTGCCTAGGAGTTGAAGTTTGGAAAGGAGAGCGTTGTCATTTTATCTCACAGGCAAAGTATGCACAGAAATTATTGAAGAGGTTTAACATGCAAGAAAGCAAACCAATCAGCACACCCATGGATGCAAGCAACAAGCCATCAAAAGATGATGGTCCAGCATTTGCAGATGAGACGCTCTATCGTCAGTTAGTGGGCAGCCTGATTTACCTTACTACCACCAGGCCAGATATTGCTTATGCGGTTGGAATTGCAAGTCAATACATGTGTAAGCCTACCGAAGCACATTGGAAGGCAGCCAAGCGGATCCTACGATATGTGAGAGGGACAGTGACTTATGGGATTGGATACACGGATGACGAGAACCTTCAGCTGGAAGGTTATTCAGATTCTGATTGGGCAGGTGATAGAGACGATCGGAGATCGACGACAGGCTATTGTTTCAGCCTAGGTTCAGGGGCTATATCGTGGTGCAATAAGAAGCAGCCTACTATTGCTCTATCGTCTACCGAAGCTGAGTACAGGGCGACTACGAGGTCCGCCTGTGAAGCCATTTGGTTACGCCGTCTACTTGAGGACATGCAGATTGCTCAAGTAAGACCTACATTGTTACATTGTGATAACCAAAGCTGCATTCAGCTTGCGAGGAATCCAGTCTATCATGCACGGACAAAACACATAGAGGTGGACCAGCATTTTATACGAGAGAAAGTGCACAGTGGGGAGATCGAGCTGGTTTATTGTGACACCAACGACCAGACAGCTGATATTTTTACTAAACCACTTAGTAAAGATAAGTTTGAAAAGTTCAGAACTTTGTTGGGTGTCAGTTTGAATAAAATTGCCATTAAGGGGGGGTGTTAAAGAGTAATGCCTATTTTACCCCTTTTGGCTAAGCATTAGTTAAGTTGTACATAACTCATGGGGCATGTTTTAATTAAATGCATGAGACCTCCCCTTTTGTTAAGTTATGTAAATTAGTGCAAGTGGCCCACTTGGCCAAGTAGCTCACTCCTATGGTTGACACCTAGACTTTCCATGCATGTAAAGGAGGTGCTTGCCTCACAAGGGATTTGGAGGACCCACCCCCTCCTCTCTCTCTCTAGGAATTCATTTCTTCTTGAGACTTTTGAGTTTGTGAGATGCTCATGCAATTCTCCTTGTGTGTGATATTTCCATAGCCAAGTTTTCTCAAGCTTTCATAGTTGATCTAGCATTTGAGTTAAGATACTCCATAGCTAGGTCTTGTAAATCTTCAAATTGTAGGGTTTAAACAAGAAAAAGTGGAAGCAGCTAGAAACTTTTTGGAGGACCTAAACCAGATGATAGAACATGCTAAGCATAGCATTAGGCAATCCCAGGATCGAGCCAGGCATTATGCAGATCCACACAGATGGGATGTGCAGTTCTCCGCTGGTGAGAAAGTCTACTTAAGAGTCCCAGTTGACTCTAAAACCCTGAAATCAGGAGTGTGTGCTAAGTTGTCTCCTAGGTATTGTGGTCCTTTAACCATCAGTAGGAGACTAGGCGAGGTCACCTATGAACTAGAACTCCCACGCAGCAGTAAGGTTTTTCCAGTTTTTCATGTAAGTCAGTTACAAAAAGACTTAGCCAGATCAAAAAATCTGGTAGGGGACAGTGTTCTAGTTCTCCCATTGGATTCTCAACAACCTCCACATGAACCAGAGGAGATTCTTGATAGTAGAGAGACACAGACTCGTCATACTCTATACCGAGAATATCTAGTCAAGTGGAATGATCAGTTTGTTGAAAATGCCACTCGAGAAAGAGGCAACGTCCTCCGCAAGATTTTTCCAGACTTTGTCTTAGAGGACCAAGACGGTTCTTAAGGGGAGGAAGTGTTACGATCTCGTAACCAGTGCCGAATCCTAGAGAACATAGGAGGTCAGTTGATCAGTGAAAAAACAGATGTCTTGAAGAGAAGGATGCTCAAAATCTGTCCGGGTAGCATCAATGAGATTGCTATTAGCAATCCTCCACTGATCACACTCAACTTTATTACCATCCATAGAGTTGGTTCAGGATATAACTTAGTAGCTATTTCCCAACACCCTGGATGCTGCCGGAGTTGATATTCTATCTCTCTAACCCATGCATGATAGTTTGAAGAGGATTCTAGATAAACAGTTTGAGCCATGATGAGAATAATGAATTGACACAAGCAACCAAGCAAGAAAAGTATAGAGCCTAAAGCTTTGATACCACTGCTGCAAATCGGGGTGGCCTAGAGCATGCAAAAACACAATTCTAGACACTAAAGTTTAGCGGAAGCTTGAGGATCTTGGATCTAATAAGCCCACAAGTTGCCTCGAGGCTTAAGAGACCACATGCAATTAACATGCATTGACATGCAGGAACGTTTAAGCAACATGCAAGCTCATGCAACAACATGCAAGAGCATGCACTGACCATGCAAGGTCTAGGAGTTCCTGCAGGACTTCATGCACGAACATGCAAGCATAAAATCACTTTGAAGCTTGATAAAAAAAATCTTGAGCAATCGGATGTTTGGAGACATCTGTATGTGGTTGTGGCAGCAAGCTAGAAGATTCAACAAGATCATCGCATAAAAAACACTTTAGAAAGTGTATGGATAGATGTGCAATGATCTACACAATTTGGATCTCTAAATGATTAAGAATTATGATCCTAGAGAATGGCAGATTGGATCTATAATTCAAGACAGCAAGAAGAACACTTTAAAGTATGGAAAGAATTAAATGCAATGAGCATAAATGGAAGAGACAATACCATCGAGACATCAAGAACGAGAATGTAGGGAAGGGGGAGGGCTCTCCAATCGATTTCTCCACCACAAATGATCTCTCTTGGATACTTGATGGAGGAGTGGAGAGCCCCTTTTATAACTTTTGTTGAGAATCAAGGTTACATTGCATGGTAGGTGTTTGCATGCATTCTCTCCATGCATGAGTCCCAAGGACCCACGAATTTCACCTAGAGAGAGATTAAAAATGTTAGGACCCAAGTAGACTCTTGCATGTCAAGAGTTTGTACCCAACTTAAAATAATTAACTTAGGACCTTAGGAACCTAAGTAATTAAATTAGTTTTTAACTACCTTGGAGTTGCCAACATCTTGCAAGAAGGGTCTCCAACTTAAAATATACCTTGACTCTCGATTTTTATGTTTTCTATTTTTATTTCTTTTACATGGTGAACAAAATAACTAGGGGAATTTTTGTGAATGCTTACAAATGATAACATTAATTACCTTGTAAGGTCCACAATATCTTGTAGACAATTTGTAATGCTTACCCGTACGCATCATCACTTTCAAGTCCTTGGGGATTCTTAGATACACCCAATCTCCCACTTGGGCACTTGAAACTCACGAGGTGATCTATTCAGGTTAGCGTAATGTCATGCTCAATCTTGGGCACTCTGGACATTCTCACGCTCAAGCTGCAACATTTCTTGCATTTCATCCAAGAAATCAGCCAACTTCTAGATCTTAATCTTCCAAATTTCAACAGATATTGGTGATCTAGGCTAGAATCCATACATAAGCATAAACAGGCTAAAACCTATAGCCAAATGCTTACTACTATTATAAGCGAATTCAATTATCAAAAAAAAAAAATTTACCATTGAGAGTGCTTATAAGAAGCATATGCCCGAAGCATATCCTCCATAGTCTGATTAGTCCCTTTCGTCCATCCATCCGATTTTGGATGATCATAAGAATTAAAACTAAGGGAGCTTTCCAGTTTCTGAAAAATTGTTGACCAAAAATGACCAGTGAACTTTGGATTACGATCACTAACTATGTCTTTGGGCAGTTCGAGAAGTCAAAATAATTGCTCTACAAGGTCTAAATCAGATGCCTTCGCAGAAGATTTGACAGGAATAAAGGCAACCAATTTGGTTAAACGATCCACAATCACCCAATTGTGTCATGACCTTTCTGACTCCTCAGCAGACCCACTCCAAAATCCATAAAAATATTGTCCCATCTTTTGTTAGGAATTTCTAATGGATGTAATAGTCCACCAACTTTCAATCGCTTTGCTTCTGTAAGCTGACATTGTTTGCAATTTAATAGATAAGGTTCCACAAAAGATTTATCTTTGGCAAATAGAATTTCTTTTGTACTGAATCCAAGGTTCTACGTTTAACTGGATGACCTGCACATGGCAAAAGATGAACTACGGGAAAAAAGCTCCTTTTCTCAGTAGCATATCTCATCTGGGAATCAATTACTTTCTTACTGTCGAAAGCAATAGGTCTACCTTCATGTATAATAATGCTCCAATTGAGAAATCACTTACCTTAGTTTTAACAACGTAAGGTTGGTCAGGATCTACAATCTTCAAAACAAGAGCTGAAAACAATTAGATTCTTGAGCGTCCAAAAACTCTTATCCAATTTCTCAATCTATACTATGGGTGACTAGGCTTCTCTTTTTTGGTTTTCACCCCCTTCAACAGGCCATTCAAAGGTAATGCCATGCATGCATAACCGTCAATGACCTTTTGAAAGAAAACTGTGAAACCTGAAAAAGATTTAACCTATCGAACTTTCTCAGAAACTAGCCATTCACAACCACTTTAATCTTGTCATAAAAAACATGACCAAGATAAAGTAATTTTTGTTTCAAGAACGCACATTTCTTTCGTATTCAATATTGTTCATAGATACTTCACATGCTCATGACGTGTTTTACTGTAGACTAAGATATCATATAAAAACACTACCACAGACTTTCCCAAAAATGGATGAAAAATATCATTCGTCGTTTGTTGGAAAATAGCAGACACGTTTTTTAATATGGTAAGACTAGAAACTCATAATGATCATATTGAGTCCTAAAGCCAATTTTAGACACATCCTCACTACAAATCCAAATTTGATGGTACCTTATTCTGAGATCGAATTTGGTAAAGTATTTCGCTCCACCAAATCAATCTACAAGGTCGTCCATTCTAGGTAACAAATACTTATTTTTTACTGTTAGCTTGTTCAACCCCTTGTAATCAACACGTGTAGATTCCAACATCTTATTTATTTTTCAAAAGGATTAGCGCTCCCCATGGTGACTTACTAGGTCGAATGAAACCCATTTTCAAGTATTCTTCAATTTGTTGATCGACTTGATCTTCCTCCTTCTGGCTCATTCTATATGGTTGGTGAAAGACAAGTTGCCTACTAGGTCCTGACTCTATATGATAATCAACCACCCTTTCAGGTGGTAGACCATGAGGTAGTTTGGATGGAAAAACATCTTTGAATTCATCAATTAAAGTCTACACTATTTGTTCCTATTTGGAATTTCCAATTTATTAAGTTCAAAAAATAAAAGTTGACCATGATCCATCTTACAATGCATGTCGGACTTTAACACTATGGAACAACTTATAATCAAAATTCAAGAAAAATTCCATTAACTCCGCTACAGAAATACAAGAAAATGCGGATATATAACTTCTTCCATTGAAGAAACTTCACTAGCACCATCAAAAAGTTTCAATCAATGGTTTTCATGATCAATCTACAAAGACTCGGATTTCTTATACAGCCACTCATAACCCAACAGGCAGTTGCTGCATTTCTCTCTCTAGCTTATCTAAATCTATGGTTCCTCAAAAATATTTGACATGATAACAAATGTCATGATCTCCATGCTCTTGTTATTCATTACATCTTAATCCATGAACATTTTCCATGATCCCCAACGTAATTAGCATCCTATGCTTCAAGAAAAGAGAAATGCCTTCGAGATTCATGACAATGTTTACCTCCTCTGGTATCTCCAACTCTCATAAATCTCTATATTTAATTACAGTATGCCACTTCTCTTTATGATGTGCCCACACCTATTCCTTTTGTCATTTCTCCTAGGGCCTTTTGACTTATTATTTACTAAGCACATAGTTAAAGACGCTATTTATCACCTGCACCACAAAAGACTCTCTTGAGTCGGAATTACTTACCCACATTGCAAATATCATCTCTCCCACAATTCCCACTCTTAACTTTATTGTCATCTCAAGTTTTCCTACCTCCTGGTGTACTAATATTATCCATCCTTATCACAAAGCCCATGATAATATGGGGCTAGAAACTTATCAAACCATTATAAATGGACATGTGATTGCCAAACTCTATGGGATCATAATACAAACATCGATCAACAATGAGGCACTTCTTCCTTCTTTCTCATTACATATTGATCGATGATCAATAACTATTTCTTCAATAGAACATGCAAGTCCAAACCATTAGAAGAAATATCATGACATTGTTGAGATAAAAAAAACCTTAAAAATGTTCATTGGATAAAGCACTTGGAAATGTGCACAAATTGATATCCTCAAATTTCCAAGATTTAACATAATGGACACACCGTAGAGAAATACGTTGAAGAATTGCATAAGAGCCACAACTGGCATACACTATATAATTCTAATCTCTTTAAAACATATGTCCTTCATAAAAGACAAGATGATCATGACTCATATGCTGATGTAAGCGGGACTCCACTATATATACCAGCGTTGCAGCAAATCACAATTCACTGGCAGTTGCGGTTTGCGAATCGCGATCCCAGTGAATCACGATTTGCACTAGAGAATCGATTGTCTGAAAAACAGAATCACTATTTTCTGAATGGATTCACGATTGCTTCTGAAGTTTATCAGATTTTCAGGAATATCAGCTAGCATGTGTTCCTGTCAGCTAGTGTGCCCTCTCAGCTTGTGTGAGCCACAACTGTAAGCTATTTCAGCTCCCAAATACTGAGCTTACAAAGAAAAAGCATTCAGCCATGAAGCTCTTTGCACATTTTGTGAACATTAAGGGCTTGTTTTTCATTGGAAAACTTTGATACAGCAGCACTGCAATGCCAACCTGAAGTTGGCAACGAAGCATCGACCATAGACTCTTTCTTTCTTTTTTTAAACGATTCTCTGAACCCTAATCAGAACCGCTGGTTCAAACCGCGATTCGCGATTCGCAACTGCATCTATGATATTATATACATCAGAAATAAAGTACATGCCATGACTAGACAAACTCTAACGCTTATTTAGTAGGAAAAACAGCGAGTGAGAAAAGCTAAAAGAGATTCTAGATAGGGCTAAATAAGAGGGACCATGAGGAAAAAACTCGATAAAATGTGAACATTAAGAGAATAGAAACAGCTTTGCGAACTGATACCTGCGAGATCTGCTATCGCGTCTGATTCTTCTTCGAGGAGATCGGCTACGGCTTCGATATCGCCGCCTAAAATCTTCCGGTGTACGACTTCTGCTTCTAGTCTTACTCCTGCCTCTACTAAAAGGATAACCTTCATTGGAGTCACTATCACTGGCTCCTTCTCTTACAAGTCTTCCAAATTCATCTACTGTAGGTCCACCAATTTCTTGCTTTAGATCATCCCCGACCTCAGACTTGTTATTTCCAGTTTCTCTTTTACTGCCAGAATTTGGAGATGATGCAAAACCTCTATCCTTTGAAGAATAACTTGTGCCGCTACTGCTACCATCCTTTCTGTATGGGGCAACAGTCTCCAGATTTTCTGCAACCTGACCATCAGCCATTTCATCATCTAAAGATGAGACACTGTCCACTTTCACAGGCAAAGATTGAGCTTCAACCTCATCCACCGACAGTCCCAAAGGTCCCCATCGTTGTGCTCTTATTGCTAGATCTGGGTTAGATTCACCTTCCACTTCAGATAATTTCAGAGGGCTTGCTTCAGGGCTCACATCCTCCATACATAGTTCATTCAACTCAGCAGTGCTCTCTGAAGACAAATCAAAAAACATAAGTCAAATACTGTATTTAGTTGATTACATATAGATTCAGACTTCCACTTCTTCAACGCAAAAGATGGAGTTAATCTAAGTTGGGGAGGAGGGAGGGGGTGTTCTTCCTCAAAGAATCACTATCAGCAAGAAAGACCTTTTACATTTCCGCATATTCAAGCAGAATATTCCTATGGCAATACTCCTTACCTACTTCTTTTAGCAAGGATCAAAAAGGCCTTCAAAATCAGCAGAAGCGATTTGTGATCTGATTCTGCAACCCCAGGACTTTTTGTGTACAAGACAGCAACCTTAATTCAAGCAAGACTAAGCACTCATACACATGAATGCTACCAGAACCCGAGCTTTGTAGGAAAAAAAAACCAACAGCTGAATCAGAAAGAGCTCATACCAACATTTTTTGAGAAGAATGTATGGTCAAGTTGAAGACGCAAACTCGCAGAACTTCAAATTTGCAAACACCAAAGGATAACATTCCACAAGCTTACAAGATCAAAAATAGTAAGGCAACAAAGCAATAAGCAAACAAGCAGATAATAAATAAAGACCTCTAACAAGGAAAAGCTCTAGAAAAAAGCTCAATCAAAAGGAGCCACACAATAGTAATTCTGGAGAAATTACACATAGCCTTCCTATGGATCTAGGAAAACATTCACTTGATGCAAAAGTTTTCTCTTGGATATGGTTGACGGATACCAGAAGTAATGAAAGATAACACCGATATATGCATCCCAAAAAAATTGCTTCTTGGTGATTTATTGATGTTAAGCTAGCCTGGAAGATTTACATAACATAAGGGACGTTATCTTACTGACTCCTCAGACCACCTACATATATGAACCAGCATACATGTCCTAGTAAAATTCAGATGAAGAGGGATCTCAAGATACTCTTTTGTAAAAACGTCTGTTATTATAACATAAGTTGAACCAACATAAGGCATCTACTGTATTCAATCTACATCAACACTGTTGCAAATAAAGCACTAAAAAGTCCTAAGCACTCTAATCAGCTCGTGCATTAGAAATCCAAATTTACAGCATACATTTCGAATACTGCTCGATAGTATACAAACATAAATCACCAGCAAATGATCTTTTAAATTCATTCGAAAAGAATTGGTAACCCCAAATGCAACCAGATGAGGATCCAATTACCAAGTTGTTAATCACCCGCTTACCTTTTTCTTGCTGAAGCTCAGGTGAGAATGTTTCTTTTGTGGCAGAATGGGTTGGTGTTGCCTTTGAAGCTTGCACATTAACCTCAACATTTAGTTCAGGTGAGATCTCTCTATGATCCGCACCAACATTTTTAGTAACGAGGACCCTTTGTTCCTGATATTCTTTCAACTCCAGAGACACCCTTTCGCCCCGCAGCCTATCAGACAATGTGTCTTCAAATGAATGCTTGGGCTCCGGACTATGCGAATTCTTCCTTTGTACTGAATCAAATGGAGCACTTTTTGGTTCTGTTGGTGGAAGTGGCACAGCAAAGTCATCTACAAGCAAAGAGATGCACAATACTGGAGTTACTGATATGGTTGATTATAATTAGAGTCAATCTGAAAGTTACCAAAACGTCCATCACACACTGCATTCCTCAAGATAGACACCATCTACAAATGACTGAAAATGGACAAGACATGCTTTCAGGAATGTACAAAGAATATTGTGCCATATTAATTGAGGTGCATGGACCAGGGTCCAATGTATACAGATCTGATATTATGTCATAGAAAACACTAATTTATAAAAAAAGGAGCTCTAACATCTACTCCTCATCATTCTCATCCTCGACAAGATCTCCTTACCGTCACTAGTGTTGAAGAGTAATGCCTATTTTACCCCTTTTGGCTAAGCATTAGTTAAGTTGTACATAACTCATGGGGCATGTTTTAATTAAATGCATGAGACCCCCCCTTTTGTTAAGTTATGTAAATTAGTGCAAGTGGCCCACTTGGCCAAGTAGCTCACTCCTATGGTTGACACCTAGACTTTCCATGCATGTAAAGGAGGTGCTTGCCTCACAAGGGATTTGGAGGACCCACGCCCTCCTCTCTCTCTCTAGCAATTCATTTCTTCTTGAGACTTTTGAGTTTGTGAGATGCTCATGCAATTCTCCTTGTGTGTGATATTTCCATAGCCAAGTTCTCTCAAGCTTTCATAGTTGATCTAGCATTTGAGTTAAGATACTCCATAGCTAGGTCTTGTAAATCTTCATGGTATCAGAGCAGGTTGTCTAGCCTGTGAGTCTGAGAGTGAGAGAAACTTCACTGCTTAGATTCTTGAGAAGATTCTTATCTTCTACAAGCACCTCAATCTTGAAAGAGGGAGCATTTGATCTACAGGTGTCAGATCAGGTGGAGTCTTGCACTGTTGGAGAGCTATTGGCAAGGGGAGTGGGATGATCCAAAAACTTTCTAAATTTGGCTAAGTTTTGGGGAGTCTTTCTGGAGGAGCTTACACAAAAGTAAGGCGCACTTTCTGTAGGGGCTTCTGGTTTCTGTTCCAGTGGAGCCTAGTGCTTGTGCTAGTAAGGCCACACCAAGTGGCAAAGACAAAAGCAGGAGCTGAAGGGTTGCCTTGAAGTGGCATACCCTAGTTTGGGGTTAAACCCTTGTTGCTAGAAGCTGTTCTTTTCTGATCTTTTTCAAGTTGAGCTTCTGTTTTAAGCACAGTTTTTAGCATGGCAAGTCTTGGGGAGAGTTTGCTGGGTGAATCTAGCAAACTAGATGGCACAAACTACAGAGTGTGGAAGTTCAAGATAGCCAATATCTTGATGAATAAGAATTGCTGGGAGGTCATGACAGGTACAAAAACTGTACCAACATCTGATCCTGAATTGAAGGACTACATGAACAGGAGACATAAAGCTCATAGGATAATCAATCTTTCTGTCAAGGACAATATTATTCCTCACATTTGCAATGCAAGGGATGCAGCTGATGCTTGGACAATTCTGAAGTCTATGTTTGAAACAGTGGATTCAGCCAAGCTCGTGTATTTGCAAAACAGGTTACATACTCTCAAGATGGAAGCAGGTGCAACAATTGGTGTTACAAAGGTCAAGGACCTATTGGATCAGCTTGCTTCAGTTGGAGAGAAAGTAAGTGACAGGAGTATTGTTCCCATAGTCTTGAACAGCTTGTCATTCAACTATCAAGACTATGTGATGTCCCTTTCTGCTAGGGAGAAACTCCCAACCTTTGGAGAGTTATGTGGTCTTCTTTTACAGGAGGAGATGAGAAGGAAGAATCTTTCTGAAAGGGAAGATAATCCAAAGCTTGCATTTGCTCCTAAGAAGAAGCAAAACTTTCAGAAGAAAGGCAAAGGCAAAAAGAAGAACTCAAAGCAAAGCTTGGAGCAGCAGGTGTCCAAGTTACAGGTTGGAGAGGAGTCAAGCACCAATTCCTCATCTACACCCAAGAGGAAGGGCAACTGCAACTATTGTGGTAAGTATGGGCATTTTGCTTTTGAATGCAGGAAGAAGCAAAGTGATCAGAAGAAGGGAAAGAACCAGCAGAGTCACTTTGTTGACAAAGTTGCAGAGGAGGAGCAATCTGGTGTGCTTGAGCTATTCACCGCAGCCTTATCATCTGAATCCACATTTGGTGGATGGTACATTGATTCTGGAGCCTCAAAGCACATGACACCTCATAGAGATTGGTTCAGCACCTATGAGGAGACAGAAGATGGCCAGCATGTTTGCCTTGGAGATAATTCTACACGTATGGTGAGGGGCAAAGGCACAGTTGCAATACAGCTATCATCAAGTGAGGTGAAGAAATTAAAAGTGTGTTGCATGTACCAGGGTTGGCTAAGAACTTGTTATATGTTGGTGCCATTACCAAACAGAACATGGTGGTAGAGTTTAATGATTCTAAATGTTTGGTAAAAGACAAAGATCAGAACTTCAAAGTGGTAGCCAGGGGAATGCAAGAAGGAGGTCTTTACAAGCTTTTCACAACCATTCCTAGCCAAGAGGCCTTGTCTGCAAGAGATACTAATCGGGACAAGCTTTGGCATGAGAGATATGGTCATTTGAGTTACAAAAGTTTGCAAGTTTTGAACAGGCACAAAATGGTAGTAGATCTTCCTAGCATTAAGTCTTCTTCATATACATGTGAGGCTTGTGCATTAGGGAAGCAACAAAGGAAAAAGTTTCCAAAGGAGAAAGCTACCAGGGCCAAGGGCATTCTTGAACTTGTGCATTCAGATTTATGCGGTCCCATGCAGGTCAAATCAGCAGGGGGGGCATACTATCTCATGACCTTCGTAGATGATTTCTCCTCGGAAGGTATGGGTCTATTTTCTGAAACTGAAATCTGAAGCGTTCAAATACTTCAAACAGTGGAAAGCTATGGTGGAAAACCCACACAGGAAAGAGGTTAAAGACTCTCAGGTCAGATAAGGGTGGTGAGTATATTTCTGATGAGTTCAAAGATCTTTGCAAAGCATGTGGGATAAAAAGACAGTTTACTGCTCCACATACACCGCAGCAAAACGGCGTGGCTGAGTGGAAAAACAGGTCTATAGTAGAGTGTGTGAGGAGCATGCTCAAGGCAAAGGAGTTGCCAAATTCCTTTTGGGCAGAAGCGGTAGCAATTGCTGTTTTTCTATTGAATAGAAGTCCAACCAAAGCAGTTGAAAGAATCACGCCAGAAGAGGCATATATTAGCAACAAGCCCAAAGTGGGCAGTCTTCGAGTATTTGGGTGTACAGCATATGCACATATACCAAAGGACTTGCGGAAGAAACTTGATACAAAATCCGTAAAGTGTGTCTTTCTTGGGTATAGTGAAGGTGAGAAAGCTTATGTGCTATATGATCTCGAAAACAGGAGGAAGATCCTAAGTCGAGATGTCATCTTTGATGAAGAGCATGCACCCAAGATACAGGAGCAGGAGAAGGAAGGAATTACTGAGTTCATACCCTTGATTGATTCCACGGATGAGGATCCTAGTCAAAAGTCCTGTAAGCCTCAAGTGCAGGAGCAACAACAGGAAATCGAACCTACTAGTTCGAGACCTCTTTTTGGCCAAGGTACCAGAAGCACAAGTTGGGGACAAACGGAAGACTAAAACAATACCATGGGATACGTGGTCACCATCCACATCACCTACTGCTAGGAAAAAGCTACCTAGGTGGTATTGGGAAACAATCAAAGAAGGTCAGATGATTGAAGAAGGAGAGAGCAGTGAACAGGGTGTCAGAAGATCTCTTAGGTCTTATGAGAGACAAGAGACTAACTTTGCTCTTATGTCCACTATTCTGAATGCAGATGAGCCACAGTTCTTTCACGAAGCCGTGAGAGAAAAGGTATGGCAACATGCCATGCAAAAGGAGTACGACTCCATTGTCAAGAATGACACATGGGAGCTCACTACATTGCCAGAAGGGAAGCAACCAATAGGTTGCAAGTGGGTCTATAAGACCAAGTTTCATGCCAATGGAACAGTGGACAAGTACAAGGCAAGGTTGGTGGCGAAAGGCTATGCTCAGCAAGAGGGGCTAGACTATGATGAGACATTCGCACCTGTTGCTAAAATGACATCTATCAGGACCGTTTTGGCTATAGCCTCATATTTTGATTGGGATGTCCATCAAATGGATGTCAAGAGTGCCTTTCTTAATGGGCACCTACAGCAGGAGGTTTACATGGAACAACCGCAGGGATTTGAAATAACAGGCAAGGAGAATCTGGTTTGCAGGCTTAGGAAAGCCTTGTATGGGCTCAAACAGGCGCCAAGGGCTTGGGATAGCCGAATTGATGAGTACTTTGCAAGGCAAGGGTTTGAGAAGAGTAAGTCTGATTGCAATCTTTATGTCTTCAGGAAAGGAGAAGACTTTGTGGTTGTTGTGCTCTATGTGGATGATCTACTCATCACGGGAAGCATTAAGAAGCTTATTGCTTGTGTTAAGAAGAATCTAATGAGTTTGAAATGAAAGATTTGGGTTTGCTACACTATTGCCTAGGAGTTGAAGTTTGGAAAGGAAAGCGTTGTCTTTTTATCTCACAGGCAAAGTATTTCAGCCTAGGTTTAGGGGCTATATCGTGGTGCAGTAAGAAGCAGCCTACTATTGCTCTATCGTCTACCGAAGCTGAGTATAGGGCGACTACGAGGTCCGCCTGTGAAGCCATTTGGTTACGCCGTCTACTTGAGGACATGCAGATTGCTCAAGTAAGACCTACATTGTTACATTGTGATAACCAAAGCTGCATTCGGCTTGCGAGGAATCCAGTCTATCATGCACGGACAAAACACATAGAGGTGGACCAACATTTTATACGAGAGAAATTGCACAGTGGGGAGATCGAGCTAGTTTATTGTGACACCAACGACCAGACAGCTGATATTTTTACTAAACCACTTAGTAAAGATAAGTTTGAAAAGTTCAGAACTTTGTTGGGTGTCAGTTTGAATAAAATTGCCATTAAGGGGGGGTGTTGAAGAGTAATGCCTATTTTACCCCTTTTGGCTAAGCATTAGTTAAGTTGTACATAACTCATGGGGCATGTTTTAATTAAATGCATGAGACCCCCCCTTTTGTTAAGTTATGTAAATTAGTGCAAGTGGCCCACTTGGCCAAGTAGCTCACTCCTATGGTTGACACCTAGACTTTCCATGCATGTAAAGGAGGTGCCTGCCTCACAAGGGATTTGGAGGACCCACGCCCTCCTCTCTCTCTCTAGCAATTCATTTCTTCTTGAGACTTTTGAGTTTGTGAGATGCTCATGCAATTCTCCTTGTGTGTGATATTTCCATAGCCAAGTTTTCTCAAGCTTTCATAGTTGATCTAGCATTTGAGTTAAGATACTCCATAGCTAGGTCTTGTAAATCTTCAACTAGAAGATGGACATAGTGAGGATAGTGGATCCTCTGGAGACGAGCATAGTGGTCTGCCCAGGGCTATCCCCCTCTGCTCCGCCCCTAGGCCAACCATGGCCCCTCCATGGCTCCCCTGCTGTAATCTGTGATGCTGCTGCAGCAGAACCTGCCTTGAGATGTAAATCCATCAGCCTAACACTGCGTGAACTTCTAGATACGTCCTTGCATTTGCATGGCCCCTCCATGACTACCCTGCCATGATCTGTGATGCTGCCCCAGCAGCATCTGCCTTGATGTGTAAATCCATCAGCCTAACACTGTGTGAACCTCTAGGTATGTCCTTGCATTTGCGTACACATAATGTGGGCTATGCATATATCTCTGCCTTGGGATCCACATGGAACAGACTCTTCCCCACACCCTCCTCCATAATACCCTCTTCTGTCTTATAGTGTGCCCGTGTCTGCAGAAAATCTGGTATGCTTTTTTTTTCCAAAAGAATGTTTTACTCCATTCCTCAGAATGGAACACAGTTATTCTGGGAAGAGCATTCTATGCTCTGGGCCCAGAATGGCAAATCATGACTAAGTCTTCCAGTAACTAAGCGCTATCCTCTGCATGACATGTTCCTGTTTTGAATGGCATAATAGATAGCTTCCGTGATCTGAATTTACAAGTAACGCCAAAAAACAAAATAAAACACATTGCAGATAAAGCCAAATTTTCAGCATGCTGTGTCCTTTCATGCCTCGATATATGGACTCGAGACTATCACTTCGCCTCAAATTCACTTTGGAACACCTTAGAGTATCTTCACATTGACTACACGTAGAGACGGGACGTTTCCAACAGACTCCTAGGGAAATCGATCTATCAAGTATGCACTGTGGAGGAGGTGGACACAAAGGAGTATTTTATCGTTCGAGGCCAATCTATTATAAGATCAGAGGAAATACCTGTGAGAGATTTCAACAAGTTTAGTCATATTTTGGTAAATTGTCAATTGAGGCCAAAACTCATTTTAGACTTAAAGATAAACTTTTTGAAGTTATATTAGTTTCAAATACATTCAATAAACACTTTTTTGAAAGTGTGAGAAAGTTGGTAGTCGAGTTTGAGAGAGATTCAAATCTGAACTTTGGGTACATTGAATCTAGTCCCAAAATAGTAGGGTTTTTCATGTTGGCGAGAAAGCCAAGTGGCAAAGTAGGGTTTAGACCTGCTATATATTGTTGTAACTCGTGGAGAAAGGGATCTTCTCTCTTCTCTCTCTCATTTCATCATTATACATGGTTCTCTTTGGGTTCTACTACTCATTGGTGCACTCTCATGATGTTACCTTGCAATTCTATGTGTAGAATGATCATTGATTGCTATTTTCGGTTTCACACGTGTGAAATACAATAGGGTACATTTTGTATATAGATGCTGATTTTTCTACGTTGGCAGGATTGCTGGTTTGCTCCTTTTTAAACCAGAGATCAGGGACATGGATTTGGATCTTGATTGATTTGAAATCCTTCACAATACCATTATCTATTTCAGAATCAAATATTCACATTTGTATGTGGATCTACGTTGTGTCACTCTAATGACACAGGAGATATTTCATCAACAAAGAGACCTATAACATAGTGCCCAATCCAGTGCACGAAATTCTCAACCTCTCACTAAGTTCCTCATTGTCCATACATCGTTCCTATGACCTGCCATACCAACAGATACTGGCGAAAATTCTATAGAATGCATGACCTCATCATCATCCTTCACCACTATCATGAGCATTTTCAGATACATGTCTCAAGATTCTACATGTAGATAGATACATTCATTCAAGCTTGTTCGTGGACCCCTCTTATATCAGTCCCCTTGAATAGTTATTCTTATTTACTCAATCGCTTATGTCGCTTGTTTACGGTTTGGATCGGAGATATTTTTACGCTCCCTAAGTAATGTACTCTAGTCTTATGTAACTTTTGCTACCTAAAAGAGAGGAATAAAGCTCGCTCTCACTCTCGCTTGCGCTCTCTCTCTCTCTCTCTCTCTCTCTCTCTCTCGCCGGCCACCTAGCGCCCTGGCTGGCCTGCCACCTGGATGTCACTAGCTCGCTGGCTGTCACCTGCCACATGGCTGCCACCTAGCGCCACCTGCCTGTCACCTTCGCGCCACCTGCCTGCCTGTCTACCAACTGAATGGCACCCCCTAAACGCACGGCACGGTCTCCACCTGCCATGCAAGCACCTGCTTGCGTGGCAGCCGATCTTGCTGCTACCACAGTGCCTGCCTGCGTGGCAGCTTCCACCTCCATCCCTGCCCCAGCCTCTGCTCCTACAGATTCAGCTCCTACTCCTCTTCGACCTTCTGCTAAGATCCTACAGTTTCCACCTACTGTTCCATCCATTCCCTATGCTCCATCAAAAGCAACCGAACTATTCTCTTCTTTTCAAGAAGATCAGTTCCGAACTGATTTCCAGGGTATGAAGATGGAGCTTTCCCAGCTTAAGGAGACTGTCGCAATGCTACTCAACGAAAGAACTGCTATGCAGACCAGGATTTCGCAATTGGAACAAGCAATGGGCGATAAGCAGGTTTCATCCTCCGAATCCACCACTACTATGATCAAAGCATTGGAGCAGAAAATTGAGCAGCAGAAGGAAGAAACTCTCTCGTGGGCATCGATATTGAAGAAGGGCACCAAACCTAGTACCTCAGTGATTTCAGCCACGATCCAGGAAGAGAAATCCAGGGAACAAAAGGCACTTAGTAACAGAGTTAGAGGGATCCCAGACACGCAGGATGCCGTAACCAAAGCCAAATGTTTTTTGATCAGACAGAGGGATTGGACACGGCATGGAGGACCTCCAAAGATACGGCCACTTTGATTACCCGTTTCACCTCATTGGGTACTCGGAGAGATGCTCGGCGATGGCAGATGCAGAGCTAAGCTTCGAGGCACCATTATTTTTATGGACGACAATCTTACGTACATCCAGGTGGAGGAGACACGTAAGGCCTTCCAGGAAGCCAGAGCGTCAAGTAGGAGAGCCATATATAGGGATGGACGAGTGCGTCTTCTTGATAGCACTCCCACGGGACCTTCTCATTAGGGATTTGGGGTTCTTGGGGGTGGGAGCACCCCGGGGCCCCATCCACGCCACCTTCGGATTGGAGTGTGGAATTGTGCTAGGCATACACTCATCTTCTACTGCAGGGGACCTCATTGACTGAATTACCGGCCGCGACTTATTATTCTTTATGGAGACACACGAGAGCCCAGAGCGAAGACTTCCTTTTTTTCCTGGATATAGATGGGACTCAGTATTCCGACGAGAGACTAGGTCTGCCAATGGCCGAGGTTCAGGAGGGGTCGCATGCTTATACAGAGAGTCTCTCCACCCGAGTCTTGACTTCATCAGACATGACGAGCAGGCCCGTTATATATGGACTCGCATTGTGGGTCAGGATATTGGATTAGATAGAGATGTCTTTATTGCAACATGTTACTTTCCACCAGAGTCTTCATCTTTTGCTGAGGGTGTTGGATCTCCATATCAGGACCTCTCACCAGATACTATCAGATTTTCAGAGCGGGGGCATATTCTCCTCACTGGGAATTTTAATGCCCGAACATCTTCGCAACAGACAGAGTTCTTTGACACCACAGATCAGCTTCGTGTTCATGCCCTTGACAGTGATATGCTGGGAGTTACCAAGACTTCCGCGGACAGTTTGGGACCTGCTACTCCACATGGTGAGCACTTACTTTAGTTTGGAGACGCACACGAGCTAGCCATTTATAATGGCTTGCCCTGCTTGTTACGAGCTCGTAACCAGGGCCGAACCCTAGGGAACACAGATAGGTCAGATACCACAGTCAGGGTCGTGTCCAACGTACATGACCAACAGGGCAAGACAGTGTGAGTAGTGTGCCCCAGCACGGTCCACAGCCATGGCGGGCCTAACACAGCCTAGGGACCCTGTCAGCAGGATAGGGCCCCCAGTTGGGTCCCGACGTGCAGTCGGCCACGTCAGTGCCACGTGGCCAACACTTGGCAATAGCATGCTACCAGTCCTCACACTGGGCTAGGAGGGGCTTACTCTATATCAGGGAGTAGGCAAGGTTGGGTGGATCAGTTAGTGTTTGCCCTACTGTGGTGTTAGGATCTATTACACTGGTATCAGAGCCATCTCCATCCTAGGGAGTTCAGGAGCAGCAGTAGAGAAAGCTATCAGAAGATAGGAAAGATCTGGGAGATTCTCAAAAACGAATAGAGGAGGAAAATCGCTGTAGGATCAGCTTTCTGATCCTCCAATTTGCTCGATTTCTCAGTAGTTTGGAAGCATATCTTTTAGAATAGCTTCAGCGCTGAAAAATGATTTTCGAGTGTAGATCATTGTGAGTCTGAGCGGAATTTCAAGAGAAAAGGATGGGCAGATCCATCGCTGTATAGCTAGCCTTCAGATCTGAAAATTGTAGCAAGTTTTGAGTAGATTAGAGTAAGTTCTAATCAAAAAGTAGTAGCAGGGCCAGCGCTGGACAGGGAAGAGAAAGGAGTCAAAACTCATTTCTGATTTGCAAGATTTTCAGAGGTTTAGGCTTCAACTTTTCTTGCCACAAATCAGCGAGCAGGGTGCCATCGAAAATCCAGATTTTGGAATGGTTTTTTGGCTTCAAGCTTGTTTTTTTTGGACCAACTCAGATGCTGTCAGATCAGCGAGGGTAGGCAGCTTTCAATTTCAGAAAGTTTTATACTTTTCGAGGTCCTTTGCCTCGCTTTTTGGAGCCCCACGTCTGCAATCAGAGCAGTGAGCAACTCTACTCAAGAAACCGGAAATCTTGGTGCTATTTTGGAGCCATAAACGGGGATTTTCCGGGACAGCAGGTCTGAAATTTTGGGTGGAAGAGCTGAGAGGATTCCTCTTCGTAATTTTTTTGGAAGTACAGTCCTCAGAAACAGCTAAGTCATCTTTCCTTTCCCTTGTATAGTTGTAAATTAGTCTTTTAGACTTTTTTTTCCTTCAGAAGCTAAGGTAGCTCTCTTTCAGTTTCCAAGATGACCACTCCTCAGGGACCTGATCAACCCCCAGAGAGAGGCTTCGACGAACTTGAAACAGAAGCCTTGGCTTACAGAAAAGGGAAGGAACCAATGGAATTGGAAGAACAGGAACAGTTCGCCGAAGAACTCGACGAACTGGTTACCAAGGAGCAATTTCTCCAGTTGGTAACAGAAGTGGATGAACTGAAGTTGGCATTAGCCAATTTCAAGTCCAGTGTGGACGACTCGTTCGCTGAACTCAAAAGCTTGATTTTGAGTTCCGCGAAAGGAAGCCTTCCCTCCACTTCTCAATTATCCCCTTCTCCACTTCCATCAGTTTCGAGTGAGACTTTACGGTCTCACCCCAGTGTTTTTAAAGATTTAAAGCCTCCTACTTTTAATGGGGAAGAGAAGGATAGAAATGCAGACATTCTACAAACCTTCCTCAGCAAATGGAAGAACATTCATGCTCTTAAACAGACCCCTGACCATTTGCAAGCTATTGAAGTCAGTCTTTCCTTAGGGCCTATGGCCTATAAGTGGTGGTTAAATCTCCAGGAGACTGGGCAGACTCCCCGGTCATGGAAAGCTTTTGAAGAAGCTTTCCTAAAAGAATTTCTACCAGAAAATGAACTTGATAGAGCCTGGGAAGCCTGGGAAAGAACAGTAATGGACAAGTCCCTCATCCAATATATCTCCCAGTATCGAGAAGCAATTTTAAAGATTAAAAATATGGATGATTATCAAAAAATCAGGGGATTTGTCCGTGGCCTCAAAGATGAATATAAAGTAGAGGTCCAGAGAAACTCGCCTACTACCCTTGAATAGCTCTCAGATATGCTCAAATCTATGATGATTCAGTGGGTAGGAAGAGGGCGAGACAGCAGCCACTTTCTGAGCAGCCTCCTCAGAAAGACTTTCAATTTAAAAAGAAATTTTTAAAAAGAACGAACCAAGATAAATTTAAAAGTGAAGCTCCTCAGAAACGCCCTTCACTCATACAGCCCTTAAAACCAGATGATTTTGAGAAAGCCAAACAAGAACGTTTGTGCTTTGTGTGTATGGGCAAGGGACACACAGTCAGACAGTGTCCCAAGGGGCCTTTCACTAAAAAAGATAAGAAAGATAAAAAACAAGTTCATCTTGTTCAGACTGTATGTTTCCCCAGTGACTCGGCAGCTTCCAAGTGTATCATGAAGATCATGAACACTGTTGCCAGCTGACCTCTGCAATGCTAGCGAGACCCTTCAGCTTTGGGCCGCATGACCTAGTACGTATGCATGGGAAAGTTGGTAACCAGTCAGTAAGAGTTATGGTTGATGATGGGGCAACCCATAATTTCATCAACTACACCCTGGTTAAAAAGCTTAAACTACCAGAAGTACCTAGTCAGCATAGGTACATAGTTTCATTAGCTAAGGGTGAAGATAAAAGAATATGGGAAACTATGGTAAGTAAGTTGAATCTTGGTATTCAGGGGTACCAAGATGAAATAAACTTTCAGATAATGCACCTGGATCGTACAGACATTGTTCTCGGGAGAGATTAGCTCTACAGTTTAGGACCTTCCCTCCACAGAAACTATCAGGAGAACACCCTCAGCTTTCAGCATAAAGGCCGAGAGATCCAGTTGCATGGGGAGCATGATGTTCCCAACAGTCCTATGGTCTGCAGTTCAGAGCTCTGTCAGCTAATCGGAGACGAAGACCATCCGGTATTCTTATGTGACTTTCAGTTTATTCCTAAAGTTTCTATTTCCAGTTCTATTCAGCAGAAAATCAGTAAATTAGAAACTTTATTGTGCCCTTAAGACTTGGAGGCATTATTTGTATGGTGCCAACTTTGAGGTCCTGACAGACCATGAGAGTCTCAGATACCTTTGCAATCAACCTGAGCTTAGAGGTCGGAAAGCTCGTTGGGCAGAGTTGATGCAAGAGTTTGACATGTCTATCAGATATAGACGTGGAAAATTCAATACAGTAGCAGATGCCCTTAGCAGAATGCCTATGATAAACGAGCTGAGTTTTACTCAGATTCGTAATGAGTTACTCGAGTCCTTGAGAGGGAAATGCCAGCATGATGCATTCTTCTCTACTATCTGGAACTTAGTCCAGAGCAGCCAGTTATAGACTCCAGAACCAGTTCCCGAGGCTGGTGCCAGTTCATCCAAGAATACGGTAGCTTCCGTTCAGAATGATGATGAGTCCGAGTATACGTCGTCAGATGACGTTGAGGATTCTGAGCCTGTATTACCCAAGCAAACCCAAGTGGTTGAGGGTCAGTTGACTTAAGGATTCAAATGGAAACAGTATTCCATTCAAGATGAGTACTTGCTCTATAGAGATAGAGTATGGGTCCCCAATTCAGAGGATTATAGGCAGCAGGTCCTATATGAATGTCATGACAATCCTAGTGCGGGACACCCAGGCATATAGAAGACCTATGAGCTTCTTCGTAGGCAATTTTTCTGGCCCAGTATGAAAAAGGACGTCCACCAGTATGTAACCAGTTGCCAGAAATGTCAAGTAAACAAAGCAGAGCGTTTAGAGGCAGGAGGGTTGTTGCATCCCTTAGAAATACCAGCTGGTAAATGGGAGAGTATCTCCATGGATTTTATAGTAGGCCTGCCTAAAACCCAAAAGGGTAATGACGCTATATGGGTCACAGTTGACCGTCTGACCAAAATGGCTCATTTCATTCCGACCAAAACAACCGTTAGAGCTCTAGAGTTAGCGAGGTTGTTTGTAGACGGGCTATTTAAATTGTACGGTCTACCTTCCGGCATAGTCAGCGACCGGGACAGTAAGTTTACAGGAAATTTTTGGAGGGCAGTATTCCATCATCTCCATACTAAACTTAATATGAGTACCTCAGACCATCCACAGACGGACGGTCAAACAGAGAGGGTAAATCAAGTGCTGGAGGATATGCTTCGTGCATACGTCAGCAAGAAGCAAACTAATTGGGAGGAGTATCTCTCAATATTAGAGTTTGCTTATAACAGTACCAAACATTCAGCTACGGGATACAGCCCATTTATGCTGACGCTCACCCACAGCTGTAGGGTTTAAACAAGAAAAAGTTGAAGCAGCCAGAAAACTTTTTAGAGGACCTAAACCAGATGATAGAACATGCTAGCGTAGCATTAGGCAGTCCCAGGATCGAGCCAGGCATTATGCAGATCCCCACAGACGGGATGTGCAGTTCTCCACTGGTGAGAAAGTCCACTTGAGAGTCCCAGTCGACTCTAAAACCCTCAAATCAGGAGTGTGTGCTAAGTTGTCTCCAAGGTATTGTGGTACCTTTACCATCAGTAGGAGACTAGGCGAGGTCACCTATGAACTAGAACTCCCACACAGTAGTAAGGTTTTTCCAGTCTTTCCTTAACCAGATCAGACAATCTGGTAGGGGACAGTGTTCTAGTTCTCTGTAATAGATCCTAACACCACAGTAGGGCATACACTAACTGATCCCCCCAACCTTGCCTACTCCCTGATATAGAGTAAGCCCCTCCTAGCCCAGTGTGAGGACTGGTAGCATGCTACTGCCAAGTGTCGGCCAAGTGGCACTGACGTGGCCGACTGCACGTCGGGACCCAACTGGGGGCCCTATCCTGCTGACAGGGTCCCTAGGCTGTGTTAGGCCCGCCATGGCTATGGACCGTGCTGGGGCACACTACTCACACTGTCTTGCCTTGTTGGTCATGTACGCTGGACACGACCCTGACTGTGGTATCTGACCTATCTGTGTTCTCTAGGGTTCGGCACTGGTTACGAGCTCGTAACACTCCCTCCCC
Source organism: Diphasiastrum complanatum (assembly GCA_029204225.1). NCBI lineage: Eukaryota > Viridiplantae > Streptophyta > Lycopodiopsida > Lycopodiales > Lycopodiaceae > Diphasiastrum > Diphasiastrum complanatum. The sequence goes on along the minus strand of CM055108.1, from coordinate 36,336,778 downwards.
CTTAAAAACCGTCTTGGTCCTCTAAGACAAAGTCTGGAAAAATCTTGCGAAGGACGCTGCCTCTTTCCCAAGTGGCATTCTCAACAGGCTGATCATTCTACTTAACCAAATATTCTCGGTATAGAGTATGACGAGTCTGCGTCTCTCTACTATCAAGAATCTCCTCTGGTTCATGTGGAGGTTGTTGAGGATCCAATGGGAGAACTAGAACACTGTCCCCTACCAGATTGTCTGATCCGGTTAAGGCTATTCGTAACTGACTTACATGAAAGACTGGAAAAACCTTACTGCTGTGTGGGAGTTCTAGTTCATAGGTGACCTCGCCTAGTCTCCTACTGATAGTAAAGGGACCACAATACCTTGGAGACAACTTAGCACACACTCCTGATTTGAGGGTTTTAGAGTCAACTGGGACTCTCAAGTAGACTTTCTCACCAGTGGAGAACTGCACATCCCGTCTGTGTGGATCTGCATAATGCCTGGCTCGATCCTGGGAAAGCCTAATGCTACGCTTAGCATGTTCTATCATCTGGTTTAGGTCCTCTAATAAGTTTCTGGCTACTTCAAGTTTTTCTTGTTTAAACCCTACAGCTGTGGGTGAGCGTGGCTGAAAACCGTACATCAGCATAAATGGGCTGTATCCCGTAGCTGAATGTTTGGTACTGTTGTAAGCAAACTCCAATATCGAGAGATACTCCTCCCAATTAGTCTGCTTCTTGCTGACGTATGCACGAAGCATATCCTCCAGCACTTGATTTACCCTTTCTGTTTGACCGTCCGTCTGTGGATGGTCGGTGGTACTCATATTAAGTTTAGTATGGAGATGATGGAATACTGCCCTCCAAAAATTTCCAGTAAACTTACTGTCCCGATCGCTGACTATGTCGGAAGGTAGACCGTACAATTTAAATAGCCCGTCTACAAACAACCTCGCTAACTCTGGAGCTCTAACGGTTGTTTTGGTCGGAATAAAATGAGCCATTTTGGTCAGACGGTCAACTGTGACCCATATAGCGTCATTACCCTTTTGGGTTTTAGGCAGGCCTACTATAAAATCCATGGAGATACTCTCCCATTTACCAGCTGGTATTTCTAAGGGATGCAACAACCCTCCTGCCTTTAAACGCTCTGCTTTATTTACTTGACATTTCTGGCAACTGGTTACATACTGGTGGACGTCCTTTTTCATACTGGGCCAGAAAAATTGCCTACGAAGAAGCTCATAGATCTTCTGTATGCCTAGGTGTCCCGCACTAGGATTGTCATGACATTCATATAGGACCTGCTGCCTATAATCCTCTGAATTGGGGACACATACTCTCTCTATAGAGCAAGTACTCATCCTGAATGGAATACTGTTTCCATTTGAATCCTTGAGTCAACTGACCCTCAACCACTTGGGTTTGCTTGGGTAAACAGGCTCAGAATCCTCAACGTCATCCTCAACGTATACTCGGACTCATCATCATCCTCAACGGAAGCTGCCGTATTCTTGGATGAACTGGCACCAGCCCCGGGAACTGGTTCTGGAGTCTGTAACTGTCTGTTCTGGACTGAGTTCCAGATAGTAGAAAAGAATGCATCATGCTGGCATTTCTCTCTCAAGGACTCGAGTAACTCATTACGAATCTGAGTAAAACTCAGCTCGTTTATCATAGGCATTCTGCTAAGGGCATCTGCTACTGTATTGAATTTTCCACATCTATATCTGATAGACATGTCAAACTCTTGCATCAACTCTGCCCAACGAGCTTTCCGACCTCTAAGCTCAGGTTGATTGCAAAGGTATCTGAGACTCTCATGGTCTGTCAGGACCTCAAAGTTGGCACCATACAAATAATGCCTCCAAGTCTTAAGGGCATGGACTATAGAAAAGAGTTCCTTTTCATAGGCACTATACCTAGTCTGAGCTAGCTCAAGTTTTTTACTCTCGAACGCAACTGGTCATCCATCCTGAGTTAGCACAGCACCTACTGCAAAGTCGCTAGCATCTGTTTCAACCACAAATGGCTGATTGGGGTCGACGACTTTTAAAACTGGTGCTGTAGCTAAGGCTGTTTTGAGAGCATCAAAGCTCTCCTGTTGTGCGGACTCCCAAATGAACTCCTTTCCCTTCCCCTTAAGGAGATTTGTCATAGGGACTGCTATCTGAGCATATTCCTTGACAAATCGTCTGTAATATCCCGCCAGACCAAGAAAGATTTGAAGTTCCAAAATATTCTGAGGTCTCAGCCAACTGAGTATGGCTTTAACCTTATTTGGGTCCATCTTAATCCCATCTGAAGAGATAATGTGACCCAAATATACTACTTCTTCAACGAAGAATTCACACTTGGATTGTTTAGCATAAAGCTTATGCTTTCTGAGCAGTCGAAACACCTTTCTGAGGTGTTTTAGATGCTCCTTCCTCGTTTTGCTGTAGACGAGGATGTCATCTAAAAAAACGACTACAAACTTACCCAAGTATGGTCTGAGGACACTGTTCATCAAGGTCATAAAGGTAGCTGGAGCATTTGTGAGCCCAAATGGCATCACCTTAAACTCATAATGACCGTGACGAGTCCTAAAAGCTGTTTTCGAGACATCTTCCGATTTTATACGAACTTGATAATATCCTGATCTGAGGTCTATTTTGCTGAAAAACTTAGCCCCGTCGAGTTGATCAAACAACTCGTCTGCCCGAGGCATAGGGTATTTATTCTTAATTGTGACTTTATTGAGGGCTCTGTAATCTACGCAAAGACGCATAGACCCCTCTTTCTTTTTCACCAATAGGACTAGTGAGGCCCATGGTGAACTACTGGTCTGAATTTGGCTCCCAAGATAGTCTGTCAACTGCCTAGTTATTTCTTCATCCTCTGTTCAGCTGACCCGATACGGAGGTTTAGAAACAGGTGCTATACCTGGTACTAGGTTTATTACATGATCTACCTCTCTGCTAGGTGGTAAACCATGTGGCAAATCTTCAAGAAAAACATCTTTAAATTTAGACAATAAAGTTTCTAATTTACTGATTTTCTGCTGAATAGAACTGGAAATAGAAACTTCAGGAATAAACTGAAAGTCACATAAGAATACCTGATGGTCTTCGTCTCCGATTAACTGACAGAGTTCTGAACTGCAGACCATAGGGCTGTTGGGAACATCATGCTCCCCATGCAACTGGATCTCTCGGCCTTTATGCTGAAAGCTGAGAGTGTTCTCCTAATAGTTTCTGTGGAGGGAAGGTCCTAAACTGTAGAGCCAATCTCTCCCGAGAACAATGTCTGTTCGATTCAGGTGCATTATCTGAAAGTTTATTTCATCTTGGTACCCCTGAATACCAAGATTTAACTTACTTACCATAGTTTCCCATATTTTTTTATCTTCACCCTTAGCTAATGAAACTATGTACCTATGCTGACTAGGTACTTCTGGTAGTTTAAGCTTTTTAACCAGGGTGTGGTTGATGAAATTATGGGTTGCCCCATCATCAACCATGACTCTTACTGACTGGTTACCAACTTTCCCATGCATACGTACTAGGTCATGCGGCCCAAAGCTGAAGGGTCTCGCTAGCATTGCAGAGGTCAGCTAACAACAGTGTTCATGATCTTCATGATACACTTTGATCTCGGAAGCTGTCGAGTCACTGGGGAAACATACAGTCTGAACAAGATGAACTTGTTTTTTATCTTTCTTATCTTTTTAGTGAAAGGCCCCTTGGGACATTGTCTGACTGTGTGTCCCTTGCCCATACACACAAAGCACAAACGTTCTTGTTTGGCTTTCTCAAAATCATCTGGTTTTAAGGGCTGTATGAGTGAAGGGCGTTTCTGAGGAGCTTCACCTTTAAATTTGTCCTCTTTCTTTCTTTTTAAAAATTTCTTTTTAAATTGAAAGTCTTTCTGAGAAGGCTGCTCAGAAAGTGGCTGTTGTCTCGCCTTCTTCCTACCCACTGAATCATCATAGATTTGAGCATATCTGAGAGCTTGCTCAAGGGTAGCAGGCGAGTTTCTCTGGACCTCTACTTTATATTCATCTTTGAGGCCACGGACAAATCCCCTGATTTTCTGATAGTCATCCATATTTTTAATCTTTAAAATTGCTTCTCGATACTGCGAGATATATTGGATGAGGGACTTGTCCATTACTGTTCTTTCCCAGGCTTCCCAGGCTCTATCAAGTTCATTCTCTGGTAAAAATTCTCTTAGGAAAGCTTCTTCAAAAGCTTTCCATGACCGGGGAGTCTGCCCAGTCTCCTGGAGATTTAACCACCACTTATAGGCCATAGGCCCTAAGGAAAGACTGGCCTAAATAGCTTGCAAATGGTCAGGGGTCTGTTTAAGAGCATGAATGTTCTTCCATTTGCTGAGGAAGGTTTGTAGAATATCTGCATTTCTATCCTTCTCTTCCCCATTAAAAGTAGGAGGCTTTAAATCTTTAAAAACACTGGGGTGAGACCGTAAAGTCTCACCCGAAACTGATGGAAGTGGAGAAGGGGATAACTGAGAAGTGGAGGGAAGGCTTCCTTTCGCGGAACTCAAAATCAAGCTTTTGAGTTCAGCGAACGAGTCGTCCACACTGGACTTGAAATTGGCTAATGCCAACTTCAGTTCATCCACTTCCGTTACCAATTGGAGAAACTGCTCCTTGGTAACCAGTTCATCGAGTTCTTCGGCGAACTGCTCCTGTTCTTCCACTTTCATTGGTTCCTTCCCTTTTCTGTAAGCCAAGGCTTCTGTTTCAAGTTCGTCGAAGCCTCTCTCCTGGGGTTGATCAGGTCCCTGAGGAGTGGTCATTTTCGGAACTGAAAGAGAGGTACCTTAACTTCTGATGAAAAAAAGTCAAAAGACTAATTTACAACTGTACAAGGTAAAGGAAAGATGACTTAGCTGTTTCTGAGGACTGTACTTCCAAAGAAATTACGAAGAAGGACCCTCTCAGCTCTTTTACCCATGATTTCAGACCTGCTGTCCCGGAAAATCCCAGCTTGAAACTTCAAAATGGCGTATAGTATAGTAGCTCGCTGATCTGTAGTATAGTAGCTCGCTGATCTGATTGCTTCTGAAATGGTTTCTAAAAATCAGATTTGAAGCCAAGATTCACTTCTGAATTCTGAAAATTTCAGAACATTGTACTCGCTGTCTGGCTGAGGTCCAATTTCTCAGAAAACTTTGGTTTGAAGCCCCAAAAATGCAAATACTTTGGTACTCCTCTACCCTCGCTGACTGGACAGCTATTTGATGGCTCCAAAAACTTCTGATTTAAGGCTCAAAGCCCACTCGCTTCTCTGATTTAGCTTCAGATAGTAGGTCGCTGATCTGAGGGCTTCGGTAGGTGTCCAACTTCAGATGTCTGAGCTTCAATTTGAAGGATGAAGTCTACAATCAGCTCGCGATGGTCTTCTCAGACCCTGCCTACCTTCCTCTGTCCAAAACCCGCTCAACAGTTTCGGTTTGGCACTTGAAAATCGAGATTTAAGCACTCTTCTGACAGCGCTGGTTCTGGCCCAAACTTCTGATTTCTATTTCCTCTAAAATCTGAGAATTACCCTCTGAAAACGAAGGATAATTAGCTATTTTCTACAGCGATGGATCTGTTTCAGAAATCTAGCTCATATTCCCACTTAAAGGAAGATGATTCAATGGAGATTTTCACAGTAGAAAGCTACTCCTCCAGCGCTGGATCTGTCTCTCCTATTTACCAAAGTTTTTAAGAGATTCTGAGCACCTTCTCCCTGCTGCTACTTAGCTCCCTAGGATGGAGATGGCTCTGATACCAGTGTAATAGATCCTAACACCACAGTAGGGCAAACACTAACTGATCCCCCCAACCTTGCCTACTCCCTGATATAGAGTAAGCCCCTCCTAGCCCAGTGTGAGGACTGGTAGCATGCTACTGCCAAGTGTCGGCCACGTGGCACTGACGTGGCCGACTGCACGTCGGGACCCAACTGGGGGCCCTATCCTGCTGACAGGGTCCCTAGGCTGTGTTAGGCCCGCCATGGCTATGGACCGTGCTGGGGCACACTACTCACACTGTCTTGCCCTGTTGGTCATGTACGCCGGACACAACCCTGACTGTGGTATCTGACCTATCTGTGTTCTCTAGGGTTCGGCACTGGTTACGAGCTCGTAACATTCTCCCATTGGATCCTCAGCAACCTCCACATGAACCAGAGGAGATTCTTGATAGTAAAGAGACGCAGACTCGTCATACTCTATACCGAGAATATCTGATACCGAGAATATCTGGTTAAGTGGAATTATCAGCCTGTTGAGAATGCCACTTGGGAAAGAGGTAGCATCCTTCGCAAGATTTTTCAAGTGATCTTCTCTCTTCTCTATCTCATAGGACACTTTGCAAGTGAGTGCTACAAGAAGAGAGATCAAGGAGACAAGCAAGGTAATCTTACTCTTGATGAGGATGGTTTGGATGTTCAAGATGCAAATGATGATGCTTTTGTGATGTCTTCATGTATGCTTGCTAATGATGGAGATCTAAATCCTTGGTGGATTGATAGTGGAGCAAGTTCACACATGACCTTTCACAAAGAGTACTTCACTTCTTTGTTGGCATATGGAGATGACAAGAGGGTGATCTACACGGCCAATGATGGTGAGTGTGCAATCAAAGGAATTGGCACAATTCTTATTTCTCTCTCTACAAATAGGAATGTTCATTTGGAGGATGTCTTGTTTATTCCATCTATTATCAAGAATTTACTTAGTGTGAGTCAAATGCTAAGTAAAGGCCTCAAGGTGGAGTTTGATGGAGATCTCTTGATTGGAAAAGGTAAAAGGCAAAGGAAGTTGTTCAAACTAGATGCTTATGTTATTGCTAACCAAGTTGGATGTGTTGCAAAGGAGCAAATTTCTATTCAAGAGGTTTGGCACAAAAGGATGGGACACCTCAACTTACAAGTCATTGGAGGTAATGGCAAGGAAGAAGGTTGTGATTGGTTTTCCAAGTTCCTTAAGTGATGTCAAGCATGTTTGTGAGTCTTGTGCTCTGTCTAAGTCACAAAGACTACCTTATACTAGATCTATTTCTAGATCTACAAAGCCTTTTCAACTTGTACATTCGGATATTCATGAATTGTGGAGCTAAGATGTATGTAACATTCATTGATGATTTTAGTAGATTTTGTTGGGTCTATCTACTAAAGAGCAAGGATGAAGTGTATAATGTCTTTGTCAAGTTCAAGAATGCAAAGGAGAACCAATTTTCCACAAAGATCAAGTGCTTGAGAGGTGACAATGGTGGTGAGTACATATCTAACAAGTTCAAGGCCTTTTGTGATGAGCATGGGATCAAGAGGGAGTATACAACATCAAGGACCCCACAACAAAATGGAGTGGCTGAAAGGAAGAATAGGACTTTATGTGAAAGTGCTAAAGCTATGAGGTTAAGTGCTAATCTTGACAAACCATTTTGGGATCAAGCTTTGTTGTGTGCCAATTTCTTGTGCAATAGGTGGCCGAGTGCTATTTTGGATGGTAGGACACCTTTTGAGATGCTATTCAAGAGGAGGCCGAGTGTCAACTTTCTAAGAACCTTTGAATGCACATGCTATGTCAACATTACTCTTGATGATAGGACCAAGAAGGATCCATCTTCAAGAAGAGGTATTTTTGTTGGATATAGTGAGGTGAGTAAGCCTACAAGATTTACATTCCTTCTACTAACAAAGTGATTGTTGGTAGAGATGTCATTTTTGATGAGGGGAACATTCCAAAAGTGTCTTCAAGCATGATTGATGGTAGAGTGGATGGATCTAACATTCTTGATGTTGATGAGAAGGATCCTACTTTGGATGGTGGTGATGATGGACCTTCATCAAGTCAAAAGCCAAGGAAAACATCAAGAGAAAGACAAGTACCTTCAAGGCTCACATATGATCAAAAGGGTAAGCAAGTAGTTTCCGAAAATTATGTTGCTTTTCTAACCTCTTTGGATGAGCCTACAAGTGTAGATCAAGCAAGGAAAGCAGAGGAGTGGATCCAAGCAATGATCTTGAGTATCGATCTCTTATGAAGAGTGGAACATCTTTTGGAGGATCTTCTTGTGTAGATGGTGCTATGCAAGTGGATGGATGTTATCTTGCTGTACAATCAAGTAATGGATCTGGAAAACAAAGTTTGTTCAATGACTTTGATGGTCAAGTTGAAGATCAAGAGGTTGATCTCAAAGCGCTTCAACTAGTCAAAAGGGAAGTTGGCAATTTGGAGCTAATCAAGAGCATCAAAGGAGAGGTAATTGGCAAAGATGTTATGGATCTGTTTTTGCAGCTTATTGAAGACTCAAGTAAGGTCAAAGGAGCAGCAAGGAAGTGTTGTTCAAGTTTACTTTACTTGTTCTATCTCATGTTTGAGCAATTTCATGTGGATGTGTGCAAATTGTCAAGATATGGTAAAACTAGCTACATTGGTGAGCATTATTTTGATGTTGGATTTGTACTAGCATTCTTGCCTAGTTTTGCTGATGGAAATGAAGCTATTGGAGGCTCATTATGTCACTCATTCATGGCCAAGTCATCAAGTGATGATGGCATCTTGTGGCAAGATGGAGATGGAGTATCATGGTGGATACATGGCAACAAAGGAGAAAGAAGGAAGAGACATGCAAGCAAAAGTTGATCACTCACATTTATTGTTTGCTTGCTGTATTTTTCCAGAGAGTTCAGAGTTGGAAGCATGGTGGAATCATTTCATTTACATTCTATTTGTCTTCATGTTCTAGTTACATCTTTACATGTAAAATTGATATAAGAAATAGTGAAGCATCCCAAGTGGACACTATTCTCTATATCAATTATGGTTGTTTCTATTTTGAGCATTACATAATCATTGAAAGGAGATCTATTCTTAGGAAGAAGATCATTCTTATGATGGATCAAAGTTCTATTGGCAAAAACTATGCTAGGAGCAAGCATATTCAGACACAATATCACTTTGTGAGGGAGGAAGTCATTGCAAAGGAGATGGAACTTCAACATGTGTCTTCAAGGGAATGTGTAGCTGATATCTTCACCAAAGCATTGGGAAAAGACTTGTTCATGAAGCATAGGACTTCACTTGGAGTATTATCAAAGTCTATGCTAAAACTAGTTGAAGGAGGAGTGTGAAAGATTCAACTAGTTTCATCACATTTTGCTATATTTTCATATTTGGCATATTTAGGCCAAAACTTGTTTTTCAAAGTTCATTAGTCTAAATTTCATTTAAATAAACACTTTTTGAAAGTGTGGGAAAGTTAAAATGCGAGTTTGAGTAGATTCAATTTGAATAGTTGGGTACATTGAATCTAGACCCAAAATTAGTAGGGTTAGCATTTTGGTGAGAAAGCCAAGTGGCCAAATAGGGTTTGGACCTGCTATAAAAGGATGTAACTCATGGACAGAGTGATCTTCTCTCTTCTGTATCTCATTTCATGCTTATACATGGTTCTCTTGGGTTCTAGTATCCATTGGTGCACTATCTTGGTGATTGCTTGCAATTCTATGTGTAGAATTATCTATATTTGCTATTTTTGGATCCACACGTGCGAAATACAGTAGCTTGCTGGTTTTGAACGGACAGCAACAGTACTTTATCATTTCATTCAAGATTAATCAAGTTCTATTAGTGTTTGCATCTCATTTTGTGTGTAAATGCTGATTTTTCTACATTGGTGAGATTGGTAGTGTATTTCTCTTTCTAACCAAAGATCATTCAAGTAGATTGGATCATAATGATCTGAAATCTTTCACATACTTTTATATCTAGAATTACCTCTACAAAGCAAGAACCATGAAAAAGGAGGAATGGTGGAAGACCATAGATTCCCTCTATCATGTTTGAACAATACATCCCTATCTTGCTCCTCGTGTATATATGCCAATATTTTGCCATTAACATTTTTGTATTGTGTTAAAAGTAATCTCAACACCCCCACATTGTTTAGGCTTGAACATAGCCTCCTTACATGCTTGATCAAACCAAGGACTACATGGAAAACTTACTTTTTTTCTGTTTCAAAACTGAATTGTAAGAGAAGGATTTCTCGACACTTTTTAAATCGTTTATAAAAGCCCCCATATTTGGTAATAATTGTGTCTCCATCATAGTAATGGTCGAGAGGTTCCTTTGAATTAGTGACAAAAACTTACTGCCTGTTACATAAAATAAAGATAAATTTTTTGGATAACTATTTAGAATTCAAAATAGAAGGTGAAGTCACTGCATTTATATACAAAAAAATGGGATAGTAAGCTAATTTTGAAATTGAAGGAACTGCTCTCGTATCTCAATAAGGACCATGGATGCCAAAACAAGTAGATAACCACAATTGTATTTCATTGAAGACCATGACACATGTGAAACCACATGATAGTGGTCATTGTTGAAGTCTATTGAATACAAGTAGCTCATGAGCACCACCTAGATTTCAAAGCTCTTTTCCAAAATAAGAGATAGAATGATAACTTGGGTCCATAGAGCATCTCTAAATGTCTCTTGGAAGGAGCTCCTTTAGGCAAAGTGGGTCATTTCCCCTTTGAATTCTGGTTTTTCCATTAAAATTTCAATAAAATGATTACCATCCAATTTGAAGTCATTCACATGAAGCCACCCACCACTGCTAAATAGCACGGTGGTGGAATCCCAAATTTTTGGATGAATTTAAGAATGTACAATGTCATGATCACACAAGAAAGCATAAAGGACTAGTTCATATGAATCTACAGTTGTGGGGTCATAATACCTCTTCACAAAATGGTACCAAATAGAGTTTATGCTTGGTGAATTGGTGCACCTAACTTGAAGCTCTGGTCCACCGATTGATCATCTTTTGGTTGTTCTCTTATCCTCCACATCCCTATCTCTTGGTTTTCTTGCACTAATCCTGAATCACTAACATCTGAACTATCAAGGTCCAAGTTCAATGCCCTACCTGTGCCCTTAATATTCACTAACACTAGTGTTTTCAAACATCTATTTTTCCAGCCCAAGTCCTCAACTACAAGAATGACATCACTTCAAGTTCTGCTATAATCAAGAGGTTCAAGACAAGTATAAACATCAATTTGAGTTTGACATATCATCTGACCAATTAGATGTGATTGAGTGATCTTAGGTCAAGTTATCAATCACTCGAGATAAAAAAACATCTAACACAAAATACTCTAGGGTTGTTCCACTCACATTATTCACCTTTTCACTCATCACGCGTTTGCTCTTAAGATTCACACATTGCTACCAAATTCGCTACTTTTGCATGCAACCAAACTATCCCATAATCAGCCCATTATTTGTGACAAAGACCACCCAGTTTCATCACAATTTTTGGTCATAAACATCAAATTTTTTAATGACACTTTTTGTTTGCTAACCTAAACCAAAGTTTTATGTTATTCTGATTATTTGTGCTTCAAAACTTGTTTTTCCTCAAATTTTTCATTATCATTAAAAGCACACTACTACCTGTTAGAGTTAATGTTTACTTTAATACCACTAATGTTATCATTTAGGATTAATTAGTGTTAGTTTGGCCATGCCTGCGTGCTATTATAGGGGCCATTACTATTTATAGTAAGTCCTATTTTAGGGTCATTACTATTTATAGTAAATTCGGTTTTTAGTCATACATGTAGGTGGGCACACTACTACTAGAATAGGATTTGCTTTTATCACTTAGAAATTCATCTTGGGTGTTTACCCAATATAGGTAGTAATTATAGCAATTAGCTTTTTGTCTTTTGCTATTTGCTTTATGCTTTTTACCTTACACATAGTTTAGAGAAAGTATATATGTAGGCTGGAGCCCTACCTCAATTGTAATGGGACAGAATTGGAGTACATCTCTTCATCATTGTTGTTCTCTCTCATGTATATGACTATTGTCTAACAACAATAGGAATCTTGTCTTGGGTTACTTGTATGATCAAGTTGGTTTTCTCTGAGTTGGTATCAGAGCAAGTGTTCTGGTCCTGAACGAGCAAGTGGGGGTTTCCTTCGCCCAGTGCTTGCTTGAGTGGGGGTGTTAGAGGATGCAAGCTGTGTACAAAGCGGCAGCGTCCGAAAAGGCACCAAAAAGAGTGCATTCGTCCCATAAGCAATGAAGACAATAACAGAACCCACATATAAGTTCATTGTAGACAATGTACCCTTGTCCCCTGGTACCGACCCTTTTGGGGTCAAAGGGGAATGATGGCGGGTGGCTAGGCGGTGGGGATGGGATCCCGCACATAGCCCGCAGGCGCGTACGACGCGCCACATCGTCTACTGGACCGCTCTTACCATGTTAGAAAACCGACTTGATCATACAAGTAACCCAAGACAAGATTCCTATTGTTGTTAGACAATAGTCATACACATGAGAGAGAACAACAATGATGAAGAGATGTACTCCAACTTTGTCCCATTACTAACAATCGGTGATCATGGTGTTGCTGAAGCTGCAGAAGCGGCTACCAACAAGCATACTGAAGGAAGGTCAACTTCAGACGTTCTAAGATTGACAAAGTTTTGTCGAGGTTGGAATCAACAAAGGTGCAAATTCTTAAGAAGAAGTTGCATGAGATGTATAGACTATGAGTCTATATAGATAAATCGATATTCAAGAGGATGTTTTCACAATTTCTTATCATGGTGGCAAATGATAAGTTCGTTGTTACAAGTGACAGGTGTGGCAAGCTGTGGTCAACATTCCACGTTGTATCGGTTTGGTTTCTATTCAAGTCATAGTAACTTGGCTATGTTGTAGAAACTTTCTTGTCTATCTAAACTAGTATCACTTCAAATTTATGAGTAATCTAAGTGATTGCTTGTTGTGGTTGTCATGTAATTCCTGGATACCATCCAAGTCATAGTTGATTGTTCATGTGGTGGTACTAAGTGAGATCAATTCTATTTTGAGTTGGAGAAAAGTTCTAGAATCTATCCAAGTTCATGTTCTGTCATGTGGTAGATTCTGTTATAAGATTGGGAAGCCAAGGTAGTTGATTAGCCGTTGAAAATCAACAGTACAGGTTGTTGTTTAGCTTCAAGAAAAACAACATGGTTGAAGATGGACGTACACCAAGTTTGCATATGACAAAGTGTCAGAATAGATATCACGATGAAATGCTTTCTAGGTTGGAAAGTTGTTTGGTGCAAGTGACTCTGTGTGTGAGATAGAGGTAGGAGATTCCATGGAAAAGATCATGTCAAGTACTTTGTGTGAGAAAGTATTTGTAGGAGAGTATCAGTTACTTTGTGAGGAAGTATTGTATACATTTATCTTTCTATTGGGGATGCTCTTTTACTTGCATATTTGGTTTGGTTCATGGATGATATACTACTCTATTTGGAGAGAGTGGTTGGAATGCAAACATGAAGTGTACATCCAGGGGGAGTAGTTCAACTAAAGTCCATCAAGTTCATCACAAGCAGTAACTTATGAGAGTACCATGAGAATTGAAATGGGTTCAATTCAAGGAATCGACACAAGTGGAGCCGTCTACTTAATGAAGTAAAGGTTCCTAAAGTGGGTGTTGATGTACGAGATTTGATGTTGACATTTGTAAATCTATTTCCTACTTATGGTTATCATGATGGTGTTACTGTAAACAAAGAGGATTATTTCTTCTTCATGAATGTTGGGGAGATCCTTACATTTGTGGTAGCTTGAAAGATGTTGAAAGAGACCAAGGGAGTCAATCTTCAAGCAAAGTTCTCAAGGTTAAGGCAAAAGTTATCAAGTCTACATTATTTGATTCAGGGGGAGTCAAAGTTCTTTGATTCAAAGTCAAGGAATCGGGTGATATGTTGAACTCATGGTAGTCACACATATACACTAAAGAGACATGAAGACCAAAGCAAGACATTGAGAAGTCATATGAAGCAGGTTCATACGAAAAGGATCGACATTCAAAGGAAATTCTACATCATCATAAGAAGAAAGTTCTACATCGAGTAATGAAGACATTGAGATCAGAGTTGATCATAAATTCTACATCAGAATTGAGGATCTTCATTACATGGGCTTCATGGAAGATACATGCATACTTTTGTTATGCATAGTTCTAGACAATGTAAACATTAAGGGGGAGTGTTAGAGTTAATGTTTACTTTAGTACCCCTAATGTTATCATTTAGGATTAATTAGTGTTAGTTTGGCCATGCATGCGTGCTATTATAGGGGCCATTACTATTTATAGTAAGTCCTATTTTCGGGTCATTACTATTTATAGTGAATTCGGTTTTTAGTCATACATGTAGGTGGGCGCACTACTACTAGAATAGGAGTTGCTTTTATCACTTAGAAATTCATCTTGCGTGTTTACCCAATATAGGTAGTAATTATAGCAATTAGCTTTTTGTCTTTTGCTATTTGCTTTATGCTTTTTACCTTACACATAGTTTAGAGAAAGTATATATGTAGGCTGGCGCCCTACCTCAATTGTAATGGGACAGAGTTGGAGTACATCTCTTCATCATTGTTGTTCTCTCTCATGTGTATGACTATTGTCTAACAACAATAGAAATCTTGTCTTGGGTTACTTGTATGATCAAGTTGGTTTTCTAACACTACCTACAATCACTACATCCACAATTTAACATACTACATCCACAATTTAACTACATAGACCACAAAAATTTCAAATTTTCAAAGAATTTCATTTCCTTCTAAATTTTAGTCCTAGGCTCAAGTAATCTACCTAGTCCCAGCAACTATCACCAAGCTTGGGATTACTCCAATCATGCACTAATGGGGTTGGCCAACCTGACAACTCGACTAGCACATGTCAAGGCCATGTTGCCATATCTTCTCATTGATATTCCCAAGCACAAAGGTCTCTCAAATGATGGAATATTGATTTCACAGTCATCACCCAAATTAATGGCTAAATGCCTCTTGGTTGGTCTTGTTCAAACCAGTCAAATCACTACCACATTATCAAAGTACTTTTGCAAGGGCATGAAAAATGGAGACTCGTCCAAAGCAATAAATATTTATTGCAATTGAGCAAGCTTGGTGCTAAAAGAACTCTACATTGTGCTTCACATGTCGAGTTGAGCAACTATGAATATGCTTTTAAGTAAAATAATGCAACATCATCTCCAAGCAACCAACAACTCCCAAACGGGAGGACCATCTACCAAGAGCTAGAAAATTTTGAATTCAATCATAGAGATGGCCATGATGAGTGGAAGGTGATTGTAGCACATAGAAGAGGACAAGAGTGACTGTGGAGATTTGCAAGCAAAGCAACTTCTTAAAGCTTTTTTTCACCCCCTTTTTCTTTGCTTTGTTTGGAGGCTATAGTGCATCACTTTGAGTGAATCATGTTGATGCATTGGTGGTCACCATGACCATTCATGTGGTTGGTGTGCATGAGGCACTTTGCATATTCTTTTTCTAGGGTTTAGGGTTTAGTGATTTAGGCTAGGTCTTAGGTGTCCATTGGCATTACGATCTAGGTCTTGGGTGACTTCAGGGTTGTTGTAGCTCCCCTTTTCCAATTATCCACTCTCATTGAGTTTTTGACCTTTTTTATAGAGCCTTGAGGGGTTTCTATAGCCATGCTTGTGGCAGCACGAGGCGTGTGGCGAAGGTGATCTCTTGGAGGGAGACACCATAGTTTTTACAAGTTCAGGTGCACGCAAATGGCGCTCCTTGTTTTGCAATGCTACCTTTTGCAGCATGGCGACGAGAATCATAGCACACTTGCTTGGTTTGGCCAGATGGGCGGACCATGGGCCCCACCATGTCCTGAACTTGAGCAAGAGCACCTACTGAGCAGATATGGAGGAGCAGGAACAACTAGGCCCAGGGTACAGATTGGTGGGCAGCTAGAATCTGTTGGCACAGGATCAAAGGCTGGCAGTAGCAGTGTTGCATGCACCTTCTAACGCAAGGCCATCATGGCCTAGATCATCAGCAGCAGGCCCATCGCGGCCACCATTGTTAGAAATCCATAAATCATAATATGGATGGACAGACTAGGATTCGAACCCAGGACCTCCCTCATACCGGATGGGATGCTCTACCACTGAGCTATCCGCCATGTTTGATAGTTCTCTCTAGAGTGTGGATTGATATTCCAACAACCCCCCTCAAGCCACACTTGGTTGGGGTCCTAGCTGTCATCTACCCCACAACTTGGGCCACCTAACCATGGCTTTGACACCATGAACTGTTAGGTCTAACTTGGCTCTGATACCATGTTAGAAATCCATAAATCATAATATGGATGGACAGACTAGGATTCGAACCCAGGACCTCCCTCATACCAGATGGGATGCTCTACCACTGAGCTATCCGCCCTGTTTGATAGTTCTCTCTAGAGTGTGGATTGATATTCCAACACCCCCCCTCAAGCCACACTTGGTTGGAGTCCTAGTTGTCACCTGCCCCACAACTTGGGCCACCTAACCATGGCTTTGACACCATGAACTGTTAGAAAGCTTGATCTTGTTGAGTGTCACCCGCAAAGTTTTGCCTCGTTTGCTCCTCTTGAAGAAGCAGCCCAACAAGTTCATCAAAGGAGAGTTGTTGTCCCCTAAGAGAGATACTCAAAGATGAAACAAATGGAAGATAAGATGAAGGTAATGAGTTGAGAGTAATGGAAACAAATTGACCATCCTCAATTATCTCATCAATATTGAGAAGCTTCTCACGAAGATCCTTGATCTTCGTCAAGTGATTGGTCAATTGATCCCCTTCTTGCATCTTCAACAAAGAAAGCTGATTTCTAAGACACACCACTCTTGCTGGATTTTTGACTCTATACATAGTATAAAGTGTATACCACGCACTTTTAGATGTCTTACAAGACCTAATATGAGGTAAGATAGATTTTTTCACAGCAAGAGCAACCATAGAATGTGCTTGTGCATCCCTTCTATCCCACTTCTTTTGTTCTTCTGAAGATGTAGAAGATGATGTTGATGATAATGATCCACGAGGTGTAGGAGGTGCCAAAGACGGAGGCCTTTCCTCATCACCATTGACCAAATCCCACAACCCTTTCGCTATGAGAAGATTCTTCATCATGTAACTCCACAAGGAGTAGTTTGTGCCATCCAACCGATCTTCACTAAACAAAGAACCGATAGCTTCCGATTCTTTAGCCATTACCTCCACCAAAGTTTCAGCTTGTAGTAGATAGGAAAGAGAGCCTTTCCACAACCAAATCTACTCAAAAATTTGCAGCAAACAAAGAGCTGAAAGTAGGAGCACAAGATATCTTTCAATCTACAACCAAAGTGCCCAAAAGATAATGGATAGATGGTTGTCTTTCTGCACAAAAAAACCAACTTCTTGAAAATTAGGGTAGCTTCGATTGAAGTCTACACCGAAATCTAATTAGGAAGCCAAATAGTGTGATCAACACACACTCCAATAGGGCTGTTGAAAGCGCCCTACTACTTGCTGAGAATCTGCAAATTTCCAGCCACAAGTTGACCTTACCCTGAATAGGGTTTGCTGAATTTTGGGCGCCCACCTACACAAATGCAAACCTGAAAACAAAAACAGCAAGATAAGGAGACACCACAACCAAAAATCAGTAGCAGATTTTTGGGCGCCCTCCTCCAAACAAAACTTGCTGAAAACTGGTTGCATAAAAATCAGACTTGAGATTCTGATTTTTGGGTGCCAAAAATTGCTCCTCCAAGATCTCTGATGGCCGCCCTCCTTCAACCTGAAAAGAGACAAAAAAGCTGATCCAAACTCCACTTGAAAAGATCAGCAAGATGCTGAAATTTCACAACAAAAAGCAGAGAAGCTCCTCTTTTGGTAGGGCGCCAACAAACAAGCTTGCTGCAGATCCGGTAGCTCTGATACCATGTTAGAAATCCATAAATCATAATATGGATGGACAGACTAGGATTCGAACCCAGGACCTCCCTTACCAGATGAGATGCTCTACCACTGAGCTATCCGCCCTGTTTGATAGTTCTTTTTAGAGTGTGGATTGATATTCCAACGACCATTAGCAACAGCAAGCCCATTACAGCCTAGTCCATCAGTAGCAGGGCCATCACGGACTTCATCGATAGAGGTCGGCACACAACCACCATCGACAGCAACAAGAAGGGCATCATCTACGGGAGAGGCTTTTCCATCAAGATAGTTGGTTGGGAGAGGGGGAGAGGGCCTACTGAGGGTAGTGGCCCAGGTTCCGCAGAGGCAGTTGTTCCTATGGCGGGTATATGAGGTGTTGAAGAGAGACCACAAGGTGGAGCACATGCACACCTAGAGTCAAGCCACAACCACATGCACCTACACAGAACAAGGAAAGCAAATATCGATAGACCACAGGGCCTACAGGATGGCAGCGGACACACCATGAGGGAGAGACTTACACGCTAGTCTTTTTGTAGTGGATACCTTGCATTTGCCTTGGCCAACACCACAATCTTCAGTGACATGATGAGGGAGATTGCACCTTGCGATGCCACTTGGAGACCCCCCACATGCGACGCTCTTCGTACTCGCCATTTGAGAGAGGAGCATGCATGCATCACGAGAGAGCTCGGGGGGGAGGGGGGATAGGCATAGGGTACACATGATGGATTTGCATGTTGAGCCAGAGACAGCAGTATCACAGGCCAAGGGAGCAGCAAGCAGCCCAGCGAGGGCCTGGTAGACCTAGAGACAGTGGCAAAGGTAGGGGTAGAGGCAAGGGTTTAGGGACATAGTCGTACATCCTCGAGGAGGATTCCCTATCTTCTTACTCCTCTGATCATGTTGCCTCCGAGTATAGAGATTTAGGGTTTTATTTCGTGCCCCATGACTCTATGAGTCCAATGTCCATGACTCTATGAATCCTCATCTGATCATGTTGCCTCCGAGTATAGAGATTTAGGGTTTTATTTCGTGCCCCATGACTCTATGAGTCCAATGTCCATCTACCATACTCACGTAATTGGCCATTGGCCCACTCCTTGATATATATCTAAACTTTACCATTTATGGAATCAAACATATTGATCATTCTCATGAGGCATGTGTGGAATGTGGATCAATTTCCATGTTTTGTATCATATACACTGAGCACTATAGTCTGAATCATGTGATTCCTTCCAAGTTTCAATTTTGGTATGCAGCATGCTGAAGCGTAAATGCTTTGTTCAGCTAGTGAATGTACTATGATTTGCAATGTGTTTGGAATTTTTTTACATCCTTAAACTATTGTTTTTTCCCACCCTAACACATACATAAATTAAAAATAAAAAAAAAACAAAAACAAAATTTGTAGCGTTCCGATCCAAAACACTCCCAAAACACAATGTTTTGAAACTCAATGATTCTATGGCGCAGCCTATAAAGTTCCAAAACTATGCACAAAAAACTTGTGAGAACATCTAGACGTTTACATCTAAAATGTTCTAGAAAATATCACTTAAATTCGTTGATGTGGCAATCTGACATGGCAGGCCCACACTAAGAGCATGATCTATTCACTAGTGTATGCCACTCATACAACTTAGGATATGATAGAAATAGGGTAAACATAGTAGAACCCAACACCCACCTTTATTGGCTACTTTGTTCTCTTCCAAGCCTAGAGCTCATCTAATCAATCCAAATTCTCCGTGATGGCTTGGTGATTATATCAGCCACCTGTCCTTCATCCTACAATAGATCAATTCTGCAGCTCCTCCTTGAACCTCCTGAACTTCAATGTGGTTCATGAGGACGTGAAACACCAAGTTGTGGCTATCTTCATACAACTTTCACACAATATCCTTGTAAGTTCCTCATGAGGCTAATCCAACTCTACTAAAAATCTCCTCAATCAAATGGCTTCACATGATACTCTATACTTTGCCTGTATTGAGGACAATGTCATAGCGAGTTGCTTTTTGCTACTCCAAGAGATGGCACCGATCTTAATGTTGAAGGTGTAGTCTAATGTGGACTTCCTATCTTCAATGGAGTCAGCCTAGTCTGCACACGATAGGCTGTTAGTTTGAGTTCACCTTATGTTCCATACTTTATGCCTTAGTGACAAACTTCCGCCTGCTCTCCAATGTATCTCCTTTGGTTGAGCCATGTACAGACTTATTATGCTCACAACATATGCTATATTAGAGTCAACCAATCAAGCCCAGTTAGTAGCCAATATAGTGAGGCAAGTCACCAAGTTCCACCCAAATGATGCATCGACACATCAAAGAATCACAAGAGGCAACCTCATGGCAACAAGAAATAGAACTTTGAAAATAGGCAGATATAGTACCATATCCCATAAGAACACTAAAAGTGGTAAAGAAAAAGGGTAAACAATTAAAAATTGCAGGCAAAGCAGCCCAGAAAAAGGAGAAAGGCTCACAAACTCGCCTCTCCTAGCTTACCATGGAGAGTAAACAAATGCAAAGTTTGCTACCTTACAAAGAGTGGAACTACATCACAAGCACACGAAAGAAGACAAATGAAGCCTAGAAGCAGCATAGGACAATGACAAGAAAAAGTTACAAAAGGTGATAGCAAACTTTTAGGCTAGTTATGACAACTTCAAGGAGTAAAGTGAAAAAACATATCATAGACTAAAAACATAAACATGGCAACCCTAGAAACATTACTAGTGCAAGCATCAAAGGCACTAAGAGATATAGAGGCAAACCTAGAAGCCTCTCAAGCTCAAATGGAATAGACAAATTTGAACAAGCTGAGTTTTGTAAAAAGAAATGAGATGGAATGACAAGCATCCAAATCCTTCAAAACTATATCAAGCAAGCATATAACAAAAGGATATAGAAGTCTCTAGAAATTATGGTAACAAGATGGCAAAGCTTGAGGAGTTTTAAATAAAAAACTCTTGCATGCTAAATAACTTATTTGAGAAAAAAACTTCACTCACAAATATACTATGATGCAAAGTAAATAAGGTGTGCCAAGTTGTAAACCTTCTTCTTGGTGGCACTAGCTACCAAGGTGATGCATCTTCAAGTATGCTTAGTCTATTGAATTAATTCATATCACTTGAGTGTGTCTCCACCCGTACTTTACCATGTAGCATATGTGTGCATGGCCATGCACGTGCTTCAATCGAACATTCACATGATCTTAGAAGTCTGTACTAGCTTACATGCGTTGACGAGTGGACGAAGAGTGATCAGCATGATTAATATATCGTGATTTGCAAAAGAATTTCATTCTCACCCACAAAGAAGTTGCCATAGGAGTCTAATTACTAAAAAAAGAGCTACTTGAAGCATTGGATAAGACAAATGTAGACTTGCAACATTATTGCTTGGGCCCAAAAGTCTTGGAGGAAAATAAAATATATACTTCTGAAGGACTCAGAAGATACAAAAATAAAAGTTAGCAGGCAAGAGTGTAAGCTCATTGCCACTCCTAAAAGTTTATTTTATGTCTAAGATAATACCAAAGATAACAAAGGAGACGTGCAATGTTTAACCCTATGGTATCAAACCACAAAGTCTCAAACCATCAACTTCATCATACATAGCATGGGCTAAATGCTATAGTGGACCAAATGCCAATCTTAAATTTTGACAAAAAAAATTTAAGAAATTCTAGCCACCCATGTCGCAATTTGATCTGTTTTGATTGGCATTTCCAATCCCTTGAGTATTGTGGACCAGTATCGCATTGTTTCATGAGAATGCCATCTAGGTCTAAAATAATAAAAATGCCATCTTCAATACGTCTAGATGGCTTTACCACCTGAAAGAAAAATAAAAAATTTTAAACTATTACAAAAACACTTATACTAGAAAAACGTACATTCACCACATAAATATCCAGTGACAATATTAACATGAAAAATGCACTAGTTTATAGAAACTTTCCTCTTGTTGTTGACAGCATCCTAGAGTAGCTGCAGGCCACCTGTGCAAGTATTGTTGAACGTAATATGTGATTGCGATTTGTAAATCTAACTTCTTATTCTAAGTTCTAACTTTCTCAACTTTCAAGTGAATCGTAATTCGTGATTGGGAATTGTGAATCTTCAATCATAGGTTGTGAATCATCATTCATGATGTAGATGTCAATTCTGATGAGATCAATGTTACAAAGGTTCCAAAACTACCACCCAAACCTTAGAAGGAGGAGGATGTTTATAGATGTCTTTATGAGGATGCTCTCCAACACGCAGGTTGCTAGAGTCTACAGTCTAATTTCTACTATAACATACTACAATCTACTTACAACTTTTAAATTTCAAAGGAGTCAGAACCAAAATTCAAACTCAGTTAAATGGATTATGGTCCTGTAAAATGAGACTTGAGTCCTGATTACTAAACCTTGACGGTTGCCAGGACTCGGTAACTAACTGTTATCAATCCTAATTTCTTGTGTGGATTGCGCAGGATCCAGCTTCCAAGCTTCACATAGGATCAGGATGCAACAAGGAGGGGCTTCAAGCTCTAGCCTCTCATCCTCCTTGATGATCTCGTGCAGCATTATAGCTAAAGAATTCGATGAAGAGGATTCAAAGGAGACCTCAAATGAAGAGTATGTTGAGGAGGATGACTCAAATGAGGAGTGATGAGGAGGAGGATCTCATTGGACAGGACACTCTCCAGAGGAGATCCGGCCGTTATTGCAAGTCATAACTCCTAACTCATTATGAGCTCTAGGAGCATGCAGCATTGGATTAGGGTGTATTATGCACTTGCTAGTAGCTACTATTGCTCTTATCATAACTCCCATTCAATTCAAGATCACTCGCTTGAATCCAATTTTAATCTATTCGAATCAAATTAAACATTTACTAGTTCAAATCATTAAGGATGCAAAATGAATCGAAAAACTTGAAAATCAGAAAAGGTCTCAAAATTTTGAGCAGCAAAGCAATGAACGTTTTAAATCTCAATTCATTAAAACTGTGCTTTGATGTCACAGCCGGGGAGGGGGAGAGAGAGAGACAGAGAGAAAGAGAGAGAGAGAGAGTTGACACTCTCGAACTGAAATCCCAGGAGTTAATGATTTTTGAAGACAGCAGCATAGACTTGAATAAAAAGAGTGCAAGTTCGGGATAAACCTTCCATATCCATATCCGACCCAGCAGGTGAATCCGGCTTGTTCTCTCGCTGCTTTGTCTCGTGCAACACAACATTGGCCTTCGCTTGTTCAGCAGATAATTGTTCGCTACGCTCTTTTTCCTGCTTTCTGGATAAAGTCCTCTTCTTCCACTCATAGAACTGGAACCCAATTGCAGCCTCGGTGCCTGGCTCTCCTCCAAACAGAAAAGCAAATTTGGGATCAGTACCTTGTTTTGATTTTGTCATCTGTTCAAACTGCGGCCCATTTCTTACCACAAAGGCTGCCAGCACTTCGATATTCTTCACTATTTCAGGGTCTCGAGGCATCCTTGGTACTAATGCAAAATTTGCAAAATTACTGTCATCTTCGGGAAGGGGAGGTGGAGGGGGAACTTCTGCAGGAGGACTGGGAGGAAGAGGAGGCGGACTGGGAGGCCGAGGCGGTGTCGGCAGGGGGGGGAACCCAGGCAAAGCACCTCTGAAAGAAGGTAAAAGAACCGCCCTTCCTGTTGGAATAAATGGCGAAGGGGGCTGTGGCTGCGGAGGACCTTGCGGGGGCATATTCATCATTCCTTGAACTGTGTTCATTCCCTGTGCTGAGTTCATCATCCCTTGCCCTGTGTTCATTCCCTGTGCTGTGTTCATCATCCCCTGCCCTGTGTTCATCATTACTGCAGGGTTCAATGGCGGACCCCCTGGAAATGGCAATCCATGCCTCATCTGTGGCGCTTGCTCTCTGATAGGCCTAAACATCTTGACGTTTTGGCTTTACTTTTCGTTATGGCTCAGCCAAAATGATCATTTCAGCCTACTCAAGCAAGAGTGAAAGCATGTCCTTGCTAGGGCTTTAATGTCAAGCCCTCTAAGAAATGATATCTTCCGAATTCTGAGAGCATACTTCCTCAGTAGCAAAATCTACCATGAAATCTGGATGTGCCGCCTCAAACCGAGTGTAATAAGAATCACCAAATGCTCAAACAGGTCTTACAGACATGTCATTACTAGAACCCCATCAATGACATTACAAATATTCAAGAAGTGATTTCTTCCGGACCGTGAGATCGACACTTTCTCAGTCGCAAAATTCAAAAAGAAGAATGGCCGAATGCTCGCGCAGATCCTCCAAACGTATCATTGCTAAAACCCCATACTACACCTATATTATAGCCATCAATGCTACACCTGCAAAAATATTGACAGCATCTGATATAGGCTTTTAAGGCTCCTAACCAGGCTTGAAAAAGACCACTCTACCGTATCTATGTCGAAAGCAAACCCCTGTTCTGTGTTAAACTGAGGACTCAAGAACAGCAAAACCCAATCCACCATCACCGTGCCACTCACTGATTCTTGCAGTTGCCCGCGTTGTGCCTCATGACCAGTCCGCTCTCAGCATGCATGTCACTGTTCATCGAAGGCCGCATTGGCTGGCAAGCATTTGCAAAACAGGACGAAGAGATAGATGATTAATGCACCAGCGAGCGGTTTGATCGCCAAGAAATGTCTCCGCAGATAGAAACCCTAAAAAGGAAACCCCAAATAGAAGCGAAAGAAAATATGGAGGGAGATTGCAAGAACAAGAGAAAAGAAAGAAACAAAGAGGTAAAACATGAAGGGATGCTAGCCACGTGTTACGGAGTACCACCTGGACACTTTTCAGTGGTTGATGAAACTATATATATATTTATCTATGTATCTATATACATGTAAAGGGGTGTGTATTTCAACAAGAGGCCAGGCCCCAAGTAATAGCACCTACCCTGGACTTTTACTTGACGTAATGCCAAGTCTTCAATTTCTCCAGAGGTGGAATTTGCTTGCATTTTTAACCACTGCTTTTGTGCAGAATTTTGATTCTCGAGTAAACGCATCAAACAAAATCTAGGAAAGAGAAAAATTTCAGACAGGTCATTACAGGAGAAGGCCCGAGCCCCTCGGGCCTTCCGTGCAGGTCGGGTCGAGGGCTCCCGCCCTCGAGCAAGGGCCCTCCGAGCACGGAAGACCCTCGGGACAGGGCCTTCCCCCCCCCCATAAATATCAATTTTTACTGGGGGGACTAGGGGTAGTCCCTTGCCCATGGAATCTACACGGACTTATTTGGGCAAATTTCACTCGTATAGGAGTAACACATCAACTTTTAGCATAATGTCACAGCTTACCACTAGTACGGCGAAGCTAATAAGAAGAAAGGAGGCAGAGCTTAAAGGGATGTTAGCCACGTGTTGAAAACTGCCATGTGGAGAGTGATGCATAGATGGCAAATTCTAACCATGTTGGGCAATCGTCCTTTGAAGTGCCGAGCTTGGAGGACGGGTTAAACCATTGGATAAGTGTGGGGCTTGCACCCTTAGTTAAAATTGAGAATACACCACACAAAGTAAATGGGTGACAAAGTTTTTCTTTTCCCCTTGATTTTTTTTATTTCCAAATGCTCAAGCTCTTTCTCATAAGTTACGTTTTAGTCCCATTTTTAAGCCTAGGTCAATTATATAAAATTTGATCAACAAAAGTTATATCACTTGAAGTTTTAGATGCTATCTCCTTTCTTCATATAAAAATGACTAGTTAAATTGGAAATCAATTAGGTTGGTCATTTTATTTGGCCAATTCTTGGTGAGCACAAATGACTTCGACATCCTAAGAAATAATTTACC
This sequence comes from Diphasiastrum complanatum, assembly GCA_029204225.1. Classification (NCBI taxonomy): domain Eukaryota; kingdom Viridiplantae; phylum Streptophyta; class Lycopodiopsida; order Lycopodiales; family Lycopodiaceae; genus Diphasiastrum; species Diphasiastrum complanatum. The sequence continues at coordinate 36,311,157 of CM055108.1, read as the reverse complement.
ATAACAAAATTTTCCGTATTTTTAGTTTATGTCACATTACCTTTTGCTTTTGCCTCTCTCTTTGAGATTATCTTTTTCTTCTTTTCTTTTGTTTTGGTATTTTGAAAGAATATCCATGTGTCCAAAAAGAGCAACTTTTTTTCTATTGCGCTATTGGCATCCTATTGTTTTATCCCACCTAACTTTTCATTTATTGGAAGCTTGAAATTATGGTGCACCATCCAAATGGATTCATAGAAAATATGAGTTTGCAGCTAGTCATGCTCATTCTCAATCAAGATTTACATTGGAATTCTTGCCCACTTTTGTATTGGCCCACCTTTTAGAAAATTGGAGGACGTTATTGACTAGCATGTAATGTTTATTCTATTCACAAGATAGAAAGCTTGTTAACAATATAGAAAATTTATTAGCGACTACAAACAATGTGGACCATGTCTTGGGGACATTAATAGTTCAGAGATCACATATGTGTACATTTCACCTTTTTGCACAATCTATACTCGTCACTCTCCTACAAGTGCACGCATGCACAAAAAACGTACCTGTGAGTTTGATGTTCTTATTGGACCACAACTTGTGTGCTCCAATGTGTGAGCTCTTTTCACTTGAATACCATATGTATCATATTACAAGTTTATTTGCAATTGTTAACTAGACTAAGCCTTTAGATATTTAATTTAAAAGCCTTATTGGGTTGCTAGCTTATTAAGATCACTTTGTTAATGAATCATTCACTGTTAGCCAATTTTTTAACCTTGAAATTTGGCTTAGCAACAAGAGACTTTTTTTAATGGACTTGATAACATTTCAATGTACAAATTGACAACTGTAATAGCTAAAATGGCATTGAATTGGCATCTATAACTAGTATCAAAGGGGTCTCAATCAATCCAAGAGATTGTCATTTGTAAGTTAGGATTTTGAAGGCGTTAAGATTGGCCCTATAAAGCAGTCAAATCTTTTAAAGTTTGCTAAGTTACCAACAATGACCGGCATACCTCACTATGTACTTTTTCAACATATGGATGTAGGAACTGCTCTGGGATTTTGTAGTGGGCATCCTCTCGTTCTGCCTAATTGTGATTCATAATTCAAAGGAACATCAAAAATCCAAAGAGAACCAACAAAATCAAAAAGGCAATTGCAAAGAGAAAGGAACTAGCAAATCAAAGAAGAAAATGGAACAAAAGAGGCCTGAACATCACTAGAAGCAAAGGAGTATATCTTGAATGACATGGAGGCCACATGCAAACACCCCATTAGAAATGACAAAGAAAGGAACTCACACTCATGAGTGGGATGTAAATGCTCCTTATAACCACCTCCCAAATTTCCACAAGGAGTACACACACTCATGGAAATGGAACCAACCACCACTTCTTCATGCCACATGGGCCATGTATCAAACTGATTAGAAAAAGAATGATGGTGGGAGGGAAGAGATTATCAATTTTGCTAGATAACCAATGTTTTCTCTCTCTCTCTCTCTCTCTCTCTCTCTCTCTCTCTCTCTCTCTCTCTCTCTCTCTCTCTCTCTCTCTCTCTCTCTCTCTCTCTCTCTCTCTCTCTCTCTCTCTCTCTCTCTCTCTCTCTCAACACGTTGTTCACACATTCAAATCATAAGAATCATCAATATAAGTGCACAATATAAAGTGAAATTGTGTGTATATATATCAGTCAATTTAAGATGTTGTCAGTGCAAATCAAGTATAACGAAAGCTCCACTATAGTAACAGATGTACTTTTCAGCATAGGCTTTGAATTTTGAGAAATTAAGAAATATGTAGAGTAAATGGTTACTCAAGTATCCTAATATTCAAAAATTTCAATAAATGCATTAGCTTTTCAAGCCAACTTCATTATCTTTTGGAATTGAAGCCTCTGGTTTCATACTTCCACAAGTGATCATTAACAATTTATCTTTGACGCATTACATGTTTGTCACATTTGATATAGGTGCACCACATTCTTTCTTGAATAGTTAATGTGCAAAAAATTAAAATTATGAAATTATTGTATTATTCATCAAAAAAATGTTTATGAGAGAGACAGAGAGATTGGTTGTAAGTTAAAATATTTCTAAATTTTAATTTCATAGAACATCTTTTTTAACATAGTTGTGCTATGAGGACCCTCCAAATGTGCCCACAAATATAGTGTGCATTATAGCCCGATGTAGTTGAACTTACATAGTTCATAAAACAAATATGAGGTAAGCATAGTCAAATGTATTCAAACCAAGACATCATAGGATATAGTATCTGCTTGAACATGCACAAAATCGATTCATATGACAATATATATACCTAGACATTCAAGGTAGTCATGCCTGTAAATTGTCGAGGGTTACTTCTAAAGGAACATAAAGTTATCAGCTTTAATGCCATTTTTTCCCTCCTCCTCCGCCAAATTGCAGAATAGTGAATGTTTTTTTTTTGGTATCTAATTTTTTTGTTTCCAAGTGGATCTTAGCATTAATGTACTACATCCCCTTCCCTAATCATCAATCGCAAGTGATTACAGGTAGGAATTCCAATCACGATCACTCAACTCATTGAAATCTAACTCTAAACCACCAAAAAATGCAAATATAATCCTACTATGCAAACCCAAGATGCCAAAATGCGAACTAACATCCATCCAAGACTCACAAACATGCTAACAAACTAAAAATAATGGTGATTGCTCCCCAAAAATAGCAAAAAAATTGAAGGAACTTTTCCTCACCCAAGTTCAAACCCTATTTCCCAGACAAGGAAAACAAGATAAGAACGACCTACTATCATCAAATGTGTGATAGAACTGATATGATACTGATACAATGGGCATTATCATGACTTGATTATGGTTTAACGCATTCAAGAGGCGCAATATAATCATAAATGTAATTTGTTTTAGCTAATAGCAAACATTATGCATAGCCTATTGTTTTACCATTACATACAGTGAAATGTATGCAAAAATTACGTTCTGATACATTTTACTAACCAACATATTACAATAACAGTAACCATGTTAACCCATTTATTATCATTTGGTGTGGCCACAATGAACAAGCCTTAAAGACTATGAGGAATGTATCACCTTTTACTTTCCATAATACGTTTTCCTAGGGTTTGTACTAACCATTACTTTCTCATATATTGGAGTATATGAGATAGCCTTCTACGTGGTTACAATGCAAGTGAGAGACTTCTTGTTCTACATGGTAGATATCGCATCCGATGTGGAGACTATCCTACTCTTCATGAAATATGGTGAGAAATTTTCTTTCATTCACTAACTTGACTGTTAGGCCTCTAAATGCTTAAACTCCTAAAAATGGCCTGAAAGTTACTTGTATTGCTAACTATTCAATAAAATAACAATGTGATCACTTGTAGGTTGGAAAATCCTCACACTTATTCAACTTAATCTAGATCTATCGAATCTAGGTATAGGGTATTTATTCACGGTGTATCACCAAGTCCCATTGGCTGGGGGCCCAACATAGCCGATATATACTTATTGCCATAATTAATTGCTTGGTGAGGCCTAGAACCTATGATGGTGAATCTTGCATGGAATTGGCAGTGACTCATTGGGTAGTGATAGAAGTGGCCAAGTTACGTTGCAGATGTGCCCTAGTTCACTCCTAGTTTGGGAGGAGCTTGGGTGTGTATAAGTATGTCCACACTCCTCTCACTAGGATTATTGGACCATGAGCTTGGTAGCTAGAGGGGCTCTCTCTCATATCACCATTAAGTTATTGTTAGTTGTCCATAGCTAGAGGGGCTAGACCCGATCGATCTAGATTTGGTAGGTTGAATAATTCCACCATTTTGATATTTATTGTTCTCTTGTCGTTCAATTTCCTAGTTATGGTCTTTGGTGGTCTCTTACAACTATGATAGAGGTTGCAAAAGAAGCAATATGGTTGAAAAAGCTACTCATCGATGATCTTTCCATCATTACATTTGTAGTACAATGATGGTTCATAAGAACTTACAACAAATCCAATGGAAATAAGATAAGAATGCAACCTAGAGTACCAAGCTCTAGGTGCTTGCTTGAGTCCATAAAGACTCTTCTTCAAAAAACACACATTGTCTTCTTATCCATCTTTGATAATGGTCCTGACTGCTATGTTTGAGAATGTGTGTTTCACTGTTTCCTGATTATTCTGGGATATTCCAGTGCTCCAATTTTAAATATTGGCCACAACAGTTATGTTTCATGGTTATCGGGTGTGTAAAACCTCCTGTTTGGGGAAAATTTGCGCGTGAGAAACAAACTCATATCGTCTCCATGACTCTGATGGGATTTATTTTGGGGAGCAATGGTTTATTGGGAAAGGCAAAGGCTGAAGGCCGAACACAGGATGTGCTTTAGCCCAGGTGTTTTGTCCGAAAAGTCAAGAAGTGAAATTCTGGAGATATTTATAAAACAAGAGCCTTTTGAAAGTAGTTCAGTAAGACTCAGTTGTCAATTCTATGCCCAAGGAAATGCATCTGGCGAAGACTTTTAGCTAGTCTCTATTGTCCATTGGCATTATGTAAATGTGTTCTTGCCAACACACAATCAAGAGACTGGTTCTTATCAATATACCCCCAGTTGAGTGGATACTTCTACAGAAAGGCTATTATCGAAAGACAAGCGAGATACTATGTCTGTTTGTATACTTGATTTTATCAGTAGCGAAATATGGGACTGGCTGCAATCTATGTGGAGCACAAGTGTTTTGTCCGAAAAGTCAAGAATTAAAGCGAAAGTCTGGAGATATTGTTATACAAAAGCGTCTAGAAAGTATAGACCGTGCCAACGGACTACTAGGGGACGATATCACTTAGTATCCATAGCTTAAGAAAGATCTAGTGGCTTCTACCTACTTTTCGTGCTAAAACTAGTCATCATGTGTGTGTGACTATCTTAAAGACAAGATCATGAAAGGGTACATTTGGAAAACTTGTGGCAAATGCAGAATCATGGTGACAACCTATCACCAAAACTTAAAACACAAGAAAAAGTGCTTCTTGAAGCTAAGAAACAGAGGTTGCAGGAAGGTTGTCACCCTTAGAAAGGAAAGCTGTAAATTCACATGGGGCAACAAAGCTGAGATTATTATTCGTTGCCATGCTGGAATACATGGTTGTGTATGTGTGAGTAAACTTTGTGTCTTGGCTTCCTACGTCAAGCAGAAAGTGAGTAAAGCAAAGAATTGCGTGTGTCAGTGAACTTTGTGTCTTGGCTTCCTACGTAAAATAAAAACGAGTAATATTGAAGCAGAGAAGAAAGTTTTCTCGTGCATAAATTTGTATCTTGGCTACTAGTGTCAAAGCAGAAAACGAGTAAAACAACAAAATGATGCTCATTTTTTTTTTCGAGACAAGTGTTGCATCCTTGAGATTAATTCCCAATTATTGTTTTTTTGGAAAATTTGGCAATCAATGAAGTGTGCACACACTTGGGGAACAGTCTGCCATGTATTAGAATAGTTTACATGCATGTGGTTGACCAGCTCAGGGTGTTTGATGTAATCGAAGGTAGCAATCACTTAGGGTAACCAAAGGCCCCGATTGTCCAAGGTAGATGAATGTAATATCCATTGGAATTTTACTAAGTTTAGGCCTCACACAAATAAGGCGCAAGCACAAAGCCCTTGATTGATGAAGTTGACATTGTTTCCTCCACCATTGTGGCATTTGTTAGAAATCCATAAATCATAATATGGATGGACAGACTAGGATTCGAACCCATGACCTCCCTCATACTGGATGGGATGCTCTACCACTGAGCTATCTGCCCTGTTTGATAGTTCTCTCTAGAGTTTGGATTGATATTTCCAACAGCATTCACCCTCATGGATTTAGCTCTTTCAAAAAGATTGATCTTCCACACCATGTAGAACCTTCGATTCTATTGTTACATTGGCTTCCCATTGTCATGGTGCATGAATATCATCCATCCTATTCACAAAGGAGAGGGATCCATTGTGTCCTGAAGTTGCTGTACAATTATGATAGGCCACCTGACTTTGAAGCTTTTGTGGCATCATTCTTCAGTTGGAAGTTGGCTCCGAGGCAAAGACCATTGCATGCACTTGGACAAGCAGGCTTCAAAGCGAAGCATTTGACTTCCGACCACATCTTCACTCTCAGGTTCATAATTGAGGAGGCAAAAGGAAAGAGCTTTTTTATGGTTGCTTTGTGGATTGTAGACGGGCCTTCAACTCTGTTTCCAGACACCTTTCTGAGAGACTACAGGACCTCCAGTTCTCAGACGACACTCTTCTGGCGGTTATGGTTCTCTATGAGAGGATCCTTGGAGTGTTTAGGACAACATAAAATTTTCTAGAGACAGTGCAGAGTACTATTGGTGTGAAGCAGGTTCTCTCTCTCTCTCTCTCTCTCTCTCTCTCTCTACATTGATGAGTTCGGTTATCTTCCGAGATGATGGATAGAGTTGCCGACTTGGTGATATACTGATCTCTATCCTTCTATATTTTGATGACATTGTGCTTGTCTCTCCTATGTGGAAGGGCTACAGAGGCACCTAGACATACTTTTTGCAGGGCTTGGGTGAAGTGAAGGAAGTGAACATCTCAAAGATCAAGGTCATGGTCTTCAACACTAATAGACCTTTTGCACAAAGGCATCCTTTTACATTGGATGGTAGGCTAATTGATTGATCTGTCTATTCTTTCAGTTTCTCCAGTCGTTGAGGCTCCAGAGTCCAATTGCTATTATATTGATCCTGCCTGCGCCTATATACTCCAACTGCACATTTAGGAAAGCATTGCAGTTGACTATGCCCATCTCTATATGGTGGTAAGTAACCAGTAGCCACTGGTTATGATCTTGGCCGGTTGGATGCTGGAGATTTTTGGGTTCATGTAGTCAGCATTAGGATCTTAAAAAGCCTGAAGTCAAAGAAGTACTCACTCTCTTCATAGGAGGTAGAAGTTCCACTGGGAGTGTAGAATAGCAACATTTTCAAGGGGTTCTGATAAGCCTGTTAGCATTTAGGCAAAATCGTTTTTTGAGAGCACATTAGGGTTGACAAAACACAGTTGGAGAGAGCATGCAGAGCAAAGGAGGCAACACTACGTTGGTCATCAAATTCCACTCAAGATCGCAAGAGAGGTTCTGAGATAGGATCAAACTCAGAGGAACTAGAGAATTTATGGATGATGACCTAATTTCCAATCACGTGATTGAAAAAAAGGTCTTTCAGGAGGTAAAAGAATTTCGAATGTGGTTTCCTTTCAGAGATGGGAGGCCCATCTTTATGGAAATTTTACCACTTGTTGATAGGGCATGGATAATACGGGCCTCAGAGTGTGTAAATGCCATGGGGTCACGAGCAGCCCCCTTACGTATTGGTCTATGGATTGTAATGCATTCATTTCCAAAAATGAAGCTTATGAGACTACCTAGAGAAAGGAGATATCCTTTTTTTCATAGGAAGGGGGGAGGGATGTCAGAGCTTTTATTCCCTGTCCCACTAGTTGCAATTTCACATGACAATTGTACATTTGTAATTATTGACATGGCCTGGCACTAGTCTATGGTGACCATTGTAATTAGTTTGAATTGAACCTCAAGAGTCGTGCTTAGCTTCGGCATGGGGTACTGGGTCATTTATCTGGACTGGTTGGACTGACCTCCTAAAAAGTAGGAGTTGACCAATCAACAAGACACATGTCATATGCACATTGGGACTCTTGGTTTAGTGTATGAATGACGCATGTCAGATGGTCCTCATGCTTGCCTATGTGTTAGGGTATTGCCAAGTGGAAAGTGTTAGCTGTGCATGGAAATTGACATGTATCAACGATAGTAATGTGTCAAGGTCAAGGGGGAGGGGGGGATATGAGAGCCCAAGAGAGGCATTATGTACCGTATGTACTTTGTATGATTCCGATTGTGGTTGATTGGTAAATGTAGATAGAGTCTAACACCTTGGGATCCTTGTGCCCTACCATATCTTCTTATGCCTATCAATATATTGCTAGCTTTTTAGGAAATGATGGTTCAAGATACTATTAAACTTACAAAGATGGTACTAGTTGATGAGCATTGACACTTGTGTCTATGAATATGCATGGGTCACAAGATGTTATTGATGCTATAAAGGACAAGTATCTATGATACGAACTTCCTACAGATCATATTCCTACAATTAGGTAGAAGCACATGCTCCTCTCATGATTAGTATACATGCGAATGTTATCACAACATTACAAAAACTCCTTTAATACAACACTACCACTCACAATTATCTTGATTTACATGATCTTACTATCATTTCTTTTGCAGTTCTACAATCAACTATACCCATTGTGCTACTTTATGCACCGATACATTTATTCGGTACTAATGATGATTACCAAAAGTTCTTATGTCAAATACCATTTTAACTATATGCTACTCTATTATGAGCATGAACGTTCTCTACATACATGTTTATGATGAGTCCATTTTTGTGGTATTGCATTCCTTCACATGTGATGAAGTTCCACTAGAACGCACTAGAAGTGTTCCTTCATTGATATGTGATAGCAGATTCGTCATGAGACGCAATAGCAAAGGCACGTTGTTGGTAGCTGGTAGTGGCTTCCTAAAGTATCTCGGTGTTCTGTTTTGCCATGATTGTCATTGTCACTTGACAACATATCTAAAAAATTATTATGGCATTCATTCAATATGAGATGTTGCTCATTGGTACTCCTAGGTGAAAAGACTTATGCAAGGTACATACTACATTTAGGCGACATCTCTACTATTGATGTGTGTTCTCCTCTAGAACTAATTCTACCAATAACATGAGTCAAGGTGGCTTGAGATTTGGAGAGAGTCTTGCTCATGTTGATGCCTTTATTTGGCATTCCAGATCCATAAGAGAGAAAGAAAAAGAAGAACTTGTGGCAACAAACACAAGTTCGAATGATCTCAACGATGGCAAGTCAGCCAGTAATGAGTGGCGGAGTGAGTGAGAATGCAGGGCCAAAAATAAGGGCCTTGAGGGTGAGAGGCTCCCTTAAATGTGTGTGTTGCTTATATTCCCATGTAGTGAACTTTTTACAAAAGCTTTAAGGAAATGCAATGGCACTCCTAGAAAATAGAATAAGGAAATCTTAACAAAAATAGTTCAATATTGTTGCTCCTTACAATGATTCACATTATTAATTGTATCTCCATGACAAGTTGAACTCAAGCTTAAGTTATGGTGGTAAAAGCCTCAACACCTTTTGGCCCATTATTCTTGTATTCATCCAACATAACATTCCTGAGGCATTATCGGCCAAGGTTCCACTCGTGATTTTTTGTCGAGTAGAAAAACCTATCATGGCCATGGCATAGTTAGATTCACAATTTGTCATGTTTCCCTATTAACGAACTTACTCCACCTATTTTGACAAGGCCACAACACATTCTTTAAAGATTCATGCATAATCATGTCATCATATTGGATTAATTTAATCCAGATGGTAACATCCATCATCACCCACAGAGGTGCCCCCTTTACATAACGAAGCAAAAAGGATCTCCAAGGTCAGAAGTGTTGTTGATGGAAAATTAGTCAATAAACCTCTGTTAGAGTGTGCACTATGTTGTGATATTAGTTCCACATTTAAAGCAATTTTTTTATTTCTAAATTCTTGAGATTGCTAATAGAATGCAAATTTCACATGTTTGTCCAAAATTTGTTATTGAACACACATTTCAAGTATTAAAACTCTTGGCACTCTTTAATAAGTAAGTAGCTCATTCTTGTTTTGAGCTTACTCCCAAAACGTAAAGCTCCAAATAATGAGCCCAGTTGCAGCGGATCGCGATCCGCTGCAAAAACGTTTCGGATCGTGTGATCCGGAACGTCAGCGATCTGCGACTCGGATCGCAATTTCTTTTCTTTTTGTGGAAAAAGGAGTAATGGCCAATTGTTTTTTTTTTTTTGAGTTTAATACTAAGTTACTAACTAAATCGTAATTGAATGGTGGACATGCTTTTCAAATTTCCAATAGATATTAGAAATCAGTTTTGGAATGGTGTTCTGATTTGGTTTGCAGATCTATTGATTCCATTTTTTGTTAGAAAACGATAGAAAAAGTTAGAAGGAGCCTTCCTTAGACTGGCGGGAATTGTATACTTCTTGTCGAATAGCTGAAACCATCTACTTTATGTCCAAATTTCTGAAACCATATGAAAATGCAGCCAGTTTTCTTAATCCATCTATTGATGTCCAATTTTCTAATGAATGTAGCTTGCAGCCATTTGAAACCAAGCAAAAGATCTGCATAACAATTGCTTTTTTGATATTCTTTCGCATGATACCCATATTGGCAACTATCCAAAAAAAATAATAATTTGCATTCCGGAAAACCCTAATGAGAAATCCCGGATCGCGTTCCTGAACGCGTTCCGGATCGCGTTCCGGATCGCGGACTGCAACTTTGCCCCAATTCATCACTTGTGATTCTAAAAGCTAACAAACATATTTTTTCACCATCTTAAAATATTCATCAAAATAAAAAGTTCGTATAGCTTTAGCCTTTTTTGCAACAATACAAATTTGTATGTTTGCAGTTCTAAATTTGATATTACCCAACAATAAGATGTCTCATGTCTCTTCCTAAATGATAAAATCCTCCAAAATCCACACCAGGAATGAGGATTGACAACATTTACCAAATCCCTAACTTAGAAGTATCAACAACCATATTTTACTTATGACTAATTTTGTTTAAATTTTGGTCCTGACTTCTTTGAAACTCAAAAGTTTTAAGTAGATTGTAACTCTATGGATAGTAGATACTAGACTATAGATTTGATTAAGTTGCAACCTGCCGATAGGAGAGCATCCTCCTAGTGGAATCAATAAATGTTATCTTTCTCTTGAGATCTAGGTGGTAGTTTTGGAACCTTTTTAACATGGATGTCGTTGGGATTGACTTGCACAATTTGCTGAAGGAAAACAAGAGCCATGGCACCAAGATCTAACTATCAACAACAATCTCCACAAGACAAATGAAGGAAGAGAATAGGCACCCTCAAGGAGAGAGAGAAAGCAGTAATGCAAGCAGAAAAATGGAGAGCAATGCTTAGCAAAATGTAGAAATGGTATACACAGTGAGCAGACAAGTACTCTACCTGGATGTGGCCAAGTGCCAACAAACCCTAAGCTTAACCACTTACTAAATGTAGGGCACCCCCAAAAGTCAAGATAGGGCTCCTTAACAAAATTAGACCCTAAGGAACCACGAGTCACTACATGACCAAAATTGGGAAGTTAAGACAAACTTAACATGGCCTAATGGTTACACAAATCTCGACCTTTTGGGTCAAAGTAACCTATGGATTAACTTTAGCATAGTCATTTATTTCTAACACCCTCCTTAAATGACAATGCATAAAATGAAATCTTCACTATGTAACAAAGCCACCACGTGGTCTTAAATTTAAAGCTTTGCATAAACCTTCAAATTTCTCTCTAGGCAACGCCTTAGTGAAGAGGTCCGCAATATTATCCTCTGTAGGACAATACTCAAGTAAAATGTCTCCATCATAAAGTCTCTCCCGAAGAAAGTGAGAATGGATCTCGAGGTGCTTCGTCCTCGCATGAAGATAGGATTCCGTGCTCTGGCAATAGCACTTTGACTATCACTCAAGATAAGAGTGGCTGAGGGCTCGCCAAACTTCATGTCAACAAGTAGTCTTCTCAGCCATAAACACTCCATTGTGGCTGAAAATATCGCTCTATATTTTGCCTCACTAGAAGAAGTGGCAACAGTGGGCTGCTTTTTACTTGACCAAGATATTGCAAAATTTTCATAGGAAAAGCAATGTCCACTTGTAGAGCGTCTAGTGTTTTGATCTCCATCCCAATCCAAGTCACTAAAACCAACCAAACATGCATCATCACAAGCAGAAAAAACCAGTCCATGACTTCTTGTTCTTTGAAGATATCGAAAGATCCTCTTCAACACTTTCCAATGTGATGTCATCGGGGCATGCATGAATTGACTCATGAGTGAGACACTATAAGAAATGTCCGGTCTTGAATTACATAGGCCCAATGTAGCGTTCTTGAGAGATGAAAGTTCCAGCCCCTCCTTGTACAAATTCAAGACCAAAATAAAAGTGCAATAGGCCTAAATCTGAGGTTTTAAAAACCGTACCAAGATCAAGTATTAAGGCATCAATTGGCTGCTCATTACTTCCCGTAACAATAATATCATCAACATAAAGCAAAATAATGATGATAAAATCTGAAGTATGCTTGACATAAAGAGTAGATTCGCTAGGACTATTAGTAAACCCATGATCACAAAAGTAGGCATGTATCTTTTGATACCACATCCTTGGAGCTTGCTTCAGTCCATAAAGTGCCTTCTTGAGAACACAAACTTTATCTTCTTGGCCTTCAACCAAAAAACCAGCAGGTTGTTGAAGGTACACTTCCTCATTGAGATCACCATGGAGGAATGTTGTCTTTATGTCAAGTTGCCGCAAACGCCAACTAAAATGGGCAGCCAAAGAGGTTACTACCCTCATGGTAGTCTGCGAAGTGAGAGATTGTGGGCTTGTGCTGTAAAAAATCAGATTTGAGATGCTGATTTTTGGGCACCGAAAATTGCTCCTCCATGATGGGCACCCTCCTTCAACCTGGAAAGAGACAAAAAAGCTGATCCAAACTCCACTTGGAAAAATCAGCAGGATGCCGAATTTTCAGATCACAAAGTAGAGTAGCTCCTCTTTTGGTAGGGCGCCATCATACAAGCTTGCTACAGATCTGGTTGCTCTCATACCATGAAGGAAAACAAGATCCAAGGCACCAAGATCGAACTATTAAACAATCTCCACAAGGCAAATGAGGGAATAGGCGCCCTCAACAAGAGAGAGAGAAAGCAGTAATGCAAGCAGAAAAATGGAGAGCAATGCTTAGCAAAATGTAAAAATGGTATACACAATGAGCATACAAGTACTCTATCTGGATGTGGCCAAGTGCCAACAAACCCTAAGCTTAACCACTTACTAAATGTAGGGCACCCCCAAAAGTCAAGATAGGGCCCCTTAACAAAATTAGACCCCTAAGGACCCACGAGTCACTACATGACCAAAATTGGGTCCAACTGAAGTTAAGACAAACTTAACATGGCCCAAATAACTAAATACCCATGGTTACACAAATCTCGACCATTTGGGTCAAAGTAACCTATGGATTAACTTTAGCATAGTCATTTATTTCTAACATTTACATCACAATTCATGATTCACCATTCCCGATTGAAGATTCACAATTCACAAATCACGAACCAGGAGTTGGTTGAAAGTTGACAGCTATGTCATAGCCACACACTCCTAGGTGTGTTCGTATCCGCAAAGGACCACTTATGTAGGTAACATTTGCAATACCTGCAAGTCCAACTCTTTGTGCCTGAGTTGCCATATCTTGCATCAATTGTCAGGTGTTCCCAAGCAGGATCTCTTGCCTTCACCATGATCCCGAATGCCAATTTTGTATATACCTATACCCTAAACCCTAAGTTTTAAGTTCTAACCTTCTAGCCTAGACTCCAGTCTCCTACTAATTCCTACTATCTCACTTGGACGGTGGACCCCTTGAACTCTCCATCCCCCCTCTCTACTATCTAGCCTCAACTTTTAAGTTTTAACAACTAAGAAGCTAGAGCTTAGATTTTAATTTTTAGCTAAATCTAAAAAATGTCTATCCTCAGTTCTAACACTAACTAGTAAATTCTAACTCTCTCCATCTTGATTCTTCCCCTCTCTCGACTCTTCTAAGCTCACTCTTCAATCTTCTCCTAAACCTCTAAGGCCACTCCTAACAATTCTCATCTTCCCTACACTTCCTACACCTACTTCACTCCCTCCTAGAGTCTCACTCACACACACTCTCCCCTTGCCACACACTCCTTCCCCTCTCTTCTCCTTCTCTGTCTCGATTTGGAATTGCTGATCTGTGCAACTTTAGTGCCCATGCCTCATACACCGATACCAAATCTACATTTTGAACTATGCAAGTATTTTCCGAGCTATTGCAAGTATGTGGGTTATTACATTGCCTTGCCTTTGACTCATCAACAACTGGAACAAAAACATTAGGAACATGACGTATGCTATATGGCAGATCCTTATGACCATTTATCTTATCAGCAACAATAGGAAGAATATATACCTCAGACAGAACAGCTATAGCTGACTAATTTGGATATGAAAGCTCTGCAAAATAATGGATAGGTGGCTTTGCAGAGTCATGATGATCCTATGCTTAGTTGCCCGTTCCGGAACGGAACGCGTTCTGGAACGCATTCCGTTCCGGAACGAGACCCTCAAAAAAGAAAAAACTTATTACAAAGGAAAAAAAAAACCATAATATCCGTGACTCAGAAGTTGTATGTCCGAGCCACCCCGATCGGTTCAACGGAAACATCGGATTCAGAGACGGGGGGAAGGGCTATTCAGATAGATATATGCGAAATGGATGAGCATTAGCCTTCACGTAATGCCTTGTGCTCAGGTGTCCTTTGTATTTTGGGACCACCTCCAGGATCATAATGTCCATCCAATTTTCTCTCTCCTGGGAATCTGTCATTCTCTCTCCTCTCTCCGGTGGAATGCACATTCTCTCTCCTCTCTCCGATGGAATGCACGTTCTCTCCTCTCTCCGGTGGAATGTGCATGTGCTATGTGGCAGCCCGTCATTGGCTGTCCACATCCACCTTCACCACAAACGTAAAAAAATTTGAGAAAAAAAAAACGGCAAAAAACTGAAAAAAAAAAATTGGTCCACGCGTACGGCCGTACAGCCGTACCGTACGGCCCAAAAAAAAAAAAAAAAAACCTTCGCACAATGGCATTACGTAGGGGAAGGCCCGAAGCCTTCGGGCCTTCCTTGCTGGTCGGGGCCTGCCCTCGGGCTCCCGCCCTCGGGCAAGGGCCCTCCTAGCAAGGAAGGCCCTCTTCCCCCCCACTTCATATGATGAATATTCCTGATATGCACAATTGCCCCCGTTTCCAGCTATATAGTCAGTTTGACTGAGCTGCATTGTAGATTATTATAGACCGTTCTTCAGTATTCACTTCATCTTTTTCTTGATGAATTCAGGAGAGGGCGATTTTCAAGCAAGAATGTCAATCTCTTCATGAAAGCAATTGGTTTTTGAAGCAACAGGTAAAATTAGAAAATATGTCTGCTCAATTTCAAGGAAGAATCGTTGGAGCTCATCGCCTCCGTCCATGTCTATCTCATGCCAAGGAGTACCTCAAAGACAAAGGACAAGTCATCAGATTGCATGCAATTTATACATAGAGTTGTGTGTGTGTTTAAGCTACTCAAAGGCTTGTGTCTCCTCACATCTAGTCCATATGCCGCAACTCATTTTCCATCTAGAAGTTTCAGACTTCCAATAATTACGTTGTATGAGACCATAGTTCCCATGGCACCAATGTCGTGGGAGTATACAGCACGACACGTGTGCCGTACGACGGTACTTTCTTTTTATTTTTTTATTTTTTTTCAAATATTTTTAAAAACCCATATATAAGTGTCTATACAATATTGGAGTATATATATAAGTTTTTAAATGTGTTCGCAAATTTTTTTTAAACTTATATAGATACTTATATATAGACACTATTACACACACACACACACACACACACACACACACATATATACACATATATACTTCAAGTATATAAGTATTTGAAAAAGATGCAATGCTGAAAAATACCAATATTGAGATGGATAAAGCTGAAAAAACTCCAATTTTTTTTTTTTACAAAAAGTGTCATGGGTGCCGTGGATTTTTTGTCCACGACACATGTACCGTACAACGGCACTTGGAACTATTTATGAGACACAAGGACTTAATCATTTACTATATTGGTACATTGTAAATACCATTAGTCCAAAAAGGGCCTCATCACTATTCATAATTAATGTTAATGACGACACGTGTACCAATAAAAGTGTGACAAGTGACATAGAATTGTCCTATGACTTGGCAAAATGAAGGGTGTCTATTAAATCAAGTGTGGACCCACACAATACACCTCTAACATTAACCCTGCATGGATATACCTGAAAGTACCGAGTAACCAACAATAACTACACACACAATACTTAGTAGCAAACAATATCTACACAAATAGTACCTATTATCATATAGACCACTCCTAAGAGCCTATGTACCTATTTAGCAAACTATATGCTTAGTTAACTTACAGCCACACATATGTGCACACCTAACACTCCGTCTCTCTCTCTCTCTCTCTCAACCCTAAAGGTGAATGTTCATATATGTTCAGGAGGAGAAATTATTGCTAATTTTTAGGCTCTGGCTTCACATAACTTGATAGTAGCAAAATCAACAAACTCACATTTATCATATTCAGCTTCTTGAGCGTCCCCATCTCCTCATGTCAGCTGCGCCAAGATGGATGCAGCAGTTCATATCTTTGTCAACTTAGCTCCAGGTCAATACCAAATATTACATGCAAAGTATTTCAACGATTCTTGTCAAGAGTTGGTCAGGGACTCATGCAGCAGGCCAAGTACACAAAATTTGAACTGGAAATGATATCATTTCCAGCTGCTGTCAATACTTTCGGCTGCAGCAGGTTGTACAAACCACTTTGACTGTTTAAAAACATTAAAAGTCAACAAGGTAACAGTAGCTTTTCGAAAGTATATCAGCTTTCCTCAAGCCTGAGCTATCATTCTATCAAGGAACTGAAAGAAAATTATTTTCTCATGGATTTAACAAAAAATTCCAATGGAAATGACCAGCGTAGATTTAGCACTTCAATCTGGCAAAAGCAACAAATTGTCAGCACATGTCAGTATTTTCTCATACATGGAGACCTGAAGGATGCTACCCTGAGCCTGCAGATTTTCCGTTTATAGACGAAAACAGATATTCACTCACATCAGGCAACCATTGTGAAGAACTCGTAGGCTGACAGGAATAAATGTGTCCCACAAGTGTATTGTAGGATGTGTCCACACAAGAGAAGCACACAAAATTGCCATGAACCAAGAATAGGAATCTCAAATGCTTTTCAGCAAGTAAAAGCCCACATGGCCTTTTACCATCATGCTTGCTTCATTGCTTCCAAGCATCACAGACTTTTTAATCATACTTTTCTACAACAGCAGTCCACTATCCCCTAGTCAGACTTATAAACCCACTTCCCTTCCGCGTTGATTCCACCAGCACGCCCTTAACTGACAATTAAATATCAATTTGAATGATGTTTTTCAACACCATTAGAAGCTTGTAACAACTATAGACTTCTATTCCTCCCTGCACAAAAAGCCAAAAAGCTGGCTATGGTAACACCCGATCTATCCAGCTGATAGAGAGAGGAGAGGCAATAGAGCTGGATTCGATCTGAATCGATCTTGGTCGTCATCTATCTTGGTAATTGATCACTTTGTGCTTGTGCCATCCGCAGTCACACGAACCACTCAGTCATCACTTGAAGCTTTAGATATGTCCTCTCTCTTCCATCTACACTGCACCCATATGGATGCCTAATCCTATGATTAAGGACAGGTTCCCGATGAGACCGCCTGTGCACTTCCTCTGCAGATGCCTGTGTCTATCATTTATGACAGTCCTCATCTGGACTGCAAAAATACAACAGCATGACCGACTCCGTCGATTTTGTTCAGATCAAAAAAGAGACCTGCCAGATGAGAAATTGAGGCCCGCTCAGTATGGCCCTCACGTACAGTACACGAGAATGGTGTTTCAACTCGAAAGGTCATAAACACAGTGTATAGGAGACAGAAGACTGCTTCTATCAAGGAATTTAAGCTCTCATGTTGTCCGTCACTTCACTTCTTGTAGCTTGGTAAAATGTGTGAAGGAGAAGATGGATGATGCAATTCATGAAGAGGATCGAGGAGAAACTGAAATCTGTCTGATCAAGGTCTATTCCCCAATTGTCGGACCAGCCAGATATACAAAAAAGAAAAGCAACTTCATCCACCTCTTTGGACGCAATCACGAAACTTGCTTCATATCACCTTCGCCAGTGTTTAATGAGTAAATGCAAGCCATAGATTTTAGACACATTGCTGTAGAAGATTAGGCTGTAGGACGTTATTTGCACCGATATGATGCTAAATCTGTGAATGAGTTCATAACATGGTGTCAAAGCACATTCCAAGGCATTCTGAGGCTAGATATTTCAGTGATCGGTCTACTTTTGGCTGGAATTTTCAGCACCTCTTTTTTCAACATACTAATATGATTACGTTGAATTTTCACTAAAACTCTATGGTGCTGAGTGGGTATTCAAATTGGACAAGGGCATTAAATTCCAAGTATCAGATGGCTCAAAGAGACACATCAGTTTTCCAGAAATTCCAAGTTTTCAACTTTGGGCAAGATTAAAACTTTGGTCAAACAGGGTAGTTTCATACTCTATGTAAAGCACTTCTTGTTTAAACAATTGAGTGGATGTACTTGTTTTTGCATTTTGACATGCTAGAGAAGTGAAGTCATTGCAATGTGTAACTTTGGTCAAGCAGGACATGTTCCATTTTCTGTTTTGCAAAATTTTGTTCGGATTCTGAGTGGACCTTGACCTACTTTGCAGTTAGACAACTCCACATCACTTCAAGCTAATCGATCGGAATTTTCAAAAGGAAAGAATCTTTCGTTTCTTACTGATTGGACATTCCTACCGCAAGATAATATGCTTTCAAGTTTCTTCAAATTTTGGCATGATCTATAATTTTTTGAAATTTTGTTTGAATCAATGTGTTTCCTACAGTAAGGCACTCTTTAAGCACTTTATAGTTTATAAACTTGATTCTTGGAAGTCAAGATGATTTAGAAACTGTTTGGAACATTTTGTCAACTTATGTTAGCGTAGTGTCTGTTACAATTTTTTAAGTCATTACATGAAGCTTTTTGCATCATTCATCTTCCTACAGTGAGTTGTTTCGTTTGCACCTTTGGCCGCAATTTTGGTGTACGAAAATACCCTTGATTCATATCTTTCATAATGCTTGCATGTAACATCTACTTTGGAGGATACCATTAAGTAGTTTATGGCTCACCTCTCACCTACAGCTGCCCCAATATTTCATGTTTACTATGGTTCATCTAATGAGAATGAGCTCAAAAAGGTTGGTTGTGATAAGGTTATCTCTTTGTATGCATGGGCAGTCCGATGACACAGTTTTTTGCTGGTGGCTATGATCAAGTCTATCATGGGCCATAGGATATTCTAGATAGGACAGAGGTTCATTTAAATGAGACAGGCATAGATGAGACACATACAGAGGTCACACAATTAGAGGACTTAGCTGGTTCACATGATACTTCACATACAATAACAGTACATGATATATATCATCATATGCATGCTACGATAGCAAGGAAAAAGTTCGTTTTAGATTAGGACCACACATAGGAATCCTAGAAGCCCGTTCCGTACGTTCCGGAACGTACTGGGTTGGAACGATTTTTTGTAAGTTAAAAAAAAAAAATGTAAAACGATCCTGCTCTGCCGCGCATTCTGCTTTGCATTTCACAGATAGCGAGTTGTCATACTTCTAATGAGGACACGAAGGTGCCATGGAAGCCATAAGGAACTCTGTATACCAAATTTTGGTAGATATTTTTTTGTGTTTGTCATTCAAATATTTTGGCATGTGTGAGGTGACCAAACAAGTTTATGTCTACTAAACACACCAAACCCTTGTGGTTGCAATCACTATGATAGTCTTTGACACTCGACAAACATATTAGATTAGGAAATTTGCCCTGTGTAGGTCTATTACATATGTTAAAAGCCAACGATGAGTCAATGTGTCATTTTGAATATCCAAACTTAGCGAAATAGAAAGAACAATGCCTAGAAATAAAAAAAGTACGAGAAGCTTATGTTGTTGGCACTAGAGAAGCAAATTTTAGAAAACTAGCCATTGATTATTATTATTGAAACTCAAGGGATTAGGGTTCAAACCATTGTGCAAACACAACACACGAGACCTAGTGTAAGGGAAAGCTTCTCAAGATCATGCTTACAAGACAAGCACAAAGGGACAACAATGGAGCAAAATCACCCAACCAATGAGAAGCCATTGATCAATCTTTAGTAGCATACCCTGAGCCATTGGATATGATGCAGGTGTAGAGAGAGGAAATTGGCTATGGAATGCTAGGAGGGCAGGTTTTCAGTAGAATATATAGCCCCCATCCTCTCTTATGCTCCTGTCCCTGTAAGTCAATAATATCCCCAAAAGCGCTTTTCATTACTGTTGATACTCTACACATGCATATAGGTGTCCTAAACCATGCACTAGCTCCTCTTAAGTAATTGGGCCCTCACAAGGTTATTGTTAAATTTCTAGCCTTGTTCGGAATAACAAGATGAACTAATAATCTCGCATATTGGAGTACCCTGTATTCAAGTCTAGGATATATCGAATCCTATATGTAGGACATGGACGTAACATTCTTTTCTCCTTGAACTGCTTCTGTCCTCAAAAGTGGAATTTAGGGAAGTTTTTTTTTTATGCTTTTGACTCTCTCCCACAAATCATCATCCTTAGTTCGATTCTTCCACATCATCAAGCACTCAGAGATAGAAATTTTTTTAATTGTTTATCTCTGTTTTTGAATACTAAATGGGAGATTACGTGAAACACTGGGTGTGTAGTAGATTTTTCTTGCAAATCTAGTTCATAAGCTAAAGAACCAATTTTTCGTACAATCTTGAACGGTCCACAAAATCGAGTAGATAGTTTATAGTGCTTGCCGATACATAATGTTCTAGATCCTGGAATCTTTTGGAATTTAGTTTATAGTGCTTGCCGATACATAATGTTCTAGATCCTGGAATCTTTTGGAATTTTTAGATATACCAAGTCATTAAATTTAAAATCTTTGGGAGATCTCTTAAGATCACCATAGTGCTTAGCTTTGTCCTGAGCACGGATAGTATGCTTTGCCACTTGCAGCATTTCTTGTATATCATGTAGAAAATCTGCAACCTTCTGGGTCTTAATAGATTCAATCTCCTCATTAACCAAAGATCTAGGTTGAAAACCATACATAAGCATAAAAGGACTAACATGTAGCATAATGCTTTTTACTATTGTATGAAAACTCAATCAGAATTTTTCTTTTCGCAACAGATCTTCCATAGTCTGATTAGTTCTTTACATCTAGCCATCTGATTCAAGACAATCAATAGAACTAAAACTAAAAGGAGTTTCCAGTTTATGGAATACTGCTGACTAGAAGTGACCTGTGAACTTAAGATTTCTATCACCAATAATGTCACCCGATAGTCCATACAATCGAAATAATCTTTTAACAAAGATTTGGGCTAATTCGGAAGCCTTAATACTTGACTTAACTAGTATGAATGTAGCTAATTTAGTTAACCTGTCCACTACAATCCAAATAGAATCATTTTGCTGTTGGATCTTTGGAAGTCCAATTACAAAGTCCATCGATATAGTCTCTCATCTCTTAGTAGGGATATCCAATGGATGCAACAAACCACCAACCTTAAGGTGTTCAGCCTTAGCTAGTTGATAGGGCTTGCATTTAACCATGCTTGACTCGACATATGACTTGAGTTTTGGCCTATAAAACTCCCTTCTGGCCAAGTCAAGAGTCTTGTGTATACCGAGATGTCCTACACAAGGTATGTCATGACATTTAAACAAAATCTTACGTTTGACACAAACCTTCCCATTACGAAATAACAATCCATTTTGAATGTTAAACTGTTCCACTTTCTTTGTTAGTTGAGACCCTTGTGAACTCGTCTCAACACTGCCCTCATTTTTTTCGGTCCAAATAATATTCCAAATACGAATGAGACTCACTTTTATATTTTTTTGAAAGATATAGATCCGTAGAAATTTGGGTGAAAGACAATTCATTCAGTTCACCAATCTGACTAAGAGCTTTTGCAACTTAATGAGAGCTGCATCTTATATAACGGATTTCATAATCGAATTTTTGCATCAATTCGGCCCATCGGACTTTCCTTTCCCGAAGATTATGCTGATTACAAAAGTACTTAAGAGGTTGGTGATCAGTATATACTATAAACTTACAATCATACAAGTAGTGTCTCCAAGTTTTAAGTGCATGTTTAGACGAGAATATCATCTAGAAACACTACCACAAACTTTCTCAAATATGGACGAATCCAATCATTATCATTTGTTGGAGCGTTCGTTGCAACACTAAGAACTCATAATGGCCAGATCTAGTATGAAATCCAGTCTTTTTGACATCTTCAGATTTAATTTAGATCTGATGGTACCCTGTTATGAGATCAATCTTAATGAAGTATTTAGCCCACCTAAACGATCTACAAAGTCATCCATCCTAGGTAATGAATATTTATTGTTAAGTCACTTTATTCAACCCCTTGTAATCCACGCACATTCAGAAACCTCCATCATTCTTTGCTTTCAGAAGAACATGAGTGTCCCATGGTGACTTACTAGGTTGGATATGTCCCATCCTTAGATAGTTTTCTATTTGATTTGAAATCTCTATCTCCTCTTTCTAAGAGAACCTATAAGGCTGCTTAGAGATAGGTTGACTTCTTGGAATTAACTCTATCATGTGGTCTATTGGCCTAGAACATTGAAAAAGCTTCATAGTGTGAATAATTAAATGCTTCCATTATATGAATTGTAGGAAACACATCCAATGAATGTACAAAATCATTGCCAAATAGAGTAACTACATTATCACCCTCCTTGAAAGTGAGAACATGCTTTTCAAAATCAACACGTAGAGAAGGCGGTTTACTAAATAACCATTCATATTTGAAAATTAAATCTATACGGGCTAGGTCTAAAACATGAAACTTAACTAATTCTCTATGATCTTGGATCTGCCTTGAGAAATTCGACACTTTAACGTTCCAAGTCTCCAACTTTGCTCTTGAAGCTAGATAAACTCAATATCTATGACTGATGGCTTCAATTGGCAGGCTTTCTGCACGAGACGAGAATTAATAAAATTATGAGTAGAACTACTGTATAATAAAATATCAACTTCTTGATTTTTAACTTATGCTCTTTAAACGAAGTAAATCATTAGGCAAGATTGAAGCAAAACTAAAAGAACATTTACACTCACAATCGGATAGGTTAATTTCCAAAGTTTTATCTTACCCCCAGGAATTTTGATCATCTGTGTTACATGTTTATTCCTTTCTAGACAAAACTTCATCATATGCCTAGGCTTGTTGCAAATGAAACACAAATTTGCCTTTTTAGCCTTGGCGGTTCCAATTCATCAAAATACTTTGGAGCTCAGTCTGGACCTCACTTCTTTCCTTCCTTGGATTTTGAGGTGGTCAAATTTTTTTGAGATTGCTTCCTAAAAGCTAGTTTTGAGTATGCGGTTATTACCACAATTGTCTTGTGCTCATCATTCAGCTGACTTGTATTTCCTTTTACTTTTTGAATCAATTCATTGTCTTATTGCATTTAGAATAATGTTAGTGTGTATGTCATGCTACTCTGCTTTATCATTATGTCTGATTGTTTTATTATCGATTTGTCTTGTCTATCTGCCCTTTTACTTTCGCAATTAAGAGTCATCAGACTTTGTGTTTGTCTACGTAATGAATTTGATTGGTTTTGATGACTTCGAAATTAAAACCAAGTAGAATCAACCAAGTCATTCGACTCGATACTTCTGATTGAATTCGATATGTGTAGTACATCCATCGAGGAGCACTTTAGAATTCTCGACAACCATGAACTCCAACAACTCCAAGCATAACTTCCACAATTTTCTAACTTCACAAAATGAAAAAAGCAAACCTCAAGCCATCAAATATCCAACATTGAAGCTCTTAGCGCAGAAGTAAAATGCAGACAAATCGATAATAGAACAATTAGACAAAACGATAAAACAGAGTAGCATGACATACACATTGACATTATTCTGAACGCAATAAGACACTGAATTGATTTAGAAAGTAAAAGAAAATACAAGTCAAGTGAATGATGAACACAAGACAACTCTTAGTTCTATTCGATGGCTTATTCTGACTCTTTGTCTGAATCTAATCGATGTCGTAACATCTATAATTCATATGATTTTGATTGTTTGTTTGCTTGACACAACATTGACTTCTTATTATCAGATGAAGACATATATACAAATGTATAAGAACGTTGAGTTTATGCTCATTCTATATCTTGGTAACTATCATGGCTATCCCTATTCCAGGTGAGCAGCAGTCATGGCTATCACTATTTGGGCATGTGATGATCGTGGCTGCTGTCATTGTCAAAACAATTGCACAATGTAGTAGCTAGCTAGTATAGGTGACTAGCTATATTTAGAGTGGTCAGTTGACAGTCTTTCGATTCGAGTTGTAGTCGTATAGGCTGGATTTGAGTGTGACTACGGTTCGAATGTTCAAATCAATAGTTGGTCAAATCGAACATTTGAGCACCTGTCGATAGTTTGATAGCAATAGATGGACCTTCCTTGATAGTTTGACTGCCTTCGATACTTGTCTTCAATTCTCGTGTATTTCTGTAGACTGTGTGACAATGCGAGTAAATATGCAACAACATGAATGAATCTAGATTAACAATGAATTTAGGGAGAAAGGTATAAACCCAACACCACCCCCTAAATTTAGATCCATGAATGCCTTGATTTTCAGGCTAAACAATGCACAAAATCTATTGTGTGCATCAATGCTTAATGCCTTGGTAAATACATATGTTGTCATGCCCTACATTCGATAGTACTCTAAGCTTACTTCTTTGTTGAGAATTTTACATAGTGATATTTATTTTTAATATGCTTACTCCTAGAATGAAATCTTGGGTTAGCCAATAAGGCAATGGCACTTTGATTGTCACATAATAGAATTGTTGGAGCATATTTATTTAGACAAATGTCTGATAACAATTTCTTAGCCATACTATTTTTTTAGTAGCCTGAGAAGTAGTGATATACTCTGACTTTGTAGAAGAAAGTGTAATAGAAGTTTGTTTACCAGTGTTCCAGGAGACAATATTGCTATTGAGAAAGAATGTAAATCCAGATGTGGATTTACGAGTATTTACATCTCCCTCTTAGCTTGCATCTGTGTATCCACTGAGTATGTGGAGCTTGTCGTTGTCGACTTCTCCATAGTTTGAACTGACTTTTTGTAAGCATTCATGACTAGGGCTCCTTCGCAAATCGATTTCCCTGAAAACACACTGGAGTGCTCGGGCCTCCTCTTGCCTCCTTTCATTGGCTTATTGTGGCATGTTTTTATTGGTTTATTTAGTTAGCCACAACTTATCTTTCAAACCCTCTGGGTGTTAATCTAAGTCTTAGTTTAGCAATCTTGCTAGTTGGGTTTGCCTTAGCAAGGATTTTTATTGTTGTTTCTAATTAGCTTTATTTCCGTTTCGGGCACTAGTTGGGTAAGCCTTAGTGCTCTCATCCCTGTTGAGTCTTTCCGTATTTTCGTTGAAGCCTGTTGTAGAAACTAAAAAACTGGACAAATCTCTACATCCCTATACTACACCCGTAAGTAGATCTAGCCACCGCACACACTAGAAATACTTCCAACATTGGCGTCGTTGCCACTTTTTAAGTATTTTTTTTACCTAGTTTCTTTCCTTTTGTTTTCTCGCTTCCATGTTGTGTGTTTTCTTGTTTGCCTATCTTCTATCTTCCAACCACAACACGAGTCTTTTCTCCAGGTCCTACACGAGCTGCGGAGCAACTTATCAAGCCGGGGGAAAGCAACAAAAGAGTCAACTTGGCATTTTCATCAAAAGAAGTGACCAAGTGACCTTTTTCCAAACCAACAAGGTATATCAGAATTCGCCAGCCTGTCTGCAGCCCTAAAAGACCTTGATCTTTCATTTTATCACCTCCACGAATTTTGACCATGGTCAGATTCTGAGAAAACAGCCCGATATACTATCAAAATCCCTTATTTCTCACCTAAATCTTTGTCCTAGAATTCCCGGCTTCACTGAGGCTAGATCTCATAAAGATCAGTCCTCCAGCAGCTTCGCGAATTCTATCTCAGAGATTTTGCCAATTTACTATCAGAAAGTCACATTTTTTTCCATATTTTTTATCTGCTAGTCAAACCTCTCTGTTAGAATTTGCTATCCAGTCTAAGAAATCGTTTTCAAAGAGTACGATTTCTCTGTCCTACCCGCGAATTCTGAAAGTACAATTTTTTTTCCAAAAAATTTAAAAAAATCACTATTCTGACATTTAAAACTCCCTGTCAGAATTCAGGAGTATTATAGTTTAATTTATCTGCCTCTCCACGATTTTTCAGCCTGTCTGCGAATTCTGTCACGACCAGAAAGACCAGTTTTTTGTCCTACACTAATAATTCTGCAAGCAAACTGTCTTTTTTCCAAGTACAGTACTGACCTGCTCATCTGTATTCTGCATCATGTCTCGTGATTGTGTTGAATCTTCTAATCCAGCTCCTCCGCGACCAGAACAAAGAATTCCACGTATCGATGCACCAAAGTACGATGGAGAATCTGACCCAATCCGATTTCTCCAAGACTTTGATAATGCATGCCGTTTTTATGGAGATACCTCTGAAACTGAAAAGCTTCACCTATTTCCTATGGTACTCTATGGAACCGCCAAGGAGTGGTACTTGAATCTCGAAGGTCCTGACCTTGCTTCTTGGACCACCCTCAAGGACGCTCTCATCAAGCGTTTCAAACCATCCAAACTGACTCAGAGCCCGTTCATTTAAATTATCCATATCAAGATGCGTCGCGAAGAGTCTGTTCGAAACTACATTGAGCATTTTAAACGTCTCAAAGTAGAATGTGTTGATGAAAATATCACCGTACGTATGGCCATAAAATTGTTCTTAGTTGGATTTCCAAAAAACATCCGTCGTGAACTCAAACCAATTGACCTTTATGATCAACTTAAAGATGTGATGACCGATGCTATCCGTGAGGAAGACAAAGGTTCTGATGATGACTTTGACCATCGTGAAAAGAAATCTAAGAATCCAGACCGTCCTAATCACCCAAAGTTTGACAATATTGCTCAATCTTCTGAACTTCTACATCAAATGGAAGCCTAACAAAAAGCTCAACAATCTCATATGGATAAACTCACTGCCGATTTCCAAACCACCATGAAACAGATTGCTAAGAAATCTTTTCCAGCAAGGGAAAATGTCTGGTGTCCAATCTGCTCACAACATCACACCACTAATGAATGCCCTCAACTGCGAAACCATTTCCTAGCAGCCACCAGACCCACCATCTATCGAGCTTACCGCCCTTACCCTCCACAACAGCTTGTGCCACGACCAGGGGTCTACCAACCATGACCAACTGCACCAAATCAATACCCATCCCCACGTCAACAATTTGTCATTAACCAACCTGTCCCACAAAACATTGTCCATTATCTTGATCCGAATACCATCGATCCGGCCACCTACTATGTGGAAGACAATACTCAACCGCAATACTCTACTGAAACGATTGTTTATTATACTTATGATTCTAATGCTCAAACAATGGATCCCAATGCCCAAGCTTACAATCGAAACCAAGCTGTGTTTGTCGCACATCAACTACCCGCAATACGAGAATGTTTTATCTGTGCAGGTAAACATCCTAGTATTCGCTGCCCAGATAAACTCCGCTTTCCTCCAGCTTGTGAAAACTGTGGTATTGAATATCACGTAAGGGACTGCCCATCTTGATCTAAGCCAGCTGCTCCTGTCTGTTCAATGCAACTAGAAACCTTACCCATCGAAACACATCCTGCTTGGGTCTTGACTCGAGCACAAATCCAACGCCAAGCCCCTACACTTGCACCCAGCAAAACTCAACCGCAGGTTGTTTCTCCACGTGAAGATTCAACCCCGATAGTTTACCCTCACCCATTTGAAGAAATTCGGCTACATCATTAGTATCGCCAGCAAATCCGCAATGCCGACCAACAATCTTCCACCTTCCATAAAGTACCTCATAAGCCCTGAGAGACAAGCTAGCCAAACCCCCTTGTCAGCTTCGAATGGCTGATCAAAGTGTAGTCCGACCTAATAGTTTCCTTCCACACGTGCTGATCAAACTAGGAGGTCTCAAGTTTTTCTGTCGATCTTGTAGTACTTGATATTCCCAATAATGCCTATTGTTATGAATTACTACTTGGTCGTCCGTGGCTCACCAATGCACGAGTCGTTCATGACTGGAGCAAAGGCCAAGTCACTTTTGAAAATCGTGACAGTTTTGTCACCATTGATTCAACGGGTAAACTCAAACCTGCACACATCTATGACGAAGGATCCTCAACCACCAACTCAGTATTTGAGCCATACCAGTCCAGCCACAAAAAAGGTCATTATGTTAAATCTACTGATACCATAAACTAGAGTCACAGTCTAGCTACCATTGATTGTGTGAATGCCGATTACTGTGCTCAGCATCAGGATAATTGTACCTCTCCACTCCCGATCGATCGCGACCAATTACCTGATCTGGATACAACTATCATTAATATCAATTTTATTGATATTCTTCCACGCCATGATGACCTACTAAATGTTGCATGGCTACCTACTAATGAATCAGATGATTTATTCATCGATGATGAGAATGTCTTACAAATTCATAATTGCCCAGAAGATTTAGACATTTCTGATATTCAGATCCTCAATTATATGGAGGCACTCCCACTTAGGACCTATTCGCAACATGCGTCCACGGTGGAACTAGTTGCCAAGGTTGCAATTGAAAAGCCTAAGACAAAATTCTACCGTCCCAAATGCCCACACTATCCATGGATCTCTGTGAGGAGGAGACCAGCTTTCAAATTGATGATGAGATCCTCCATGACGTACCAACCTTCCTTCATCCACACACCCCTCCACCACCAAAGCCTCAACCACGTGGTCATACTATGAAAGAGAAAATGAAAAAATCGCTTCAAATTCAACCGCCGGGTGACCTCACAATTGTTAGGGAAGTTCTTGTGATAGCCTTTGTTCCTACACCACCCCCCGAACATTCCCAATCACCATCTCGGCAAGAAAAAGACAAGCCCCCCATCGAATCTCCAGCCCATGATGTTTCTGCATACTTTAAGGACTATACGATCGATGATGTCACAATCCAATTACCGCAATTTCAATGTGAGCCAATTGGTAATTCACCCTACGAAGGCCCTGCACAAACTATAACCCTTTCTCTGTGTGAGCCAAATGAAACCAATGAATACCTTGTCCACGTCGGAGCTCATCTCAATCACAAAAAACGCAGACAGCTTGAAAAGCTCTTGCAAAAATATCGACATGTCTTTGCCTGGACCTATAAAGACATGAAAGGCGTCTCACCCCAAGTAGCTGTGCATCGTATCCCACTTAGACCGGGTGCAAGGCCCACTGTGAGTCGTCCATACAGATGCAATCCCATCTATAAGGCGAAGATCAAAGAATAATTACAACACTTCTTAGATGCAGGATTTCTCTATGAAATCGAACATACTGAGTGGGTCTCCCCAATTTTTCATTGTTTCCAAGAAAAATGGAAAACTCCGAATCTGTGTCGACTTTAAGAAACTTAATGCCGTCACCGAACGTGATCATTTTCCATTACCTTTCAGAGAATCCATCTTAGAAAATCTCGTAGGAGATGAGGCTTACTCCTTCTTAGGTGGCTTTAGCGGATACAATATGATCCAAATCACTGAAGAAGATCAACATCAAACCGCTTTTGCCACAAAATGGAGAACCTTCTGCTGGAAAGTCATGCCCTTTGGTCTCTGCAATGCTCCTAGCACCTTCCAACGTGTTATGCAAGCGACCTTTTCTCAGTAGATGGGTGATACCTTAGAGGTTTACTTGGACGATTTAGGAGCACATTACAAAGAACACGCCATCTGTCTGTGCTCAAAAACATTTTTATCCAATGTCAACGCTTCGGCATCTCTCTTAATCCTAAAAAATGCCAGATTTGGGTAACCCATGGTATTGTGTTAGGACATATTATTTCACGAAATGGCATTGCCACTAACTTTGAAAAGATCCTTATCATTCAAAACCTACCAAAATCGCGTACGATACGTGAAGTTTACTCTTTCCTTGGCCACGCCAACTACTATCGGTGCTTTTATTTTTATTTTTGCTAACAAAGCACACTTAATCTACAAAGTAGTTGTAGTTTCCAAATGGACGGACGAACAACGCGTCACATTTAATCAACTCAAAGAAGCCCTTACCAATGCACCCATCCTCCGGGGGGATTATTCTAAAGAATTCCATGTGCATACCGATGCATCCAAGTATGCCATTGGAGCAGTGCTCACCCAACCGGGAGAATTCAAAAAGGACTACCTAATCCATTTTCTTAGTCGACAATTGATACCTGCTGAAGTCAATTATACCACTACCGAATGTGAAGCCTTGGCAATGGTATATGCGGTTCAGAAGTTTCGCCATTATCTTATAGGAAAAGTTTTTGCGTTCTTCATTGATCATCAAGCACTGTTGTATCTCATCAACAAGACCTGCACCACAGGCCGTATTACTAGATGGATCCTATTACTGCAAGAATTTGAGTTTAGGATCGTGGTTCGTAAGGAAGTTCAGCATTTTCTAGCAGACCATCTATCCTGAATCCCTAACCTTCCTACCCTTGATCAAGGCGTCAATGATGATTTACCAAATGCAATCCTTTTCCAAGTTGACTCTACACTTGTATGGGCTAAGGAAATTATAGAATATTTAACTTCAGGGCAGATGGATCCTTGCTTCTCTAAACCTGAACAACGTGTGTTGGTCCTCAAAACTAAACCTTATACGTTAATTGCAGGACAACTCTACAAGCAAGGGTTAGATGGAATTATTCGACAATGTCTTACTGAAGGTGAAATACCCTCTGTAATTTCCCTCATTCATGAAGGTATTGGTGCAGGCCATTTCTCTTCTGAAACAACTGCTAAGAAAATCCTCTTGGTCGATTTTTGGTGGCCAACACTCTTCAAGGATACGCACAATTACCCTAAGGCTTGTGATGTCTGCCAACGCACAAAACACTTTCAAAAGATAGACTACATGCCTTTACACCCTGTAACCACTGATCAAGCTTTCCATAAATGGGAAATTAATTATGTCGGACCTATTAGTCCTGCTGCTCGACACACACAATCTCGTTACATCATAGTAGCTATAGACTATTGCACCAAATGGGCTGAAGCAAGAGCTGTTCACAATGCTGACGCTCATTCTACCGCAAAATTTCTCTATGAATAGGTTATCGTTCGTTTCAGATGTCCTCTAGAGCTTATTAGTGATAGGGGTACACATTTCCTGAACTCTGTCATAGCAGATCTCCTTTCAAAAATTTTTGTGGTACATCGCAAAATTTCTCCATACTATCCATGATGCAATGGCCAGGCGGAATCCACCAATAAAATCCTATGTGGAATTCTCACCAAAACCGTCGAATCCAGCCAAGCTACATATGGCCAAGAAGATGTTATGCCTGTGGAATTCCATATCCCCTCCCTTCGAGTGGCCTTTAACCTTGAGCTTGATACTCACCAAAATCTAGCAAACAAGTTATTCCATCTGGAGCAACTCTGTGAAACACGACGGATCAGCATCCATGCTCAACAAGTCTACAAACGACGACAAAAAGCATGGCATGATCGATCATTGAAACTTAGAGACTTACAAATTGGAGATAAAGTCCTGCTATACTAGGCCAAAGCCTTCAAAGACAAACTAAAATTTTTTGGCCAAGGACCTTTCGTCATCAAAAAAATCTTTGCCTCTGGATATGTACAACTCCAAATCCTTCAAGACGATATCCTTGACACTGTGGTCAATGGGAGCCGACTGAGAAAGTACAATGAACCCTGTTTTTATCTTAATATGTATTAGTTGTTTTCTTTCCTACTATTTTTCTTTATGCTTTATTGTCTGCCTGCCTTTTTGACAAAATTTTTGCTGTGCTTTCTTGTTCAAACTATCAACATACTATCAGATCAAGTATACCAACAGTCGTCTCTGAGAAAACCACAAAAGCCATTAGTTTCAAAAGAATTGTTTCACACCATCTCAGATAGAATTCGCCTGACCCCTTTTTTGCAATGAACGATTCATTTTTGGCCTCCGTGAATTCTGTCTCAGAGACAAAAAAAATCTAAAAATAGAAAAAGGTAGTTTTTTTTCATCAGATATCCACTGTCAGAATTTGCAGACAATTCGCTAGAGCTCCAAATGATTTCCATGATTTCTCTTCTATCTGTGCGAATTCTGATCAGACAAATTTTTGCAATGTCAACCGCTTTTTTTTCTCTTTTGGCATAAAAAATCACTTACCAGAATTCGCGGACTCTCAGAACGTTGCCTCAAAATTTGCGACCATCATTACCAAATCGTGGACACTACAGACGATTTTTGAGTGAAGTTGCGAATTCCTGCCAAAAAAAGTCTATATATAGACCTCCAACCTTCTCTCCACGAATTCATTTTAGATTGCTGCTCTCGAGTTCATGCCAAAATTTTTCAAAATTTTCAAAATTTTTAGAGCAATCTAAAATCATTGCTACCATGGCCTCCCGCGATTCCTCGTTCAGTTTGCATTGTCGTAAACCCCCTTGTCCTTATTCAGGGGATATCTTTATGATCTGTATCAAGAATTACGCCGAGCAGCTCACCCTGGCCAAGGATATCCTCACAAGTCTTCCAGGACCAGCAGAGCGAGAGCCTCATTGAGCGGCCTACCTCACTTATTTGGATGAATTTCAAACTTTCAGGCTTACATCTAAGAGTGGCAACTATACCATCATCAACGTCTCTTCGGGGGATCTTTAGAGCATTGGCTTCCCTAATCTCAGAGATACAATCCATGGCAAGGGCACCAACTATGATGCCAAATACTTTACCAAGTTTCTGACAGAGGACGACAAAACCATTGCCCAAACCAATGACGGGATCGCCATGCGCCTCATCACGGATCCCCATCTACGGGCCGCCTCAGAAATCCTCGTCACCATGGTCAAAGTGCATACCGCCAAGATGGATCGCATACCACCTAGCGACCTCTTTTCTGTGACTCTCACCATGGACGATCCTTCTCAAAATTACAAGGGGTTGATTTGGTAGGAGAGAAGCTGTGCGGAGCTCTGAAAGCCAGAAAACCAACTACCAAATGTGGGTATCTCCTCCACATGTTGGTCACCAAACAGTTGGGGTTTAGGGCGGCTGCTGCCATCAAGGAGCTAGATGATCTCGATCCAAGCACAAAAAAGTGAGCCATCCCCCAACCGACAATAGAACCAGTCTCACTAGCCCCACCTACTAAGAAGCAGAAAGGGAAGGCGATCAGCACGGAAGCCGATGTCCCTCACGACATTCTATCCAGCGACATCAGGCCGGAGTATGCTGAATCTGGAGGGAGCCTTAAACCCTCTCAGGTCCCAAAGGAGGTCCTTGAGAAGTAGGCGGCCTTACTTCACCAGGCCCAGCAATGCATGCAAGCAGTAGCGACAGCAGCAGGCAGCTGAGTGGCGACATGCACTTTGGGCTCTAATCCTATGGGTGTGGTTCCATCCACACAAGCAACCTCCTCTCCATCACTTGCTCTCACACTCTCACCACCACCCCCACCATTTACTGCCACCTCCACACCCTCACTAACTTTCAACACGGGCTTCACTTGTACAAATCTCCACCCTACTTGACTCCACAGTCAACGTAGATTATTTTGCATTACAATTAACCTCAAAGCCGAAAGGGATGAGGACGTAGCAGATGCACAAGCCGCACGTTCCGCTATGAAGGAACAGTTGGAATTGGTGGACTTCAACAACTTCTCACCACCAGCTATTCGTGAGGGAACTTCCATTCCAGTGGTGGCCTATCAAACGCTGGCCCAAAAGTTGAAAGCCACGACGGAGCAGCACTGAAAATTACAACAATCATACCTTGCTTCCGTCGAGGCTCTGAACCAGCACATAGCCACCCTAGAAGAACGCTTAA
Organism: Diphasiastrum complanatum; assembly: GCA_029204225.1. Taxonomy (NCBI): domain Eukaryota; kingdom Viridiplantae; phylum Streptophyta; class Lycopodiopsida; order Lycopodiales; family Lycopodiaceae; genus Diphasiastrum; species Diphasiastrum complanatum. Next base: position 36,277,129 of record CM055108.1, on the reverse strand, counting down.
AGGCTGTTGTCCAGTCGACACCATCGGTTCATGCAGAGCACGCCCAATTCCATGATTCGGGGCACCACTTTGGTGGACCAGATGGTGGAGATGGAGTAGGATTCCAACAGCCCCCCCTTGCAACTCAAGGCTCCTAATTTCAAGGCCAACCCCTGGGGCAAGGAGCTCAAGCACAACCAATCCATCAGGCTCTGGGGGTACCAGCTCCCAACATTATCTTTTTCCTTCCACCGCTTCTAACCCTCTCGACACCACTAACCCCCCCTTCATTTCACGACAATTTTTTCCTGAGTCACAAAGAATTGTTGAAGCTAACCCCTCACCTCCTCTCTCTTTTGAATCCGATCCACAAATTCAACACGAGATTGCCTCTGAAGCACCAACCATCCGGCACAGAATCACGCCCATAGAACCGAACAAGGAGTTGCGCGCCTCTCAGGAGTTTCCAAGAAATATCCAACAACAAAAGAGCGAGGTGGCTACATACTGCCAGATTTGGACCAGAGTCAAACACATAAAGAAGCAGTCAAACTCCTGAATCCACAACCTCTCTGGCGTCATCAGCTCTTCCTGCAGAGTAAGACCTCAATGGCACGGTATATCGAAGCTTTCTCCTACATGCGCACAAATCCTTATTACTATCCAGAAGCGAGGCGAGAACCGTTTCTTGCCAGTAAGGTCAAGAATAGAATATTTTGGCCCAAGCTCACAGGCGTCGATACCGGCAACTTAGCCGAAGACATGGTCACCAACTGCCGAGTATTCTACCAGAAGCACGATCACGATGTCAGATATTTTGCGGATAATTGCGGCCTGGTGGGATTTCTGGGAAAACTTAGAGGTTTTTGGGATCGAGGGCAGACCCCAATCACCCTTGATATCAATAAACTCCTGCGAACGCAAGATGACCATATCAGCATAGCAAGGCTCTATTATCGTGTTGCACTCACTTCCGCCCTGCACGTTGATATGGTAGAGCTATGGAAAACCCATAACTTTCTATAGGGTATGCTCCATTATTACAAACCCATGCCCTTCCTGAACAAATTATGGTGGCAAATGATGGAGGGCATCGGCACAACAATCTACCACTCCCAACAGCAACAGTCTCGCCTCCAAGAAGCACAAAAGATCTAGTATTGTTGTTTCTAATTAGCTTTATTTCTGTTTCGGGCACTAGTTGGTTAAGCCTTAGTGCTCTCATCCCTGTTGAGTCTTTCTGTATTTCTGTTGAAGCTTGTTGTAGAAACTTAAAAAGTGAACGAATCTCTACATCCCTATGCTACACCCGTCAGTGGATCTAGCCACTGCACACACTAGAAATACTTCCAACACTATCTCTTCTTTTTGAGAAAACCGATACGGTTGTCTAGAGATAGGATGACTACTTGAAAACTCAATTCTCTGGTCTATCAACCTAGACGATGATATTCCATGAGGTAATTCAACTGGAAAAACATCTTTGAATTCATCTAAGATCTTATTCTTCTCTATTTTCTCATGATCTAAGTCCACTGAGTTTAGAATTTTAGACAATTTACAACTACTTAGACGCATTTCAAAAAAATCCAAAATGGGTTTGGCAAACAAAGAATAAGCTTCATATCGTGAATAAAAAATTTCCATTACATTAGCAAATGAGATCATCCCAAATGGATTTACATGTAACTACTTCATTACCCTCCTAAAATGAGAGCACATACTTCCCAAAATCAATATTAGGAGATTTATTAAATAACCATTCATACCCTAGAATTATATCCGTATGTGCTAAATCTAAAACATGAAAATCAATAAGCTCTCTATAGTCTTGAATTCAAATTGGGAGCTTCGGAACTTTGACATCCCAAGTGTCCAACTCCGCACCTGAAGCTAGATGTACTTTATATCTATGATCACTAGCTTCAGTTTCCAAGCTGAGTTTCTGCACAAGACAAGAGTTAATGAAATTATGAGTTGAACCACAACTTTAGATTTTCTTTACCTAGCATTTCAATTACTTAAGCTGTGGGTTTCTTTCATTCTGGGCAGAACTTCATAACATGTCTAGGCTTATTGGAGACAAAACACAAATTTGCCTTCCTAGCTTTCTTCCAGGTTCTCTGCTTATTTTGCCTAAATTCTGATGCCATTGATCCAGTTTGTCAAAGTATTTGACTTTTCATGAACTCGTTTTTTTCTTGTCTTGTGGTTGGATCCAGATGGATGAGTTAGAAACTACTTCATAAGCTTTTGCAATTCATATGATGTCCTTGAAAGTTTGAAGCACGTTTTGCTTACATTCATTCTGATAATCAGCTGACAGACCTAGGATAAACTACTAGAGTGCCAGTTTTGCATCGAATGATGGAACTTTGTTCCACAAATTCTTAAATTCTTGCAGGTAAGAGTCTAAGCTCGAGTACCCATTTTGCAGTTGACAAATCTTTGGCGAATTGTTCGCAACCACAAATGATATTCTAAATACTTCCATGAATTCTTCCCATCTGGTGGGTTTGGGTTGCAAATCACGCCACCACGATGAACCTTTCCTTGAAAGAATAAAACTACGCTCTCGATCTTTTTCTTTTTCGGAATTGCATAGAGATTGAAATAACTGGTCCACTTGGTTAACATGTAGACACCTCTGGCTGCTTCTCTTCTTCTCCCTCGAAAAAGGTTCTACCTGAAAGCCTAGATTTGACGAATACAAAGTCTTAACTTGATTTAACAGTACTTCCATATGTTGATCCCTCATAATGTTCCAATTGTTTATCTCATTAAGTGTTTGACTTAATTGCTGGAAAATCGTAGGTACGCATAAGTATCATACCCCCAAGACTTGTGTTATCACCTACCATTATTGATTATCTGAAACGGAAAATTGGCTTAAATTAGTCGACAAATCCAAAATCGTCAACTAAAAGTGAGAAAATTCTAGACCTTCATTAGTGGTTGATTTCATTTCAGCAAGGTCTTTCACTTCATTATGCTAATTCTATTCAATCAATAAATGACATGTTTAGAACAATTTCGAACTTTTACGGATCATTCCAAAATTTACGAAACTGAGAGTATTTTCGAAATATGTTGGTTATGGACCAAACTGTGAAAATTGATTAAAAGCGTCGATCATTTAGTTTCACAGGTTTCATTCCATTCCGAACTTATTTCAAAACGTTAGATTTGACATGCTTCAATTTTTGTCAAAAAATGAAAATAAAAAATCCATGAATTGCCTAGTAACTAGGAAATAAGCTTTTTGACTAGATTTCTAAAATTAATATCCATTCATGAAATTACTTTGATCAACCTACTAATCTGAAGAAATAAAAAAAACCACAATAATTATTCTTTTTCTACAATTTGGTGACAAAAGGAGCAAAATCTTCATCAAGCACTGATAACTTTCTGTTCCTTTGCAACCAACATTCACCCACTTTCAGGCAAGATTGCCCTGATGTACTGAAGCTATAGTTTGAAGGCTGAAGTTTACTTTCCAACCATTTTTCAAAAATTGAAGAAAAACAGCCAAAAACAATGAAAAAACTCCTAAAATCAGAAAAATACACAAAATCAAGCTTCGCCCATTCTATTGTATATATATCTGACTCATATCTACTTATAGCTAGGTAGACGAAGGTTAATTTTAAAAATAAAAGGCTAAAGGAAACGTTCCACTAGTTTTTGGTAATCTTTTGTTGAAAGTTTCACACCTTTCTATTAGTGCTCTAAGAGGGACCTTCACCTGAACTTTTGCTAGTGTCATCAGTCAGTCCATCATACTATTTTTCGTAATCGGTGAGTTAGGTGAAAGTTAAGTCAAGGTTATTTGGGATTCTAATCAATTTTTTGTCAAAAAACTTCTATGTTTTTGTAAAAATACCAGTATCTCTCATCAACGTTCACTTAAACCTTTGCCAGTCTCTCTAAGATTTTCAAATATAGTAATGCATTATTTTTGAGTTCGGCAAAAGTTAGTTCCATCTGAATTGTTGAAAAAATCCATTTTAGCCCTCGCCAAACTGCAAAAGCCTCATCGTACACTACAAGAACCTTTGCCAGTTCTACCATATCTATATTTCTGTCAGATTTATCTCCTATCAGTTGGGTGAAAGTTAGTTTTTTTAGATTTGTCAAAAATATCCATTTAAGTGATTTTTTTTTACCTAAAATAAAACCTTTGCCAAGTTAAGTTTTGCCTAGAGGACCTTTGCCAATACTATTTTTGGGTTCTAATCTACTAGATCTAGCTACTGTTAAATTTGTGAAAAATACTGGGTTGATTTGATATTAAATTCTGATATTATTTCTATGTTTAGAGTGTTAATGTATTTGAAAACAAGACTTTTTTTTAGAATAGATTGGTTTCATCATCAAGTGATCAAGTGTTTTCTAGATCAGAAGATAGGATTTGAAAAATCTAGATCCAATCTCTGAAAATCTAGATCCAATTTTATTGCCATAGTTATATTTTACAGATTTTTCATTTCTTCTGATTTTTTTTTTTTAAAAATGGTAGAGTCAGATTCATAATCCAAGATTGAGGAATCCCAATCCCATCTTATCATCGGACAAACTCCTCATTTAGAGTTGCCTGAATATAATGGATTATCTGATCCAATTAAATTTCTTAAAATCTTTACTGAATCTTGTGAGTCTACAATGAAGTTAACCTAGAAGATAAACTTAAACTTTTACCTATGTCCTTGACTGGTGCTATGCAAGATTGGTTTTACAAGCAAGATTTGATAGAAAATTTTGATTGAGAAGTAGTTAAAGCTGGACTGATTATGAGGTTTAAACCCAAGAAGTTCTTGGAAGACCATTTCCTATTGTTAAGTAAAATCAAAATGGAAAAGAAAGAAACGGTGCATGATTATATTAAAGCATTTTCAATCGGCATGTAAACCTGATATCTTAAATGATGAGGCTCTGATTATGTGATTTCTGGCTGGATTATCAAAATGTATTAGACGTGAACTCAAACATCGTGAGTAGTACATGACATTGTAGCAGGCAATGGATGAAGCTATTCACAAAGAAAAACTATTTCTAACATAGATAATCTTTTTCAATTCTTCACAAAAGAGAGAGAGAGAGAGAGAGAGAGAGAGAGAGAGAGAGAGAGAGAGAGAGAGAGAGAGAGAGAGAGAGAGAGAGAGAGAGAGAGAGAGAGAGAGAGAGAGAGAGAGAGATTTTAAAAAAGGGGGGGTGGGGGGGGGGGGCGGTGGGGGGCATCGGGATGACTTGGGGCTCGGTGCCCCGTTGGGGGACACCTGGCCCATTGGGCCAGGTGCCCCCCCCATCTCACCCCCTTTTTGAAAGGAGGGCACGTTGGCGTGTGCGGCGCCAACCCACCCCCTCCAAAAAAAAAAACTCCGTTGCCAGTTCACCTGCTCGGGGCGCTGGTCGTGCAGCTCATGCCCTGAGCAACTGCTCGAGGTGCGTGCTGCTTGACCCACACCCTGGACATGTGGCCCGAGGTGTCTCCCAAACGGGCACCGAGCCTCGAGTCATTCTGGTGTCCCGAAGGGGGGCGCGTGAAACCGCCCCCCCTAGAAAAAAAAAACCTCTCTCTCTCTCTCTCTCTCTCTCTCTCTCTCTCTCTCTCTCTCTCTCTCTCTCTCTCTCTCTCTCTCTCTCTCTCTCTCTCTCTCTCTCTCTCTCTCTCTCTCTCTCTCTCTCTCTCTCTCTCCCCCCCCCCTATCAAGGCCTAAGTATTAAATTTGTTTTTCTCCCCACCCCTTCTTTTTCTTTTACCAAGGTTTTTTAAGCATTAATTTTTTTTTTTCAATAAGTAAGATATTCATTTCATAAAAAATTTGTCCCCTTGGATTCACCTTTTTTTTTTTGTGTGGCTATCATGGTTTATTTATTTTTGACTTTGTTATACTTGGCTGTCTGAGTTGTAAACTTGGGCAGCCTATGTGGCAATCCTTATAGGGCCCTTTTTTAAGCTTAATTTTATGTAATGTGAAGATGAGAAGACAGTGGAAGTTGGAGCACAACTTTCAACAGAGCAATCTAATGCTTTGAGAAAGTTGTTGGTCAAGTATCAAGATTGTTTTGCTTGGACTTATAAAAACCTGAAGGGTATTTCCACCTCAGTGCTCAAGCATACTATCTCCTTCGTGCTTCATGCAGTTCCAAAGGTTACCAGATTTTATCGACGCAATCCGAACGTTACAAATCTTATCAAGAAAGAGTTGTAGAAACTACTAAAAGCTGATTTTATTTATGAGATCAAACATATTGAAATGGGTTTCACCAATCGTTGTTGTACCAAAGAACAATGACAAGATACAAATTTGTGTGAATCTAAAGGCTTTGAACAAAGTTATGTGAAAGGACCATTTTCCATTACTTTCATGAAGAGCATTTTGGATCACCTTGTTGGTGCCGAAGCTTATAGTTTTTTGGCTGGATTCAGTGGATACAATCCAGACAAAATTGCACATGTTGATCAACATAAAACGACTTTTGCAACAGAATGGAGTATGCTTATAGAGTTATGCCTTTTGGACTATATAACACACCAAGTATGTTTCAATGAGTTATGCAATTTGCCTTTTTCTAAAATCAAAGTTATTATGGATTTACCTCCTCCAGGAACTATCAGAGGAATTTACATTTTTATGGATCATGCAAATTATTATCAAATACCTATCTTGTTCTTCGCAAACTTAGCACGACCTAAATATAGATTGACCATTGTACCAATTTGGATAGTTGAGGCATTAGAATCATTTGAAAAACTGAAGAAAGCCATAGTTTTTGCACTGATACTATGAGCACCTGATTGGACAATAGAATTCCATGTGGATACTGATGCATCAAAATATGCTATCGGATCCGTGTTAGCTCAGCTAGGTGAATATAAGAAAGAGTTTTGTATTAGATTTGCTAGCCGATAACTTAACGATGCTGAAGTGAACTATTTCACCACATAACATGAAGCGTTGGCTATGGTTTTTTCTATTAAAAAGTTTTGTCATTATTTGATGGCAACACATTTTGCATTTTATACGGATCATCAGCCTTTGCTTTATTTAGTGAATAAGACAAGCAATATGGGACACATTTCAAGATGGTTACTTTTATTGTCAGAGTTTGATTTTCGGGTTGTGGTTCAGAATGGTAAACATCATTATCTTGCCGATCATGTTTCAAGGATACAAACAACACTAGTCAATACAGAAGCTGATGATGAGCTACCAAATGCTGCATTATTTTATATTCAAGCAGATCTGAATAGGTAGCAGAGATTGTTGAATATCTAATGATGGGTCAATCTAATAAATCCATGTCTAAAGTTCAAAAATGGAGATTGATTGTAAAATTACAATCTTATCAATTGATCGGTGGTCAGTTGTATCGTAGAGGAGTTGCTGATATTCTTGGGAGATGAGTTTTACCACATGAAGTAACTAATTCCATCATGTGAGATTCCATCATGTTCTCACATGATGGAATGGTAGGAGGTCATTTTGCAACTGATATCATTGTTCGTAAGATTTTACAATCAGGATGCTGGTGGCCAACGCTTCATAAAGATACTGAAAAGTATATTCAGTCTTATAATGTTTGTCAATGTGCATGTCATCCTGAGCCTTTACATCCAGTTTTAGCACAATTAGCATTTGAGAAATGGGGTCTCAACTATGTTGTTCCTATTCATCCCGTGATACGAGGTAGTTAAGCTAGATATATTATAGTAGCAACAGATTATATGACCAAATGGATTGAAGCAAAGGCATTATGAGTTGCGGATGAGAAATTGACCGCCAAGTTTTTGTACGAGAACATTATTGTCATTAGAGGAGTTCTGAACTCAAGAACGACCCTTTGTAAATATGCTTTTTATTTTTTTCTTAATTTCGTCCGACATGTGGCCCAATCATAATGCATATATTTGAAATCTATGTGACGTAGCTAAAATTAATTAAGTTTTAGAAATAAACTTTTGAAAATTTTAAGATTGCCATCGAGCAGCTTGGAAGCATTCTGTTGGTAGACAATGTCTGTCCTGAATGTGTAAATCTCCCTGACAACAATGTATCTAGTTCAAATATTTAACCATACTAGCTAATGTATTGGTAAACTTCAAACTACACAGGTACATGTCACAGTTCGACAATAAGCATAGTTACCACATGTATTAACTGTGATCCATCCAAGCCCCTAGTCACATTTAATAAGTCTAATGGAACTTTGAATCTAGATACATGTAAAACTCATGGGTTCTACTGCATTTGTCCTCAAAAGACATGTTTCGACCAAGGAAGAAGGGAAAGATGACATTCGAATCTTATTGGAAAGCTACGATCTTTGAGTTTAGGACTTTTCCATGAGCACAATCAATCTCAGAAGTCCTAGTTTAGCATGTCTATATGCATTTAGAACTGTATCTACAAGATTTCAATATTCATGATCGCCAAAAATGTAATTGTAAGTTCAAAAATTGTTTGGATCTATATTTTAACATGTATGCCTTGGAAACTTGCAGATTTATATCCGTCCAGCATAAGTGAACGGGAGCCAACACAATCCCTGATAGGTATCTTGGATGTGATTCATTCGGATATTGGAAGATTACATTATAGAGGAAGAACTCCTAAAGAGCTTGCAGATAGTGGTATATTCTTCTATGAGTCCAAGTACATTCCAGATATGCATGGAAATTTTAGAAAGCTTGAAAATATTCTACCGCCACCTTTTGGAAGTGATGAATGACTTGCTTCTGATAGTATTGTGTCAGAATCTTTTAGATGTAAATTACTATTAGATTTGAAAAACTCAATGAAAGCAAGCACTGGATCATAGTCATTACATTAAGTTGGTTTCTATCCTTATATGTATTCGTTGATTTTTTTTTCAAGTGCAAATGCTTGTAGAACGCCTACCATTAGAGGAAATTTTAATGTCAAGAAGGCCCTTTAGAAAGATGCTTTTTATTTATTTTTAACCTTTTAAATAATCTTACTCTTGATGAGGATGGTTTGGATGTTCAAAATATAAATGATGATGCTTTTGTGATGTCTTCATGTACGCTTGCTAATGATGGAGACCTAGATCCATGGTGGATTGATAGTGGAGCAAATTCACACATGCCTTTTCACAAAGAGTACTTCACTTCTTTGTTGGCATATGGAGATGACAAGAGGGTGATCTACACGGCCAATGATGGTGAGTGTGCAATCAAAGGGATTGGCACCATTCCTATTTCTCTCTCTACAAATAGAAATGTTCATTTGGAGGATGTTTTGTTCATTCCATCTATTACCAAGAATTTACTCAGTGTGAGTCAATTGCTAAGTAAAGGCCTCAAAGTGGAGTTTGATGGAGATGCTTGTATGATCAAAACGAAGGATTTTTCAAGTCATTAGAGGCAATGGCTAGAAAGAAGGTTGTGATTGGTCTTCCAAGTTCCTTAAGTAGCATCAATCATGTTTGTGAGTCTTGTGCTTTGTCAAATTCACATAGACTACCTTATACTACATCTACATCTAGATCTACAAAGCCTTTTTAGGTTGCACATCTGGATATTCATGGAATCACTACAATTATCAATATTGGAGCTAAGATGTATGTAGATTTTATTGATGATTTTAGTAGAATTTGTTGGATCTATCTACTAAAGAGCAAAGATGAAGTGTATGACGTTTTTTTCAAGTTCAAGAATGAGGGAGAACCAATTTTCTACAAGGATCAAATGCTTGAGGAGTGACAATGATGAAAGTACATATCGACCAAGTTCAAGGCCTTTTGTGATGAGCATGGGATCAAGAGGGAGTATACAACACCAAGGACCCCACAACAAAATAAAGTGGCAAAAAGGAAGAATAGGACTTTATGTGAAAGTGCCAAATCCATGAGGCTAAGTGCTAACCTTGATAAGCCATTTTTGGATCAAGCATTGTTGTGTGCTAATTTCTTGTGCAATAGGTGGCCGAGTGCTATTTTGGATGGAAGGACACCTTTTGATATGCTATTCAAGAAGAGGCCAGTGTCAACTTTCTTAGAACTTTTGGATGCACATGCTATGTCAACATAAATCTTGATGATAGGACCAAGGAGGATCCATGTTCAAGGAAAGGTATATTTGTTGGATATAGTGAGGTGAGTAAAGCCTACAAGGTTTACATTCCTACTACTAACAAAGTGATTGTTGGTAGAGATGTCTACGAGCAAGAGTGCGAGAAACCGCAATCCTCAAGTAGTTCACAACTGGGGAACCAGAAAATGTACCTTCAAAAACAGAGAGCAGGTTGTAAAGGTTAATCCAACCACATGGGCGGTGAAACCGATTACACCCAAAGTTGATGACGGATTGTCCACCACTGATCACACCATTGATCGCCCAAGGCAAGCCAAAGGTGGTCAATACGACTTTGATACTGATATCTTGAGATGGATGGACGCATTCCTTCTCAACCGGATTTAGATCTAGAACCCAGCACATCTTCACCCAAGTGCTATACCATGGACACACCAATCACTTTTGGGCTGAATATGATCAATGCTTTTTCATTTCTAAAATGTCATTTTATCTTCCAATTCCTTACTTTTTGGAAGCTCTCTTGGAATCTCCTTTCATGTATGCCAGTAGATGTAGATCATATTTTTTATGGATACCAATAAATTGGTATGTCTTGGTGTCAAACAATAAATTCTAAAATCCCATCAAAGTAAAAAACCATTTTTGCCTTATTTTCTTGAGGGTTTTTCTTTTCTATTCTCTTAGATTTTCGCATTGCAAGCCAAGGCTTTATAAATCCATCCATAGTTCTAAATTCCTTGATGTGCTTAGATGGGTATATTGGATGAATTTGACTAAGTAGATATATGGTGTCCAAAAACACTAGGAGGCAATTATCTAATATCCACTTATAGTGAATTTTCTTCATAAAATATGTACTTAGGGGATTTATCTCAGAATCTTAAGAGAGTATATTCCTTTGGGTAAGGGGACAACTAAAATGGTTTCTTTGTTGAGAATGAGATGATGGCTCTTGATTTGTTGAAATAGTTATGTAGAATGTTCATGAAGTGAGGTTGGAAAGGAGGGAAATCCACACACTATGATACATGTGAATGGCCTCCACATTACTTGCCCCGAATTTCTAAGTATAGTGAGATGTAATATATCTTAAGTATAGTGAGATGTAATATACTCTCCATTGCATCCTTTTTTAATCTGATTGTCAATATCCATTCGAATCTTACTTCGAACCTTGAGGTGAGGAGCGAATGTCAAGAAGTAGTTGCTTCTCTTGGAGAATTGTGCCTAGCAAGTAAACTTACTACTTCGCATCCAATCTTGGTCAACTACAAATTCTCCTTTCCAATGTTTTTAGAATACCCAAAAGTACCAGCATTATGGCAAGGTCGTTGTGGTATACCACAAATTTCTTGCATGTGAAAAGTTTCAAATGCTTACACGTATCAAAAATAAAAATCAAGAAAATAAGGATGGGAGGCATGGGAGTCGGGACTATAATCAATCAAAGAATAAAAAAAGACACAAGCATACCCATGGAAAACAAAACTTGAACTTAAAGGTTATCCTTCCTTCCATATGAAGTGTATCATTTCCTTACAACCCTCAACCTATCCTAGTTTATAATTTACCTTTCAAACGAAAAGTTTTGAAATTTTGCAACCCTTCAAAAACAAGTTTTATGACATTTTGAGAAAAACAGCTAGGAGCTCTTAACTTTGTATCTATTAAAGGATATTTTTGGAAAAATGGTGTATAAGCATGACACTGCGGGCAAGTGAATAAGCAATAGCATGACACTATGGGTCGCCCATACTCTTGTAGAGCATCCACCATTAACCTCTTTCAAGCACCCAACAACCTTCATATGACCTGGGATGCACAAATGGTAGCCGTAGGCTTGCTGCCTTCCTGTCACATCTGTGACCAAATTTAATCTTTTTGTGCCCTTGGTGTATGCATAGCAGCCAACATCTTGCATAGCAGCCAACATCCAAGAGTGGTGGCTGCTTGAGAGTGGCTCTACTAGCATGTCTCAAGCACCCTACGACGATTATATGCTATGGGATGGAGACGGGCCTGCCACCATCCAACGATCCACAACTCCCATGGCACCCACATGTAAAATAGGCTAAAAGCATAAAGGTAGAGAGGGAAGGTGAAAATGGAAGATGCCAATGCCTTTGAAAAATCCTCTGGTGTCTTGTTCTGACACGTGGAGTTTCCTAAGTGGCTCTCATAGAAAAAGTCTTGGTCTATATAAGATCCCCGGGGCCCCTTGCCTCCTCAAATAATCACTTGGCATGACCCTACATATAATATAACATCGGGGGAAGAGATATTGTGCCATTAAGCTCCACCACCCTCTTCTTCTTCTTCTTCTTCTTTCCTTTGCTCGCATATATATTGGGGGCATGGAGGATCGAGGATCTAACAAATGCAAGCACAAATTTGATCTCCAATTGCTGTTTAAGGCTTATCGGACACTGTTTTTCTGTACGATGATTGACTGGATGATCTTCATCTGGCAATGGTTGTTGCTAAAGGATACAAGGTTAACTCACATTCTATTGTGGTATTCAGGGCCAAAGCTTGAATGGCTTTTTGAGGTTTCTGTATATTGTAGCCAGAGCATACGCTCCAACTTCATGCACAAGAATTGTGGGTTTATGAAATGGCGATACTTGTCTCCTTTTTTATTACCGGCTTCATATTTTAGACCACAATCTTAGTGGGAAAACGGGTCTGAGAGCCTGGTCTCCCAGTCGGAAGCGATTGTTCTGCTGCTGCGCGGTAGAGATTTCACTTCTCAGATATTTAGCTTTGCAGAAAGCTATCTTGATGATTTTCTAATAGCTGATGTGTTTCTGCTAGATGAGTTTAAGCATAAAAAATGCGATCGCTTTCTTTTATCATTTTCGAACAACTGAATGCTTTCGTACTTTGAGCAAACATATGTGCGGAAAAGCTTTTTGCGATCCTTTTTTGGTTATGTATAACACAAATGATGTAGAGTCAATTCTGCTGCGTACGTAGTAGCAATTTCAAGTCTAAATTTTTTCTCAATTTGTTGGTTATTTTCAAATAAAATAATGATGTTGACAGTTGCGCAGGTCACATCCATAACCGGCCTATGGGACTTGTGAGGTTTCTGAGGATTGAGTAGAAAACTGAGGCTGGTATCACTGTGCAGCAGCAACTCCACTTTCCAGGTTTTTATCATATTGTTGGTTACTTTCAATAAAAAGATAATGCTGAGCTTGTCAGGTCTGTAATTGGCCTTGTGATGACATCAGAAAAGTATTAATTACAAACATAACCATCTCGGTGATAACGTGTCCACCATTGATTGGACAATAATAAGGGATTCTGCTTGTTAACCTGGCTGCATGAACACTAAGAAAAAGTGAAGATTAGCACTAGGATTATCAAAATTTAGTTCTGAATGGTTTCCTTGTGACAACAACATGTCACTTTGATCAGAAAGACTAATATCCATCACTTTTTTTGCTCATTCCTAAGCGAGGGCAAAATTTGAAGAGGTAAATGAGTTGCTGTTGTTTGGATGCTAGCATCTAGACTTCATTTGATTGGCTTTGTTCTTTTGTGTAACCTTCATTATGACCAGGTCTGAGAGAGAACGTATATTAATGTCTCGTTGTGCCAAAAAGGTCCATAAGACTGAAACGAGTACATATGTTTTATTCTCTCTAGACTCTACTGGGGGCGCAGAGATATCTCCATGATGAACCATTAAAAACTAAAAGTCAAAAAAATAAGATGATATATTTATCACCTAGAAGTGCAGGGCCTAGCTTTATCTGCATAAGACATGTCTTATTGGTAATCCCAGATTATGCAGGCACAGGAGGTGCTGGATGCGTCTGATGCCTGCGCATGACTGTCAAATCACCAATCTTGGATCTGGTTCTTGGGCAGTGATTCTGGATGGGATTCGTGTGACTATGGGCGAAAGTCGCTGATGTCTACGATGTCTGTGAGGAACTTGGGTGGTCATACCAATGTCGTCTTCACAATCTGCATCCTCTTTGGAGTGTCGTCTGGGAGAGAGAATAATCATTGCTGCCTGCACGATATTAGAGAGGGCTGATGAAGAAAATTGCTTTTTCCAATTGCGCATTTCGAGGGATTAAATTTTCCCATGACACCAGTCTCAACATGTAAATTTAAGAATATTTGAATCTCATAGCTGTGTTTAATAATCGAGTGCCCATACATTTCAATTCACTTACAGACCAGCACAACCTGGCAATGGGCCACAACCCAGACTTTCTGATGATGCAGCAGCCCACCCCAAGCAATGAGTGGGTGACTCCCCTCAGTTATGCCAATGATCAAGCAAATTATACTGATGATTGTCTCTCTTGTTTTTTTGATCTATCATCTCTTACCCACATCCAGCCCCTGTCTGATTTCATGGATTCGGATCCATCTGTTGAGTATCTCCTTTGCATAGAAAATGAAAAATCTTTGAAGAAAGAGTCTCACCATTTGGCTTCACCTATTGCAACTGCTTGTCACAAACAATCACCATTTAATTCATTACCTGAACCCCTTGAACATGCACATCCCTTTTCGGCAACAACACACTTTTCCTCAACACAGGACCAGCAACCAGAAGTTGGGTTTGTTTCAGCTTTCCCTTGTGCAGGAAATGACTCTATTTTCCCCCAGAATTCAATTTGTTCCTCTGATTCCCAGTCTCTGTCTTGTCTTTTGGTGGGCAGTTGTCCTACAGTGGAAAAATCTTCAGATGTGGAAGCCCCTGCTCTATTGGGTCCTCTTGCTCAAAATTCTGCTTCTGTTCTAACCCACATAATACAAACATCTGCTCCTGCCTCAGCAGCTTCTCCCAATAGTGGCTTGTCGCAGTCAAGCTTTGTGGATAGTTCTTCTCATCAAGATTTCTGGAAAAATGAGGAAATGGATGCAAAGTTATTTGCTGATGAGGCCTTTGCCAAGTTTTTGTTTGAGCCTGAAGAAGAGATTGCCACTTCCACAGTAGAGATTGGATCAGAAGAAGGTCAAAGCATTCATACCTCGGAACAAAAGAGGGCTAGTTTTATGAAGGGACTTGGTGTTGGAACTGAGCTGAGCAAACAACTAGGGATGGAATCAATGGCAGCCCAAGTTGCAACGGCCAAGAGGAAGCACTTAGGAAAAAGGAAGAAGAGCTCAGACATAGACTTAGAAGACCAACAAAGTGACCATAATGATACAGACAAGACAAATGAATGGGGAAATGGGGGGGGAGGATGACGAGAAGCGACAAGCGCGTTTGATGCGGAACCGAGAAAGCGCCCAGTTATCGAGGCAGCGAAGAAAAGTGTATGTTGATGAGCTGGAAGAAAAGCTTCGAACGATGACCTCCACCATAGCTGAACTGAATAATACCGTTGGTTTGATCAGTGCTGAGAATGTGAGTCTGCGAAGCCAGCTTGCCTATTTCTATCAGGCTCATGGCTCCTCTGCCAAACCTGGGGTCCTTCCAGTTGGGTTTCCAGTTGTTCCTGTCACTCACCCTGGATTTGTAGGAGCAAGGCCAATTTTCCCTGCACTGCATGCTCCACCTGTTCCTATTCCCAGGCTTAAGTCTCAAGTTCCAGCAAAGAGCAGCAAGCTTCTGCAGCTGGTCAGGGAATATCGAGAGGCTCTCTAGGGGGACGAACGAAAAGGCTTATTGGCGCTGCAGCAATGGAGTTTTGCCTCTCATACTAGCTTTTGCACCTATGGATGCTACTTTGAGAAGAGACAGCTATGGAAGTAATGGTATTAACCAGGGAAAGAGAATTGGTGGGAGGGTGCTGATGAGTTCAAATCAAGCTGAAAGTGCTTCGAGCAGCTCTCACAGGAAGTGGGAACCCAATATAAGTTGGAGCAAATCTACAGGAAAAATGTTGGGACTAGAACGACAACGATTGGACTCGACTGGTGAGGACTCAAGTGGAGGAGTCGGGACAAACGTTGAGACATCTGAAATCAGTCACAATCCATCTGTGGACTGCTGTGCTTTGACAGGAGGAAATAAAAATCATTCAGCTGGATATTTTCATAGGGAAAATTTTCCACACAATGTATCCGGGCCACTTTCAGCTTCTCTCTTTGTCCGAAGGAATGATAAGCTTGTAAAAATTGATGGAAGTCTGATCATTCAGGCAATAATGGCAGGAGATAAAGCAGCGCAACGTTCGGAGGAAGAAGAGTCACAGAATGGACATAGTGCAGAGTCTGAAATAGTGCAGAAAGTGGCTGGACAAAAAAATTTACCTCCAATGCCCAATCTAAAGCTGTTGGAGGCAGCTGATTTGATGACATTAGAAAGCCCCGACAACCAAGGATCCACAAGAAATGATGGGCCTGTTCTCAAGAACCAAAAAGGTTTACCATCAAAGCAGAAAGTTCCATATGATGCAGCACAATTGCCTAATTCGGAGTCCTCTGGATCTATGCAACAATGGCTTTTAAGCGATTTTGCTGGTACGTGATGGTTTAGAGTCCCCTGGCTTAATTTAATGGCTTGTTTTCTTCTATAAACCTCAGGAATCATATACATGCAAGTACTGCGTACACATTCTCATGGACATCGAGTGATCATAGTTCCCAGGCAAATTGAATCGATTCGAAATAATTGTTCGAATGTCTATTGAAAAACCTCTTAAAATTTTCAAATTTGCTAGACAAAAAAGGGGAAAAGGAATCCACATTTGAAATTTTGAAAATGTTAGACATATCAGAATCGAGATTCTAATCCAGAATCAGTTTTAAAACCAAGGAATTGAGATTTGGGGAGTAGTAGTAGTGAAGGTGATTGGAAGTAGAATATTGAGTAAGGTTTTTCAGGGGATGGTCAAGTCGAAACCCTACTCTCAGATTGGAATTATAGTTCGTTGTAATGCTCAGAAATAACAGAAATGATTCTCTGAATCTTATATCGAAGACTATAACAAGAATATAATGCCTTGCAATGGCCCAATTACGATTAAAAGGATAAAGGGTGGGAAGGAATATTTCGATCCACCAGGGAGAAATGAGGTAGAAATAGCACCACTAGGATGGTCCGAAACAACTTGACAGAATTTACATTGATCTCTAGAAATGGATCGTCACATGCATAGAAATTCTGCTATATGCAAGATCGTATTTCAAGACATGCAGCTAAAAGTCCAAATTCAATCTTTCACTAGGACATGTTGACGATTGATCACTTAATAGAATGAGAGAATTCTCCAATC